>BSBK01003015.1:0-565000 GCA_027943335.1 Chamaecyparis obtusa | reverse complement strand
ATGGTGAGAGGTAAAGGTTCACTGATGATTAATGAGAGAATAAAATGTGAGAATGCATACTAGGTAGATGGACTGAACAACAATTTTTTAAGTGTTTCACATTTGAATAACTTAGGCCACCAACTTACTTTTGAGAGTGGAAAGGTAAGAATCTATGATGATGGAGGAAGACTTGTCGGAACCGGTACACAATCTAGAGGTAATCTATTTTATCTTGATATTGATCAGTCTTCTTGTTTATTAATGAAAGATGAAGATGCATGGTTGTGGCATAAGAGGTTATGTCATGTGAATTTTGATAACATGATCAAGATTAGTAAGAAGAAAAGAGTTAGAGGGTTGCCTAACTTGTCAAAACCAGATCATGCTATGTGCCATGAATGTCAGAAAGGTAAGATGACTAAGTCTAGTTTTAAGAGCAAAGAATACTCAACAAAGAAGATACTTGAGTTGGTTCATACCGACCTATGTGGTCCTATGAGAACTTAGAGATATTACGGTGATAGATACTTTATTCTTTTTGTTGATGACTATACTAGACTGATGACTGTTATGTTCCTGAAAGAGAAATCTGAAGCTTTTAAGATGTTTAAATGGTTTAAGGTGAAGGTATAAAAAGAGACTAGAAAGTAAATTAAATGCTTAAGATCTGATAGAGGAGGTGAATTTATCTCTGATGAATTTACTAATTTTTGTAATGAGAATGGTATTAAGAGACAGGTCTCTGCATCGAGAACACCTCAGCAAAATGGGATTGCTGAAAGAAGGAATAGGTTAATCATTGACTGTGCTAGAACACTAATGCTGCAAAAAAAATTTCTCAAACATATTGGAGGGAAGCTGTCAGCACAACTGTATATGTGCTTAACCAAGTACAACTGAAGAAGGACACCAACTGAACACCTTATGAGCTATGGTTTGGACACAAACCTACTATAAGTTATTTCAAGATTTTTGGAAGCAAATGTTTTATTCTGAAAGATGAGAGAAATGGGAAATTTGATTCTAAAGGTGATGAAGGAATATTCTTAGGATATTTTACTAAGAGTAAAGCATACAAATGTCTGAATAAGGTTACAAATAAGATGATTGAAAGTACTAATGTCCGTGTGGATGAGTTTGATGACAAGAACACAGAAGAAAAAAAGGAACCAGAAGACTATGGTAGATTCACTTACATTGAACTTCCTGACTATCTACCGAAGTCACAACCTATGATAACCGGTCAACAGGAAAATAAACCTGAGGAACGGGAAAGGGAAACCAACAAACAAGATGGTGCTACTGAGCAAGCACATGAACTTGAACGGGATGAACAAGAAAGAAGAAACTGAGTACTAGCTAGTTTTGTCAGAAGACATCATCCTGAGACACAAATTATTGGAAACAGACAAGCTGGAATGCAGACAAGAAGCAAAACAAGACAAGGTACATGTCTAGTCTGTGAATTTGAACCAAAGAATGTGAAAGTTGCATTAGAAAATGAAGAATGGGTTAATGCAATGAAGGAGGAAAGAGAACAAATAAAGAGAAAAAAAAAAATTGTCCTTAGTACCCCGACCTAGAGATAAGAATGTTATCGGTACTAAATGGATATTGAGAAATAAACTGAATGAAAATGGTGAAGTGACAAGAAATAAAGTGAGATTGGTATGCAAGGGATATGCATAGGAAGAAGGCATTGACTATGGTGAGACATTTGCACTTGTTGCTAGATTGGAAGGAATGAATGAGGTAATCACTGACCCGGTGATCATATACTGTGACAACACAAGTGCTATTAATATTTCAAAGAATCTAGTGATGCACTCTAAGACAAAGCATATATCAATTAAGTATCACTACTTAAGAGAGCAAGTGCAAGAGAAGAAAGTGAAGTTAGAATTTGTTACATCTAAAGAACAACTTGTAGACATTTTTACAAAGCCTCTACTGAAGGACACATTTGAATATTTGAGGACTAGACTTGGGGTTCGTCCCCTATCTATCGGTCACTAATGTGATCTGGATGTTGCATCAACCTAATCTTATCAGAAGATCATTCATGTTGATGTAGCATAGTTCACACTTTGGATATTGTTCAAGGTTGTGATTAAGTTTGAAGAACTAAAATAGATTGGGATATCAGTATACTATGATACAGAGAATGTAATGGACAACAGAGAGTTACTTAGCTACTACAGAGCTTATTATTTATTTATTTCTTTGGCATTGTTTTCAAAGGGAGAGATAAATAATATGAAAAGGAAAAGGAGAGATATGCACTGATGAGAACTATCTAAGGGAGAGATAATCTGAAAGGAACCTAAGAACTGAAAAAGGTTATATCTACAGAATGACAAAGTTGTATTTTATAATGTTGTTGAGTAACGTAGTGATTAAACATATTAAACTAGGTAGAGCTTGTACAACATTTGATCACAAAGTTGTAGAATACATGTTTGGTATGTGTATGGTACATTTCATATTACTTGAGTTGCCATCAATGCCAAAGGGAGAGATTGGTGAACTACAACTAATTTAGAACATGAATGAAGAATCTATAATTTAAGATTACTGAGGAGTTGATGATTAGATATGCAAGATGATTAAATCAATATTATGATGTCATTGATGTCAACTAGCTTGATAATACTTATCTTGTAAAGTTACTATACTGACACATCCAAAGAAAGGTGAAAGAGATGAAGAACAAAAATATCTACATGAGGAAGATGTATATGTCAGATAAGGATAAGGAATACACTGAGTAACTTGTTGATGAGTCTATGACTTGATGAAATTGACTTTATTATGTTGCATTCATCTATGATGAAGAATAGAGCTTAAAGACACAAAGCAATGTTGTCGATAAATAAAGCATTTTAGTATACACTGACGAAATGTAGTGTATACCGAGCACAGTGTTAACCGAGCTTGTGTTCACCGATGCATTTCTTTGTTAACCGAGCAAAACAGAAAGGAATTAAATGATCAGTTTAGTCAATAAAGTGATGAGCTATAAAGTGTATGAAATTGAGGTAACAGATAAGGTTTTTTATGGAGATTGACAGCTAACATAAATCAAAAAGGATCTAATGGAGTAGATTGAAACTTGTTACTAACACATCAGCCAAGGAAGCTTAAAGCAACAAAATCTATGAATATGATTAAACGGCAAAATCTAATGGAGGAAAAGAAAATGATTTACTCATCTATATAAGAGACATTGGTTTCATTATTGAAAAATAGTCGGAAGAAGAAGATACTGTAGAATTAGCACGTGAAGGAGTTTTCATGCATTCTGATCATACTGGTTAATAAGAACCGAGCTGTAGAACAATTACCAAGCTACAAAGAGTAATTACGAACGAATAGTAAGTTGCTATAGTATTGAATCTGAAGTGTTATATTGATCAGAAATATTTGAATGAGCAAAACATTGATCTGTAAACTACAAATTGAAGTTTTTTTAAGGAAGATCATCCACTGTTACATATTTAACCATTGTACACAGTCAATTCTCTTAACCGAGTGGACTATGAAAGTCTTTTGATGTTTCATTCATAGAGTGAACATTGTTATCCTGTCAACCCCAGAGTGACTGCTGGTTGGATGATAAATTATTGTCTAAAATCCTCTAACAAGGTCGCACCTAACAGTGTGTTTGTAACCTTTAACAGGGTTGGGTCTTCACTGACCTCACTTCAGAATAGTGAACAATTTTCGGTTGCTGGTCCCAGGTGGTTTTTCCCTTCACATGGTTTCCACGTTAAATCTATTGTGTTATGTGTTGATTGTGATATTTGTTTGTTATCATACTTTGCATATTGCATGTTAGATTTAATCGGTAACTATTATAAAGTTTAGACTGACAATCAGTAATAACATAGATAGTGAAAGTATTTTATGTTTACCAAGTAGCAGAAGTAGTAGAATTGTTTTGATTATACATTTTGAAAATTGTGGGACACTGGATAACTGATTCACCCCCCTCTCAATTATTCTAACAATAAGATCCAACTTCAGTCCTTAAAAGAGAGTTTGATGTTGCATCTAATTATTCACCTTTTTCTTTTTTCGTGTGATTGAATTGATCACTAATTGCAAGAACTATGTAAACTACTAGGTAATTGACCAAAAATAGCATAAATAGGAAGATCCATAACAATAATGTAAGTGTTGAGATCAAATCAGAAAATGGGATACAAAAAGGCAACTGTGTGTGCAATATGGCTCTAAAAGTATTGACCTATGTTAATAGAAACCATTGATCTGAAAGCATGTCAAAGTAAAATTTCATGATCAAATTCCAATTAGATTTTTTTGTAGATCATCCTCCCAAAATTTAAATGAAAAAGTGTCAATCAATAGAACAAATTGACAGAGACCTAGATTTTTCACCTACTTAAAATCTGGAACAATGTGTGTCAATTAGTTTTCTATGAATCTGCAATTCTTCTCCATCAAGTCTAGAATCTACAAATAGAAAAGAGAGGGAAAGTGTTGGGTTGTATAGGGGCTTGCCTCAATTAAACCTCGAGTAGGAATTAGCCTCCACTATAGCAATTATTATTACAAAATATTATATAATCATTGGTAGGGTAGAGAAGAATGTGAAGTAAAATGTTGAATTGAAATGATATTGCCTCAAACTTGATAATGGTAGTGATGTAATGCTCCTTTAATAAGAACCTCAAGGGTTGGTGCAATAAGATGATATTACAACACAAGATCAATCATGGAAATACACTTAAATAAGGATTATTGTAATTTTTTGCTCTATAATGCCCAAATCTAGAGAAATTCATTCATAATGCAAGTGCTCCAAGATGTTGTTTGATGTGACTGAATGAGATGATCAAATGAATAAGAAATGAACTTCTGTATAGTGTTCTCAAGGTATTTCATTAATTAGGTTGACTTCCAATGATCATAGAAAAATTTTAGGATTAGATCAAAAAAGGTGGGAACCAAAATATTGACACATTTAAATTTGGAACCATTTTGGGGTCTATGATACTAGGTTCCATAGTCCACCCAAAATATTTGAAACAAAGGCATATTTTGAGTGCACATGTCTAGGACATAGATTTGGTCACCAAATGAGCATATGAAAATAGTTAGGTAGTTACAAGGCCAAAAATAGGCTTCAAAGGAGCCACGAGAGGGAATATTAAAGTAATTTCCCAAAAAGGAATGATAAATTATAAAAGTTTACAATTTAGAACATTATATTAAGCCCACACTTTATCAGAAGTGTGAACATACACTCATAGTCATAGTAAAATAGGAGGGAGGGAGGGGGGAGAGGGGGAAGGGACTTCCAAGAGATAAGATGACACTATTTTTTAGAGAACAAGCCTCCAAGATCACTATATTAACTCACACAACTATATCCAAGCAAGGACACACAAAAAATAAGGAAAAATAAAATAAAGTCAAATAAAAGGGGAAAAAAGGATGACAAAAATATACACAAATGGGTTTTTACCAAAAATGAAGGCTCCCCAGTCAACTAGTTGAAGAGACCTCAATAATAAAAATTTCTCAACAACTAATATCATTCCAAAAAATTTACTACAAGAGCATAAGTGGTATTTTCATAGAAATAGAAAGAGCATACACCATCTGATGAGACAAGAAAGCATGGTATAATAACCAACAAGGTGTGTTATGTTATGGCTTAGAATATGGGGATTTTTGAACCATGAATTCCATAGGGAAATAAGGTGTGCTATATTGGGTGATTTGTGATTTCATCATGGATTCTAATAACTAGTAAGTTATTATGTGCTAGATGATCCATGAAAAAGATACAGGCATAGATTTTATTGGAAAACAAAGTGTGTTATATTGTGTGATATATATTAGAGAGAGGAGAGTCAAATAGGTCTCGCAAGGTATGTTACACCAGTTGAGTCTTGTAAAATATTACAAGAAAAACCTCCATTTTATGTATAATCTAAAAACTACAACTACAAAATGGGCATTGTAGTATGCACCAAATATAAATGTTACAAAACAAAACCTATATTTTATTGGTAATCTAAAAATACAACTACAAAATATGTGTCACAACATGCACCATGATACAATATCACAAAATGGATGTTGTAATGTGCACAAATCAAAAAATTGATATGAGACTACAAAATAAGCGTAGAAGCAACATCAAGTACAAAAAACAAGGAGGCATTATATGCTCCATCCTTAATATGTCAACATATCTCTATTTTGATATCTTGACGAAGATATAGGTCCACATAAAGGATACACATTTTTATCACCAAGGAGATATCATTAAGAAAAAATACACGTGTTCCAAGATAGGAAGAATACAATCTTCAAGAACATAAGAGATAATTGTAAAAGAGACATTGTGAAACAAGTGTAAAGGGATCCTTATCAAGGATACATAGGAGTAAATATTTTCCTAGAGAGATATACATCCAAAATAGAGGGTATCTTCAATAAATGTGGCATATTCAACACTAAAATATTAAGGGTGATCAAGAATACACACCTTCCCTATTGCTAGGAAAGGAGATTCTTAATGGAGGATTTCACACTTTAAACACCAAAGAGAGATCATTACTAAAAGACATACTATTCCAAGCAAGGAATAGGGGGCCTAATAAAGAAAACACAACTTTGATTAGGGATAAAGTCCTCATGAAGGACATACATGTATATGCAATAAAAAAATATCCTTATAAAAAATACAACTCAACAAGTGAAAAGTGGATCCTTGGGAAGGATAAATGATTTGAAAACTATTGTTTCCCTCCAATCAAAATAAAATAATAACTACAATATTATGTTGCTATCCTAGTATGATTGCACATGAAAACCCACCATGAATGCCAGCAATCCCACAAAAGATAAGTTACTATTGTCACATGGTGAGGAGCAATAGAATAGGGATAAAGAGTGATAAGGTATTACATGTAAATTTGGATTTATAAAATCATCAACATCATATTTAATATGAATTATTTAGCCTTGTCATATAAGTCTTGGACAAATTCCTTTAATGCTCTATAGTTAGCAAGAGAGTAAATATAACTATGATGAAAGAGGCAAAAAGTGTTACCATTAATTGGTTTAGTGTTATACCTATGTCTTATGCAAGGGAATGCAATATTTATATCATTTCTAAGTCTCTAAAAGATTATTTATGCTAAATTAGATGGTTTTTGTGGAAGGGAAGGTTAGGATCTGGTATAAGAATTGGTAAGGATGAAGTAGATAATCCTATACCTTATCTATTGTATTGGGTTGGGGGTTCTATAAGTACTTTTATTCCTTGTTCCATTTTTCCCAGAAAACATCCACTATATCCTTGTTAATAAATCATGTCAAAAACATATTTATAATTTCTTTGCAAATGTGAAGTGGGAGGATCTTCATCATAGAGCTCATTGAAGTTTATAGGTAAGTATACTTGAGATAAACAAAAGGGATTAATATATTATGGTGGATGGATCCTCATGGAAGGATGTACATTTTATCATCACTCATGTTCACTTGATAGGTAACAGAGTCCTTTCACCTTGAATTATTGGGTTAGGAAAAAATGTCATCATCATCTAAAGCCCCATTTCTACTCAATGTTATATTAGGTAACATATAATAAGGAAATGCATAGCATCATCTTGTCTCAAAACATGTTGATGGTTAAGATAATATCTAAATGAATAACAAGGGTTTAAGGTGATAGATGTGTTGAGAACTAGATTAACATTGAAGCATTTCCCTCTTGAAATAAAGAAACATCATCATTACTCTCAATCAAAGAGAACATTGATAGGAGTATTAACTATATCCCCGTGATTAAATATCACTCTAGGAGAGGTTCAATCATTATTCATCTCAATGTCATTTATAAGAGGAGTATCAAAAGAACTGCATGAAACATATCCATCTTGCACTAAAGAAACACTGTCATTATATCTCCATCAAAGAGATCATTTATAGGATTATTAATTATTTTCTTATGATCAAAGAATACTATAGGAGAGGTGCAAGCATTATTCATCTCAGCATCATTTATAAGGGAGCAGACTATATAAAACATCCACTAAGTCTTTAATGACAATCAAATATTTCATAAACATCTTTAGAAATATCATCATATAACAACATAAAATATGCATGAAAGCATTTAGAAATTAAGTAAATGTTGAAAACATCCTTGTACCCCTTGTTATGCAATATACTAGAATTCAATGAGTCAATAAAATCAACATGAAGTAAAATAATTCATCTTTCAACACACAATTTTTTATAAATGTGGCTACTTAGAAATTCAATCAAATGTGAAAGTCAAAACCAATAATATTGTGTAAGATCCATAACGAAAAATTAAATCTAAAAACTCTCAATCAAAATTATGACAAATTTAAGTAGAATTGTGTTCAACAAAATGAAATGGATGTAAATAGGAGTCTTAGATTAGATATATAAACAAATAACTTATGTGACCTCTATCCTCAATTGTTTCATTAAGGACAAATAATCAGTAAGATCCAACTTCAATCTTAAATTCTTTTGCAAGATTGAATTGGAAACTAAACAAGAACTAGGTAAAGTACTAGAATATTAACCAAAATTAGCATAAACAAAAAAATATAGAACAATAATTCAAATTTTAGAATGAGATCTAGAAATCGAACACAAAAAGAAACCTGTATGTGTAATTTAGATACGAAAGTGTCGATCTATGTCAATAGGCACCACTAACCTAAAGGTGTTCATGTCAAATTTTGTGAGCAAATTTTGGGTCGATATATTCTATAGGTTTTCTATCCAAAGTTTTAATGAATAAGTGCTAGTCACTAGAGCATATCGATAATGACCGGGTTTTTTGCTTGTTCAAAATCTAAAATTGTGCATCTCAATCTACTACCTATGAATTTGAAATTATTTTCCATTGGATCTAGAATATACTCATAGAAAGAAGGAAAAAAAAAGGAAAAGTATTGGATTGTATAGGGACTTTCCTCATTCAAACCCTGAGTAGGAATTAAACTTCACTAAAATAATGATGATTAAAAAAGAGTGCATACCCTTCATAAGGAAAAGGAAAAATCTGATGTAAAATGTCAACTTGAAATGATATTACCTCAAACTTGATAATGGTAGTGATTTAATGTTATTTGTATAAGAACCTCAAGGGTTGATGCAATGTCATGATATAAAAAGGCAACATCAATCGTGAAAACACACTTGCATGATGATTATTATGGCTCATTGCTCCATAATGCTCAAGTATAAATAGATTTTTCTCACAATTATTGATCTAGGATGTTGCTTGATGTGAATGAAAGAGATGATCAAATGAGTTATAAATTACCTCCTCGCATAGGATTATAAAGGTATTTTATAAATTAGGTTGACTCCTAATGGTCATATTAAATTTTCAAAATGGATCACAAATGACAGGAACTAAGATACTCATATGTTTGAATTTAGGCTTAGTTGGTAGGACTATCTCTAGGTGCCTTAGTCCACTAAAAATGGTGTGAAATGAAGGCAAGTGTAGAGTGTACAAGTCCAAGACATAAGATTTGATCACCAAATAAGCATATGAAAATAGTTAGGTAGTGACAAGGCTATAAATAGGCTTGAAAGGAGCTATGGGGAGGTACACTAAAGCATAATCTCAAAAAGGAGTGTGATATTGTAAAGGGTTAAAATTAACAACACTATAATGTGTATGTATCTACATAGATATATACAAACATACATACATACATACATACATATGTGTATTATGTGGTTGACCTAATGATACATGATGTGATTTATGTGTGTATGGATGTATATACATACTTACATGTGTGCATGATGTGGTTGACCTAATAGATGCATGATTTGATATTTTAGGGATGGATTTGGAGGCTTATAGTTACATGATTTTTATTTTAATAGATATTTGTATGATTATGATGAACATGATAAGTGATTTATGAATGTTTTTTCATGCTTATGAATACATGAGTATATATGGTTATATAAGATAGTAACATGGTGCTATATTCTTGTGAGGTTTAATGCATGTTATGTTTATTATGTTGATACAAGAACTATTCATGATCCATCTAACATTTATGATTATAATGATGACTAGGATAATGTTAAAGATTATGTCAATATGAATGTTTATTATTATGCCTATGCAAATAGTTATGATGTCCATGTATGTTGTAATTGTACAATATGAAAAGGGAAGCAATGCAAAGAGGTAGATCAATTATCCTTTTCAAAGTTACACATTCGGAAGGAATATGTCCCACTAGGCTCCAGTGACGACTTAAGCACTAAATGGTTCAATGACCATTCTCTAAATATGTAAAATTGAAATGAGAAATGATAATGAAATAAGAAAAGTAGATTTATAATTGAAATAGGAAATATGCTACTTCATATCTAAATATCAGACAAACTGAATCCTAAAAATAATTGTAACTGATATTATGAGATCCCTAATTTGTAACCTATCTACCAATCAAAATCTAGTTGGATTTAGAGGGTATACATTGGTTGATATGTTCTATACCTAGGTACACATAGACTAAGCCATTTTGTACCTTGGTTTTCTACCCGAACATTATAGGCATGCTCTGACTACTCCTAATCTACCTAGAAAAGTTTTGGTAGCTCTGTAACCTATTCGTACACATAGAAAATGGGGAAGAAGGTTGGGTAAATGGGTTTGCCTCAGTAAAAACCTTATTTAAGAATCAAAATTAAAATGAAATGAAGTAAAGGAAAGTATGATATCATGTAGTAGAGACTAGATCTAGTAAATTAAGTATATCATACCTTGGCAATGCAAATTCTTCTTTGAATGTGATCAAATATGTTGATGCCATATCTTTGAATTAACAAAAAAACCCAAAATGAAATCATGAAAGATAAAACCTCATGGAATGGATGTTGTATTTTTCAAAAATGTTTTATTGAAGGAGAGAGAAGAAAACTTAAAGAGGTGGGTGTATCTCCTTCCTTGATAGAAACTCCTTTTATTGGTTTCCAATGGGGGAAGAAGCTAGATCTATGGAGAGAAAACACATTTAATGCTTGAGAAGAATGTTTGATTGCTCGATGGCTCTTGACATTGATTTGTTTCCTTGCACTTGATAGCTTTATTATGAATTCTTAAGAGTGGTTATGATATTATGGGTTACCAAAATGAGGAGAGGTAGGGTGTTTATCTACCTCTCATGACATTTAGGGGGTTAAAACTCATCTAGGTTGACTATAAGTCCTAATCCTTCACCAAATTGCTAGGATAGGGACCCAATGCAAATTTGGCCTCAATCTTTGGGGTATAGTATGGTTGAGTCACCCTATACCCAAGTATATAAAGGATGAGTAATTCTATACCCACTAATCAGAGCCCAATTGGGACCATGGATCTCAAGCAATGAGAGGATGTAGGAAAATAGAGTATAGACCGTTATGGGGTTAGGAGAGTATAAATTCCAAAAATATTGATATAGGGCTTAGGTGATTAAATCAATTATGGGATTGTAGGAAAAGTAGAGGAGTAAACTTTGAACAAGATTGAGATGAGAGAGGACCAATATTTGAATTTAGGTGTCTGTTAAGTGTCATATAAGGTCATGCTATAGAAAACACTCTAAGGTGGGTGTTAAATAGTCCTTAAATTATATAATAATTAGGTAATTACAATGTAAAATGCTATAATAATATATATTATGTGAAAGGAATTTCAATTTTTTAACTAATAAACATGTGGAAATGGAATGGATTAATTATAAAAAGAATGATGAGATATGCATGTGAAAATAGTAACATATTTATGGAAATGAACCTAATATATGGAAATGAATATGTCAAAAAATAACATATGATATCACACTAATTGTTAGTATTATTAGGTATGTACTGTCTTAAATTGGACACACTCCAATTTATGACATTTTATCTCCTCTTTAGTATGTTTGCATTGCACATTTGCACTTGGAGTACACACTTTTCTCTTTATTTCTCTCTCCTAGGAAAAATTGAGGTAGGACCTAACACTTCCTCCTTGATTTCCCTTTCTCTCACTCATAGACTAAGGTAGGATCTAATTTATATGCATCCTCCTCTTTCTAGGCCCCATTTTCTTAAATCTATCCTTGATTTATCAGTCCCTAATACACATTACACCCGAAGTTAGATAATTGAGAGGGGGTGTGAATACTAGATAATTTATCTAACAGTCGGTTAATGAATTAGAAAGTCACATACAAGTTATTACCGAGTTGTTTAGTTTGTTTGTTGAAGTTGGTATTATACATCAGGGAGGAATTTAGTATTGTAGGATAAGTGGACTTAAATGATTCATCCCCCTCTTAGTTATCTAACAGTTGGTTGAGGTTTATATAAGGACTTTGATTCCTTGTTCCATTTTTCCCACTCAGAATCTCTTTGTTCCTTCTTCACTGCTTCAGTTGGTGACTCTTCCTCTCTTCAATTTTCTGACCATTTTTTCATATAAATCCATCCTTTATATATATAATTTTTGTCTCTTAATCTACTCTATTACATTTTCCTTTGATCAATCCCAACCGTCCAATTCATTATACAGTGAATCTAGATCTCGGTAACACATTTTATTTTCACCTAGGAACTTGAACTTTCTTAAAACTTGTTCCTTCTATTTTAACCATTTAGATCTAAGTTGTGGATCTTCACTTTGAATTTTCCTATCCATAGATATCTGCAACTAATTTTCCTTATCATCATGACCATCCAGCTCATCATAGCTAAATCATTAAATGTCATTTCAATCCTTGTGCCTAAACATTCCAATCATAGCTAATTTTGGTTAACTTTACTTAGTGCCTAAACATTTATTTTCAGTTTGGTGCCTTTGATTCCTTTTCCTTTACTGAGACATACTTCCTTTTACCTTTTACCTTTACCGAGTGACATTTCTTGCTTGGTATCCAAAACTCTTTTACTTACCAACTTGACAAATCTTCATTATCGTGCTTTACTGACTTGATATAATTATATGTGTGATAGAAAAAAATTATATCATCATAATCTAATCATTGTCCGATCTATATCATTTTTCCAATTAAGTTCTTCAACTTCACAACATCTCATTTCTTCTTCTTCTTAACTCATTCAACTTATATCATATATTGAATTATATGGAAACATAATATAAACCAAAAATCAATTTCTTGACATCAATGACAAGACAATAACTGATCTAACATTTTCTACTATCTTGTATTCCTTTGATCTTGGTTAGTCTTCATCATCATCACCATCATATAATCAATCTTCAACATTACTATTAGTTATAGTAACAATCTCCCTCTTTGGCATTGATGGCAACACTAACAATCTTCGGTGTTCAATTGATGATGATACAATTCACTATCATTCTTGTACTCCCTCTAAGCTTTATCTTCTTTGTTCATGTTCTCCCTCTTTCACTATTCCTCTTTAACAACTTCATTTTCTAATCTTCATTGTTCATCTCCCTCTGCAATATCCATTAACAATATTCTCCCTCTTTGATCTATTTGACATCAATTTCATTAATCTCTCTCTTTGACAACAATGCCAAGGACATAAAAACTCAAATCATACCTCATATGTATTGATCTCTCATTGCAGTCATAAACTCCCTTTTCACAACTTTAGGCTTCACCTAAAGAGTGAACACTAGCATCAACTCACAAGATAGCTATTCTATTGAATACTTGAATTGATGCAACATGAATCATGCCTTAGTGAACATTGGATAGGGTAAGAACCCCTAACTTACCTTGAAGATACTCAAAAGCATCCTTCGGTAGTGGTTTGGTAAATATGTCAGCTATCTGTTATTTAGAATTTACGTACTGCAGTATCACATGCTTATCTTGTACTTTCTCTCTTAAGTAGGGATACTTAATAGATATATGCTTTGTCTTTGAATGCATCACTAGATTCTTTGATATGTTAATAACATTAGTATTATCATAATAAATTGTAAGTGGATCAGTTATCTCTTCTTGCATAACTTCAAGTAATTGTTTGATCCACACAATGTTATAAGAATTCATAGCTCCAACAACATACTCAGATTCAACAGTAGATTGTGAAATACAACTTTGTTTCTTGCTTAACCATGTCACTAGTCTTTCTCCTAAAAAGAAAGATTTTCCATAGTATTTTTTCTATCATCGATATTTCTAGCCCAGTCAACATTTGTATACACCTTGAGATCAAAATCTCCTCCTTTGTGTATAATAGATTGAAATCTTGGGTCCCTTTCTGTGCGTGTGAATTTTGTACCTAGCTGGAGACACAACACTTCAGTAAAATATTAGAGGTTAGCGAATCAAGAAATCTGCAATATAAATGAACTAAGCTAACCAGGTGATTTACTACCTTCTAGTAGGTGTGAGAATGGTATTCTCAGATTCAGACCGATATCAGTGACAATGTGTGCAACACCTAAATTGAGGATTTAAATGATTGAAATATGTATGGAGATGAATGCAAATTAATCTATTTTTTTGGATTTTGTGTGCAATAAGATGAAAAATTGATATGAAACTAGTCTAGAATGGATTGAAATGATATTCTAATTGATCTAACAATGATATGCTATGATATGAAAATGAATGAATGCTATGATCAAAACAATAACAAAAATCTCACAATCACCTGTTCACAAGAGCTTGATTCTTCATATGCAAATTCGCTAGAGTTCAAGTATGCAAATTCACGTTGGGGGAAGATGAAGGACTGAGCCTCAATTATATAGAAATCCATAGCTTGAGGATACATTGAGAAAAGCCATAAATCACTCTTGATAAACTTAGGTTGATTTTTGAGTTAACAAGAAATTAGGAAGAGATCAACCCATAAAATTATGCAAAAGCACTTTTTAACTCGAAATAGAGTTTAGTTCACTTTTTCAACTCATAATCACATGTTGAGTTTAGAAAGTTAACAAATTGAATTTGATAATTGATTTAAAGTTGACTATTTTTTTTATTGTGCATGATTTAATATGAATTAATTTAAAAATTAAGTGATTTATTCTCAACTTAACTAATTTTGAATTAAAACAATTGATTTATGGGTTAATCAATTATTAAATCAAACTTTTATTCCAAACTATATCATCAAATATTGACAACTAGATTTAATTAATTAAATAAGAATTTAATCAATTATTCGTAGGATTTTTTATTTATTGTCAAAATTAAATAATATTAATTAGGAATAAATGCAATTAAATATAATTAAATAATTAAGTGGCAATTAAACTTAATTAATTAAATATTCAATTAATCAAATTTTAGGATAAATATGATTTATCGCCAAATAATATTCAATTAGGATAATTAGATAAATTAGGAATATTCCTCGATGCAGATTTAAGATAATATCAATTAGGGTTTTGATAAATTGATGTGTAGATGTGTCTTAGGTTAGGACTTTGATGTTGATTTTGATCGATTTGATGATGTAGGAGATTAATGAACCTATAGCCCATTTTTGGGGTATTACATATTGCCCCTCTTTGAATTACTGTGCGAAGCGCAGTGGTTCAAATATTAATCTATTTTTTTATAATGATGTGGACTTAGTTATGTGGTGGAGGAACTGATCCTGAGAGATTAATTGATTCCGAGACAGAAACTGATTAATAGATTTGAAGATGTTGGTGATTTAGGTCTTGGTTGACCAAAGAATCGAGATGATGCTAACTATATCAACAATGAACTGATGATTATGAAGAAGTGTCAAAATGCCTGATTTTGAACCTATGATTACGAAGAAATGATTGTCCTGACTCTAGACCTAATTGTCCAAAGGAATAGAAAGGATGCCAAATATGAACCCTTCAGTTACGAAGAACCAAGAAAATAACACAAATGAGCTGATGGTTATGAAGAGGTGATGCAATTTGCAAGATTGATTAGGATACCAAACTGATATGGATCTTGATGAATCTGATATGCCCCAAGCAATGACGTCTTTTGATAAATCAACAACTAGACGTGGTTGTTGTCTTTATTACTGAAAGAAAGATTTGATTTACAGATTTGATTGATGTGCAATACCATGCCCCCTTCGGGATGAAAATCAAAATCTGACAAGAAAATTCAACATTAAATGGTTTAGAATCATGTTAATTGATTTGAGAAGTGGCTATGCACATCCAGAGACACGTTTTGCATCGTTTGGAGGTCTTGAAGACCAAGTTTGACTAGGTTTGACCTTGAGTTGACCATGGTTGACCAATTTGAAATTTTGATAGTTTGATGTAAGATAATCAATTAAGTTGAAAATTGGATTTCTTTGATGATTAGAAGGTCGATTATGCAAGCAGTTGGGCGTCCTGGGTCCAAAAATTTTAAATCACAATTTTGATAATGTAAATGATCTTAGATTTCAATTTTGATCCCGAAAATGCGTTTAGAATGTCGAAATTAGCCAGGGGTGCAATTTTCACACCAAACGGAGCACTTTGAAAAATTAGGTCAAAACCTATATAAGGGCCAAAAGGGTCATTTTCAAATCATTTCAATCTTTTGTCTTTTGTGAACTTTGTGGAGCCCTTAGAGAGAAAATGGAAGTTCTCATCTCCTCGCATTGATTTGAGCATAGCCAACAATTCCAGTGACCTCCCCAGTATGGGAACCTGGTAAGTGGACCTTTGTGCCTCTCCAACATTCAAATTATTCCATATTTTATGCTTTCTAGGAATTTTTAACACATTTTTTAGTTTTTTAATTTTTGCACCATGGAAACTCGTACAACAGTCTGCTTGGACTCGTATGAGTTTTCAACTTCACATAGAGTGTCATCCCCATTAGTACTATAAGTCATATGAGAGGGACCCATCTTTCGTATGAAATTTCATCAGGTCCCTCAAGTCTCGTACAGGAACCATTATAATGTTGTGTATGCATAAAATGTCGTACAGGAACCTATAGAAACTTGTACAAGTTTCGGTACCAATATGAAAAATCATATGGAAAACAACAAGTGTTTTTCTCATCCTTAGGTCAATTTTTTTATTTTTCTAATTTCATAGGCTGATTCTTTAGCATTTAATGCACCTTCTGAAGTATTCAAATTTTCAATTTCTGTGCTTATAGCCTAATTTTTTACCAAGTTATTGATAGGATGTCCCTGTTTCTATTTTGTGTAGGTATGGTATCCAGATGTGCATGTTTGCATTTCTCACCCTACGACTCAGAGACTATGTTTATCACTTCCTGACCCTCTAAGGGTTCATCTAGTTGCGTGTGGGTTTGAGTATCTGATCCGGTTGCCTGAGATTTAGGTGAACCATGGTTTGCTTACTGCATTAATTGAGAGATTCCATTATGAGACCCAAACTTTTCATTTGCCTACTGGAGAGATCACCGTTACTCCAGAGGATGTGTATAGGATACTCCATATACCTTTTCATGGTCCTCGTCCTAATTATATCAGTGCGGAGAATGCTAGTCTACATGCCTTTCAGACTCTTTTTGGCGCTGATGAGAAAATCACGTAGTCTATTTCTTGGGAGACTCTAGTTCAAAGATATGGCGAGTCGCACAGACTAGAGTGTATCATTGTTGGGATGATCGGAGGGATCATCATGTCAGACCGTCAGTAGAATGGTCTCCTAATGGGCTGGGGCCCGATGGTAGCACACCTAATGGATACACCTTCTAAGATGGGATGGGGATAGTGTATGCTTGCTCATATGTTCTCAGAAATGCACGAGATAGTGTATCATGAGAGAAAATATTTTGCATCTGGTGCTCTTGTATTATAGATTTGGGTGTGGGAGCACATCCTGATATGTATGCCTGTATGTGGTGAGGGGAGGCAGCCTCAGGAGCCTCTAATATATAGATATTCTTGTTATGTCACATAGGTCCAGATGGGCATTACAGAGTATTGGAGGCATGTCTTAGATGACATGACCTTTTTTATTTGGAGACCATACTTACAGGTGGAGGCATGGCCTACTACTCAGACCCAGTTTGGATATTTCTATCAAAGTCGAGTGCTGATAGGTCATTCCACTATTGTCCTTGAGAGATTCCTGATTACACATGTCTAGTGGCAATATGGCATTATACAAGATGCCCCTCAAGAGTATGCCACTTATGCATAGTTGGTTCGAGAGCTAGGATTAGGATGGACAGCTCGATTATCGTATGCTCTTTGCAGTTAGGAGTATACTGGATATGTGCTGAGAGATTGGGACTATAGGCCATAGGTTTTTGATGTAGGAGTGACTAATACATTTGTTGCTTAGTTGGCCAAGCACCCCATGCGTAGATTTTTTGATCCCACAGAGTTGATTCCTACCATGGAGGATGCCAAGGACATGATAGGTGCCCCTATGGGTAGAGGCCAAAGATGGTGAGATGTTCAAATACCGGTGGTGCAGCCTACACCACCTAGGCCCAGAGCAGTGGTGACACCACTGTTAGGAATGAATGCAAAGTATTTTGGCAGTCATTCTGTAGCAGTTGTTGTTGCATTCATGACTTGGATTGTCATTAATGTCAACACAGTGATATTCTATATATTAGCAGGAAAGTAGGTACAGTTTTGTTTTGCACACTTGTTGTATTGCAGATTAGATTTTGTGCAGTTGATGGTATGTTCTTTGGTGTGTTATTAACCTATGGTTAACAACGCAAAAAGAAATTCATTCATTTGTAAGAGTTATGAGCATTTTGGTGAAAGCAGTGTTTAGATAGTGTTTCTGTGTAGCGATGTTCAGAAATCGGAGGATATCTCTTAGCTGGAATGGAATCTAATTTTGCATAGTTAAAAAGATGTTGGAGACTCATTAATGATGACGTGTTTCATAGCACAAACTTTGAGGACATGTTTGGAGAAAGTTACAGTAACTGGAAGCCGACAGTTTTATGTGAATTCTGTGTGTAGCGTGTAGAATTTATTATTTTGTAATTGAGGACTGACTCATTTGTAATTATTTGAGTTTGATATATAACAAGGAATGTTTTCCTTATTGTAATGTATACTATGAAGAGTGAGATGCGAATATATGCATGAAGTGAAGAAAAGAGCTAATTCAATGATGAAGGAAGACTTGTGAGTACAGAGATCTGGAATTGTGATCTTGTGTAGCAGAGAGTGCAATTTTGGCACAGTGTAAAGGAGGTAATATATTTCATATTATTCTGTTGAATAATTCTAAGATCTTTTGGATAGTGGGTTCAGAGATCTTGCCTTGAAGCTATTTGGGCAGTGGGTCCTTCTGTCTTCCATAAACTCTTAACCGGGTTAGAATCTTTTAGCAGGGATTCAAAATCTCCTAACAGGGATTTATATGTACTGAATGTATTTCATAAGAATCCTAACAGGGTCCATCCTCTAACAAGGAACTTTCATATTAGTGCATCATTTTGTGGGCATCATTCCCACCGGGGTTTACTCTTTTCAAGAGGTTCCCTAGTTAACATATCTTGTGTTATTGTGCAATTGTGTATGATTATCTTTCTATGGTTGATCAGTACATTGATTATATTGTTTAAAGCTATTGAATGGATAAATTATCTGATAACTGATTCACCCCTCCCCCCTCTCAGTTATCTTGGGGATCTTTACTTTCTAACAATTGGTATCAGAGCAGCAGGTCCTTGAAAGAAAAGTTTAACAACTTAAGGAGATCTATGATGAATTTCAGAAAAGAAAGCCCTAAGTTTGATGGAGTAAATTTTGACAGCTGGAAAGAAAAGATGAAGACACATCTATTGTGTTTAGGACCAAGTTATTGGTTGATTACAAAGAATGAGAAGACTATCATTGAAGAAGACAATCTAGAGGCAAGAACTAAAGATGAACTAGATCTATTCATGTGTAACATACTTGCAAGAGAAGCACTTTTATCAGCACTACCAGAGAATGAATATAGTCAGGTAAGATGTTTGAAAACATCTCATGCAATTTGGAAAGCTTTACATTCTACATTTGAAGGTGATGAACATGCAGAGAAGGCTAGATTACATAATTGGATTTGTGCATTTGAAGATATCAGAATGATGGAAGATGAATCTATTAGAAGCTATATTGGTAGGATGTCTAAGATTGTGACAGGAATAAAGTCTTGTGGAGGTGATAAGACAGAGAATGAAGTGATATGGAAAATTCTAAGAACTTTGACACCAGTATTCAAGTAGACAACACAGATGATTGAACAAGTGATACCTTGTACATCGAACTTTTCAAGAGAGACTTTTCTTGGAAGATTAGAAACAACATAAATGAACTTGAGATTATCAGAAGAGCTACCTAGAATGGAAACAGCATTCAGTGCTCTTAGCATTAGACCTACAAGAAGTACTAGTGTGAATGGAGATTATGCCAACAATAGCAGATCTGAGGAAGATAAGAAGATTGAAGAAGGTATTGCATTACTTGTAAAAAGAGAACCAGATGGTAAGAAAATCTTTAAATGTTGGACTTGTCAAGAATATGGTCATTTTGCATCTAAATGTCCTAAAAGAGTTAAGAAGTATAGAAGCAACTTTAAACCTAGGAGATCTAAAGAATGTTATTATGCAAATGATGAAGATTTTGAAGCAGGAATTGAAAAACATTTAAGTGACAGTGATAATGATAACTTTGAGGAAATAGGATTTGTAGCAATTAAAGAAGAAAGTTTTGAATCTGATAAAAGGGAAGAAAAAGCATTAGTTTCACAAGTTGAAAAGAAATCTGATTGGATTATAGACAGTGGTTGTTCACATCATATGACTGGAGATAAAAGAAAGTTTGTTAAGTTAGATAATTATGATGGAGGAATTGTAAGGGTTGGTAACAATGCACATTGTTTGATTAAGGGTATAGGATCTATTACTCTTGATGGAAAGACTAACATTGATGATGTTTACTTTGTTGATGGACTAAGACATAATCTACTAAGCATTGGACAATTGGCTGATAAGGGTTATCAAGTTTGGTTTTCTGAGAAAACTTGTGTGATAAAAGATAAAGATGGAAATCTGATTGGAAAAGGATCCAGAACTAGAGGTAATGTATTTCAGTTGAATCCTACTGAGATGACATGTTTGATAACTAGGATGGATGACAGTTGGTTATGGCATAAAAGTTTTTGTCATATAAACTTTGATAATATTGTCAAGGTGAGCACTACACTCGTGGTAAGAGATTTACCTAGAATTATGAAACTTATTAACATGATTTGCAAAGAATGTATGATGGCAAAGCAGAAAAGGAGTTCATTTCCCAATAAGAAGTTCACATCGGCAGAGAAGTTGGAGATTGTTCATACAGACTTGAGTGGTCCTATTAGGACTAGAGGATTCTATGGTGAAAGGTATTTTATGATTCTTGTTGATGATTTTACAAGAATGATGTGGATTGCATTTTTGAAAGAAAAATCTGAAGCATTTGATAAATTTAAGATCATGAAAAGCAAAATTGAGAATGAATCTGGAATGAAGATTAAGTGTCTAAGATCTGATAGAGGTGGTGAATTTACATTTAGAGAGTTTAACACCTTTTGTGAAATGAATGGTATTAAGAGACAACTTTCAGCCCCTAGAACACCAGAACAAAATGGTATTGTAGAAAGAAGAAATAGGTCAATAACTGAAGCAGCAAGAGCTATGTTGTTTGAAAAGGATTTGGCTAAAACTTTTTGGAGAGAAGCAGTGAACACAGCAGTATACACTATGAACAAAGTACAAATCAGAGCATATACAAACAAGACACCTTATGAATTATGGTTTGGACATACACCCTCAGTTAAGTATTTTAGCATTTTTGGAAGTAAATGTTATATAAAGAGAGATGATGACATAAGAAAGTTTGATCCTAGAAGTGATGAAGGAATATTTCTTGGATATTCTTTAAAAAGCAAAGCATATAGATGTTATAACAAAAGAACTAAGACTATTGTTGAAAGTGCAAATGTAAAAGTTGATGAGAAGTTTAAAATTCAGGAAAGAATGCTTGATTATGAATCTGATGGAGAAGCACAACCTCAGCCTAACATTGAAAATGTAGAATTATTTTTTGAAACTAATAGTGATTTACTGAATGAAAGTCATACTGAAGAAGAAAGAGAAGAAAATAGAGAAGAAAATAGAGAAGAAAGCAGAGAAGAATCTACAGTCGGAACAAGATCAGTAACTATGACACCTAACAGGTATACTTCAAGACATCACCCTGTTGAGCAAGTTATTGGAAGTTTAGATAGAGGAGTTTTGACTTGAAATAAGGTAGATTTATGTTTGATTTCTCAAATTGAACCTAAGACTACTAATGAAGCTCGTGACGATGAACATTGGATCAATGCTATGAAAGAAGAACTAGAGCAGATTGAAAAAAACAAGACATGGGAATTGGTCCCTAGACCTAAAGACAAGAATGTGATTGGAACAAAGTGGGTATTCAGAAACAAGATGAATGAACAAGGAGAAGTGATAAGAAACAAAGCAAGATTGGTATGTAAAGGATATTCACAACAAGAAAGAATTGACTATGAAGAAACTTATGCACCTGTGACCAGACTTGAAGCAGTGAGAATGTTTCTAGCATATGCAACTTACAAGAAATTCAAAGTGTATCAGATGGATGTGAAGTCAGCATTTTTGAATGGTGAATTGGAAGAAGAAGTCTACATTGAGTAGCCTGAAAGTTTTCCTTTGACACAAGAAGGAGATATGGTATGTAAGTTAAAGAAAGCTTTATATGGATTAAAACAAGCACCTAGAACCTGGTATGCAAGATTGGATAAGTACTTATTGAAATTGAGATTTATAAAAGGAACAGCAGATAGTAAATTATACACAAAAGAAATTGAGAATGGTTTGTTGGTTATAGTTATATTTGTTGATGATATTATCTTTGGAGGAGAAGATGAAGCTAGTGACAAATTTGCAGATGAAATGAAGACTGAATTTGAGATGAGCATGATTGGAGAAATGAAATATTTTTTGGGATTACAGATAACACAAAGCAAGGAAGATATATTTGTAAGTCAGACTAAGTATTTAAATGAATTATTGAAAAGATTTGGAATGGAAGATTCTAAACCTGTTGGAACGCCTATGGTAACCGGACATAAGTTATCTGGCAAAGATGAGACACCAGCAGTTGAGCAGAAAAAGTACAGATCTATGATTGGAGGATTGTAGTACTTGACACGTACAAGACTTGATATAGCACATTTAGTGGGGATTGTAGCAAGATTTCAAGTAGAACCCAGAGAATCACATTATGCAGCAGTAAAGAGGATACTGAGATATCTGAAAGGAACAATGGATTATGGATTATGGTATGAGAATTTTGATGATTTTACCTTATGTGCCTATACTGATGCAAATTGGGGAGGCAACGTTGATGACAAGAAAAGCACCAGTGGTGGAGCCTTTTTTCTTGGAGGAAAATTGGTCTTTTGGCTAAGTAAGAAGCAGAATTGTACTTCACAAAGCTCAGCAGAAGCAAAATATGTTACAGCAGCAAATAATTGTAATCAGATTATTTGGATAAAGCAGATGTTGAAAGATATTGGAATAAAGTTTGATGAGCCTATTGTTATACATTGTGATAACACCAGTATAGTGAGTATGTCAAAGAATCCTATTTTACATTCTAAGACTAAACATATTGAGATCAAGTATCATGTTGTAAGAGAGAAAGTTGCAGAAAAAGAAGCAAGATTGGAGTACATAAGTACAACGGAGTAGATAGCAGATATATTTACAAAGCCTTTACCTAAGGATACATTTGTGTATCTAAGAGGTATGCTTGGGGTTATGCCCCAACCTATTTTTGAGAATTGATGCAGATGATTGCATCCGTCCAGTGGTATATGAGCCCTATCTTTCTTCTGGATTGGATGTTGGAACTTCCTCTATGGGGGAGTTTATGAGCTGAGTCATGAGGACTCTTGTTATTGTATTTTTCTGAAAAGTGTCTTTTGACATTAAGTTGTTGTTGACTTAGTGATAGAATTTCATTCATTGATGTCAATGGGGGAGAGATATACATGAAAAATATTATGGATTGTATGAGAGAGCTGAATAGGAAAACGAAGCAAGATTTGATTTGATATTTTGCATTGATGTTGCAGTATTGGATTTTTGGAACATTGGATATTTTTCATCTATGTTGCCATCAATGCCAATGGGGGAGATTGTTAGGAATGAATGCAAAGTGTTTTGGCAGTCATTCTATAGTAGTTGTTGTTGCATTCATGACTTGGATTGTCATTGATGTCAACACAGTGATATTCTGGATATTAGCAGGAAAGCAGGTATAGTTTTGTTTTGCGCACATGTTGTATTGTAGATTGGCTTTTGCATAATTGATGGTATGTTCTTTGGTGTGTTATTAACCTATGGTTAACAGCACAAAAAAAAATTCATTCATTTGTAAGAGTTATGAGCATTTTGGTGAAAGCAGTGTTTAGACAGTGTTTCTGTGTAGCGATGTTCAGAAATCGGAGGATATCTCTTAGCTGGGATGGAATCTGATTTTGCACAGTTAAAGGGATGTTGGAGACTCATTAATGATGATGTGGTTCATAGCGCAAACTTTTAGGATATGTTTGGAGAAAGTTACAGTAACTGGAAGCCGACAGTTTTATGTGAATTCTGTGTGTAATGTGTAGAATTTATTATTTTATAATTGAGGACCGACTCATTTGTAATTATTTGAGTTTGGTATGTAAGAAGGAATGTTTTCCTTATTTTAATGTGTACTATGAAGAGTGAGATGCAAATATATGCATGAAGTGAAGAAAAGAGCTAATTCAGTGATGAAGGAAGACTTGTGAGTACAAAGATCTGGAATTGTGATCTTGTGTAGCAGAGAGTGCAGTTTTGGCATAGTGTGAAGGAGGTAATATATTTCATATTATTCTGTTGAATAATTCTAAGATCTTTTGGATAGTGGGTTCAGAGATCTTGCCTTGAAGCTGTTTGGGCAGTGGGTCCTTTTGTCTTCCATAAACTCTTAACCAGGTTAGAATCTTTTAACAGGGATTCAAAATCTCCTAATAGGGATTTATATGTACTGAATGTATTTCATAAGAATCCTAACAGGGTCCATCCTCTAACAAGGAACTTTCATATTAGTGCAACATTTTGTGGGCATCATTCCCACCGGGGTTTACTCTTTTCAAGAGGTTCCCTAGTTAACATATCTTGTGTTATTGTGCAATTGTGTATGATTATCTTTCTATGGTTGATCAGTACATTAATTATATTGTTTAAAGCTGTTGAATGGATAAATTATCTGATAACTGATTCACCCCCCCTCTCAGTTATCTTGGGGATCTTTACTTTCTAACAACCACAGGGAGCATCGGGATAGATGAGATCTCCAAGACCACAGGTCAATCCACTAGTAAGACCCTCAAATGTGCATCGTAGATATACTAGAGGTGAGGGTGGCACACTCAGTGGTGTGGGTAGTGCAGATGATCACTTAGGTGCACAACAGGATGTGGGTGGCACTGGTGATACACATGTTGATCCTGATTTTGATCTAGGTGTTGAGGTCCAACACTATAAGGCACGCAAAGTGGAGGTTGTTGATTAGCCGATAGAGGATGTAGAGATGCCTGCAGTTGAGGTAGATCTTGGACTGAGATAGACTCCTCAGGATATTATTAGGTGACTCGGGCTGTAGATTAGGGATTTGAAATTGCAGAGTTCCACATTGGAGATACAGCTAAGAGAGTCTGAGAGACAAAGAGTAGAGCGAGAGGTAGATGTTAGACCGTTGTAGGTAGAGGTCATTCATTAGACTAGTTCGGCCTCTTACTATGTTTCTGCATATTATGCGACTATACCTATTGCTCAAAGAGTGCCTACTTACTCTCAGTATATGATTTCTTCTAAGGGAGCTAGAGCACCATGGGCTGACCCACCACCAGATGCACCTGTCACACCACCACCAAATGCGGAGGAGCAAGCAGACAATTGATCTACCTTAGTATTCTAATTGTTTTTGTCATTTTGTCTATATATTGATTTGATCTGATAGCTCTGAGGAGCTCATTCTTTTGTATATTATGCTATTAGTGCACCCTGACTATTTTGAGTTTATATATGAGATCAATTTTTGGGTTGTGACTTCATATGTACTTGTCATTTTGTGTATGATGATATCATGTGATTCAAATATTTTAAATGCTTTGATTAGTGTAGAATGTATGGAATATGCAATGCAATGATTTCTTTCAAATGTATGGATTATGCAATGCAGTTGATTATGGATTATGGAAATGTATGATTTTTTTTATGCTTGTATGGATGTACATGTATGTAATGTAATGAATGTAATGGAATGATTATGATATGTAATTTAAATGCAGCGATACACATGATATATTTTGCAGGTATTGATGAAGAAAAGTACTTGGTCATTTGTCAAAAAGGATGTTTAACCTAGGATGGTGACTGCTTGTTGATATGTGAAGAAACCTTCATGTGAGATTCAGGCTGTGTGTCATGTTTTGCATTGTTTTAAAGAATCATTTAAGTGTCAAGTTAATTTGACAATCATGAGATAAATGCAATCATGCAAAGTGCAAAGTGACATGCAGAATGAAATGCAAACCTAGGACCTAGGACTTAGTCACTGATCATGTGTCGGTCATTTTCATCACTAAATATTTTTTTTGTTCTTTTCTCTTTTAGGTAACATCGGATAAATCAATACAATGCCCACTAGTTAGACAACCATAGACATATGAATACTGATTTTTTCTTTATTATGTCAGATTTAGATATAAGCATCAAGGCACAAAAGCCAGGATGACTTGAATTTCATGTCCATTTTGATATAGCAATTTGTATAAGCATCAGAACATAAATGTTGTGATGACCTGAATATGCCTTGCAAAATAAACACGCCAAGCAAAGGAAATCATTCCCATTCGTATGTGAATTTACCCACAGTGACCCTTTATCATTCACATCCTTGGATAATTTTGTGTTTCACAATAGAGAAGAAGAAATCACTCAAAAAGATAAAGTTAGATCAAACTTCCTTGAATTTTTTGGGTATCAATGTTTGAGGTACACATGGCCATCCAATACGTGATGGAGGCACTTATAGTGGACACCAATTCAATCTAGAATTTCCAAAGTTGTTGGATTTTCACTCAGAGCAGAAAATAAAGAAAAGATTATGCCCCCATTCATCACTCTCTAAATCCTATAAAGGACGTCATTGAAGAGCTCGAGGGGACATAATATGCAAAAACCTCAATGTGAATCAGTAAGCATACAAGGAGATAAAAGCAATAAAGTAGAGATTGTTTTCAGTTTGTTGTTGATGTTTGTTTATATTTGATTGCAAAATCCTTTTTGGTAAGGAGACATACACACTAACTTGGATGTAGCTTCAAAGGACTCTGACTGGATATGACTCATCTAAGGTATATTGGAGAACATAGGGTATGACATTGATTTCCCCCAAGTTTGAAACATTGATAGGATACAGACACTTTTGTTGATTAGTGCATAGACTGACTTTATTGAAAACGGGATTTGGAAACAAACTGGGAGATATGTACAAACTAAAGCAAGATTGAAAGCTGGGAAAGACCAAGATTGCACTAATAGATGGAGCATTTTTGAACAAGTGGCACCCGTTTTTCGAGTTTTCACCATCTTGGTAGAGATTCTATTTTTGCTACCAAGGTGCCTGTTTCCAAGTTTTAACCAAGGCACTTTTTCTTTTTCTCATTTTTTTTTTGTATTTTTATCTTTTCAATTGTTTTTGTACTTTTTCATTTTTTTTATTTTTTTTTGTGAATCATCAAGGTGCCTATTGCTAGGTTTTCACCAAGATGTTCATTTTTTTAAGGACTTTTTCTAATTTTTATGATTTTTTCAAGACATTTTTTAATACTAAATGCCTTAGGCATAGAATTTCTTCAGATGGAGAACATTGATTGGTTCTCAGAGCTATTCTCCTTCAGTCATTGAGAGTTGATAGGCTCTAGAGCCAAAAGTAGCAGTGATAACAAAGGGACCCAGCCAGTTGGGTTTAAACTTCCCCTTGCGTTCTCTATGTCATTGATTTTTAGGATTTTCTCTCAAGACTACATCACCAACCTAAAATTTTATGTCTGAATTTCTTGTTGGAGCCTCTAGACATTATTTTCTAATATACTCTAAGATGATCATATGCTACTTGTCTGCGTTCATCTAGTAGTTCAAGTTCTTGCAACCTAGACACTCTATAGTCATCGTCAGTTACTAGACCATGCATTCTAATTCTTAGTGATGGGATTTCAACCTCAATAGGTAGTACCGCTTCAGGCCCATAAACTAAAGTGAATGGTGTAGCCCCAATGGGCATTTTGATACTTGTTCTGTAGGCCCAAAGAGCTAGATTGATCATAAGATGCCAGTCTCTTCCTATTTTATTAACTGTGTGATGCAAGATTTTCAATAGATTCTTGTTTGATGTCTCTCCTTGTCCATTCTCCTGAGGATAGTAAATGGATGACCAATGTTGTGTTATCTTGAATTTTGAGCATAAGGAATCTAGGTCCTTGTTCTTGAATTGGCCACCATTATCTATGACTATAGAATGTGGGATACCATACCGACATATGATGTAGTTCAAAATGAACATAGAGATTTGCTTGCTAGTTGCTTGAGTCAAAGGAACTGCTTCTACCCATTTTTTGAAATAGTCTATAGATGTAATGATAAGGGTATGTCCATTAGAAGAATGTGGATAAATAGCACCTATCAAATCAAATTCCCATTGTTGAAAAGGCCATTGCATAGTAACAGGAATCAGATCTCTCCCTGGTGCATGAATCAAGTTTCCATGTACTTGACACTTTTGACAGTTCTTAGCATATTTGATAGCCCCTTTTTCCACTTCAGGCCAATAGTACCCAACCCTAATAAATTTTTGAGCTAGTGTTAAAGCATTGGAATGTAATCCACATATACTGTCATGGACTTCCTCTAATGCACATTGAGACTCTTGATGTTCTAAAAACCTAAGAAGTGTACCATCTAGGCTCCATTTGTATAGATCATTACCAATGATGACATACCACGATGCATTTTAGATAAGGTATCATTTCTCATGGTGGTTGAAGATGTCAGGGGTGATTTGGTTTTTAAGGTAGGAGTATAGGTTTTTGTATTTGGAAAAAATCATGACCAACAACAGTGCAGATCATGTGGGTTTTGGGGGAATCATATGCAGGAAACAACAATGCTTCCACCAGGAACTCATAATGTAGCTCATGTTTTGGATGTTGTAGTAGAGATGATAGTGTTGCCATAGCAGCAACAACCTTGTTCTCCATTCTAGGAATCTTCTCAAACATGATAGATATGAAACATTTCTTTAAGTCTTCTACTATGCATTTGTAGGAAACAAGTTTCTCATCTTTTGTTTGGTATACATAATTGACTTGGTGTATGACTAGCTGTGAGTCTCCATGAATGTGCAATTCGATCACTCACCACTCAATTGCTATCTTCATGCCATTAAGTAGGGCTTCATATTCAGCAATATTATTTGTGCAAGGAAATTTTATTCTAAATGCTTTAGGTATTGAATAACCTTGTGGTGTTATGAATAATATGCCTGCTCTAGATCCATTCTGTGTGTAAGATCCATCAAAGAAAAGGTGCCAAGTTCTAGAAGATATGTGCATAATGGATGAATCAGGAAATTCCATCTGTAATAGTGCATCATCATACATTGTTGCTTCAGCCAGTTGATCTACAATGACTTGACCTTTAATAGCTTTCCTTTCAACACATTCTATGTCAAATTTGCTCAATAGAATCACCCATTTAGCGAGTCTACATGTGAGGGCAGATTTTCTTAGTAGGTACTTTAGTGGATTAATCTTAGCTATTAATTGTGTTGTATGAGCTAACATGTAATGTCTCAGTTTCTGTGATGCAATTATCACAGCTAGACAAGCTTTCTCAATCATTGAATAGTTCTTCTCATATGCTACCAATGTTCTGCTGATATAATAAATAGCTCTTTCCTTCTTGTTTTCATCATGTTGTGCTAGTAATACCCCCAGTGATGTATCTATGGCAGAGACATATAGATTCAATGGCTTCCCTTGAATAGGAGGCATAAAAATAGGAGGATTTGAGAGATATTGCTTGATATGATTGAAATTCTTTTCACATTCCTCATTCCATGCAAAATTCGCACCTTTATGTAATGTCTTTGTGAAAGGTTGTGATATTTCTGCTTGCTAAGATATGAAATGTCTAATTGATTGCACTCTTCCTTGTAAATTTCTCATTTGATTGATAGTTTTTGGGAGGTTGCATCTCCATGATAGCTTTGACTTTAGCAAAATCTACTTCAATGCCCTTCTTTGAAACAATATAGCTGAGGAGCTTTCCAGAAGTGACACCAAAAGCACACTTTTTAGGTTTTAGTCTAAGACTAAACTTCTCCATTCTATCCAGTATTTTACTCAAATCATTCAAATATTCTAATCTTATCATAGACTTAGCTAAGGTCTCATCAACATAGTCTTCCATAGTTCAATGCATCATATCGTGAAAGATAGATGTCATAGCACATTGATATGTAGAAATGGCATTCTTAAGACCAAATGGCATGACATTCCAACAAAAAGTACCCCATGCACATGTAAAAGTTATTTTCTCTTGATCTTCTGGAGAAATTTTGATTTGGTTGTATCCTAAGAAACCATCCATTAAAGAATACATTTCAAAGCCCTCTGTCATATCCACTATAATATTGATGTTTGGTAGTGGAAAGTCATCCTTAGGGCATGCTTTGTTTACATCTCTGAAGTCTATACATAGTCTAATAGATTTGTCAGGTTTTGATACTAGAACAATGTTGGAGATCCACTCAGCATAATCAATAACTCAGATAAATCTGGCTTTTAGTAACTTTTCTAGCTCAGCTTTGACTAGGAGTGCAACATGTGGATGTATCTTTCACAATTTTTGTTTAATAGGTTTGACTCCTAGAGCTATAGAAAGATGATGCATTATCAGATTTGGATCTAACCCTAGCATATCTAAATACGTCCATGCAAATTTTATCTTCTTTTTTGTCAAGAAAGTAGTGAATGCTTGTTTCTCTTCCTCTGATAGGGATTATGCTACATGAATCAGTTGTGGTTCCTCTAGTGTACCCAAGTTGATAGATTGAGTTGGTTCTATCAATACTAGAGATTTGTCATGTAAATGGCTTGGAAGGACATCAAATATCTCATCCTTAGGTGCCTCAAAGAGGTTTTCACCTTCGGATACATCTTTTGTTTTTACTATTTTAGGTTTTGAGACTGCCACAAAGTGGTTTTCACCCTTAGAAATCTTTTTCTTTTTGCTTTTGTTTTTCTGATTGAGATATTTGATATCTGACTCTATCATGCTAACACAAGGTTCACCGATGGAAGTTGTCATAGGTTCTACTACATTGAGGTAGCAAGCAAGGGCATAGTTAGTCAGGAAGGTGTGGATATCCCAGTTTGGATCGGTAGCTATTTGGTCTATAAGCTCTGGATGTTGGATAGTCAATGTAGGGTAGGATTAGGAATTGGTGTTTACACATATGGTGTTGTCATCATTGGTCCTAACCTAACTCTCAAATTCAAAGGTGATATTACTACGCAAAATGTTTAATTCACGAATAGGCTCAATGTCATTATTGGATTCCACTTCAGCCATAGGTGGATCAGACTCGCTAAATTTGTCATTTCACTCTAGACTCACGTCAGTTTAGGTGAATATTGGTGAATGACCTCAATGTGTTTTTCAGTGATAAGCTCATCTTCTTCTGGAATAACTCCCCATTCATAGTCATTTGATTCTTCATCTCGATCTCTAGGAAATCTGAGAACATGTGTAAAGTCAAAACAAATCCCTCAAGCAAGATTGCCTTCAGTTTCTGAATAGAATTCATATTCATGGAAGTTCTTTTTAGAATCACTATTGTATCCCAAGTGTTTAGCTATTGTGGTAGGTTTACCTTCTTCTTGTTTAGTAGTAGGTTCTTGTGTATCTACTACATTGATATTCTCCTTAGGTCTTTCTTCATCTTTAAGAAGATCTAGTATTTCTTGAGGTAAATGTTCATAAGGAATAAGATCAGTGGTGTCTAAATCCTCACTGTTTGATTGTGGTATTTCCTTTTCTAGCTGAGTTTTTATTGATGGTTCAATATGCTCTAAGACATCTGGAGAATTTTTGCTGAGATGAAAAGGCTTCTTTTGATATCCCAGGCCTGTAGTATCTTTAGTCATCCTTCCACAGTGTTCAACTAGTTTTATAATTCCTTTTCCTCTTGTTCCTAGGGGTCCTTTTCCAGTGTATCCCATTTTAGACATGAGTTTATGACCTGGTCCATTAGACTTTAGAGGGATTTTAGGCATTTTAGAGTCACATTTTTGAACTGTCTGGGATTGAGACTCATCTTTGTATAACCATGCTAATATAGCTTCTTCCTCATCAGATTCTTGTTTGGACATTTTCTCTGTGATAAAAATCTCATTAAATATGACTTGGGATTCTTTAGCAGTAGGTTTCACCTTGTTTGAAAGTTTTCCATAAGATTTTGGGGACAATAGGAGAGATGTGAGAGATAGGACTGATTCCATTGTGTATTCTCCCATACATGTGTCCTTGATTTTGAATTCTTTGGCAATGTCTTCCATCTTGGATGTTGATTAAATATTTGTTTACTTGGTGAAAGATTCTCTATTATGTGGAACAATTTTGTCAGCACTTTCTTTCAATGCATTGCAATATGTAGATATTGTTGGAGATTTGCCAGCAAGTCAATGCTGACTATATATTTGTCATTGATGACAACATATGGTAAGAAACATGCGTAGAAGACTTATGTAGTAAGATTTTATTATATGTAGCATGGACATGTTATAAGCATAATATCATGGACGCAGAGATTAATTGTTAGAATAGACATTTATGTAGCAGCTTGTGTCAACAATGTTCCTGACAGAGTTACAAGCAGTGTTCTGTAAGTGATTGTCTATATAGTCATCATGGAGCCTTGTACCTTTGGATATGCGATGGAGACATGTTAGTGATGTTAGAATCATGGATGCAGAGTTTGATGATCAGTAGAAGTGAAGTTATGCAGTCGCTATTCACCAATAGTAGTTTCTTGTGTTTATTCAGAAGAGCCGATAGAGATTATATTGGTTCAAGAGTTGCGCTTATCATTTCGGTATGCACCCTTGGATTAAGGATTGGAGAAGAGTTAATAATCTTTAGTTAAGAGCGCATGATGTAATTCATCTTGAGGAGAAAGTTTCAGTTACTTTGGTAGTGCCGACAGTGTGTAGCATGCGTCTAATTTTATTAATATTGGACGGGTCCTAGATTGTGTTGTGTGCTTAGTAGAGCTAACAAAATTATTATTGGAGTATGTTATGGTTTCTCTAAATATGATTTCAAGGTGGTTCTAACAAGCTGACTTGATTATATCATTTAGAGGAAAGATATTTATAGGCAGTCATTTGTGATTGCTAGAGCATGGTTTAGAGTTGATTGTGAAGAGCAGAGCAGAGTGTGTGAAGTGTTGAGCCATCAACAAAAGGTCTATGTGACCAAGTGAAGAGTTTATGCTATAAATTGGAACTAATCTTGATAGCAGGTCAAAGCGTAGCTTACCAAGATCCAGATATAGTGTATATCTATTTTTCAGAAGGTTGTAGCCTTTACCCCTTTGAGCAATGTGCTCTTAGAAAGTGTGTCCTCATCCCTAATAAGGTTAATTGTAAAAGACTCCTAACAAGGTCCGACCCTTGACCAGGTCACTGTACTAAATGCATTGTAAAGACAACTCCTAACAGGTTTAAGGATCTTCTAACAAGGATCATAAAACACTAGTGCAGATTATTAGTGGGTATCAATTCCCACCGTGGTTTTTACCTATTTGGGTTTCCCCATAACCAAAATATTGGTTTTGTGTTCAAGTGTTCTTTCATTGTGTTTATGCTTTATTTTTAAGTATACTTAATTAGATAAAGAATTGAAACTTGTAGATAATTGATTCACCACCCCCCCCCCCCCCCCCCCCTCTTAGTTATCTCTTGGAACTATTCCTAACAATTGGTATCAAAGCCAAGTCCCTCAAAGGGAAAGTTTAATAGCTTGAGGTTGATCAGATGACATTCTTTAGAAAGGACAGTCCTAAGTTTGATGGAGAGAATTATCTTGATTAGAAGAACAAGATGATGACACATTTACAGTGCATTTCTTTTGAAGTTTTTGAAGTGGCTATCAAAGAAGTTTAGATCCCCTCTCTAGTAGATCTTGCAAAGGATGATGCTACTAGCAAGCAAAAGGATTTGTTCCATCATAATGCAATAGCAAAAGAAGCCCTTATCAATGCCCTATCTGATAGTGAGTTTTCAGAGATAAAGAAAGTAGACACAACCTACAAGATATGGAAGCACCTAGAAGACATGTTTGAAGGAGATAAACAAGCAAAAAATTCATGCATAAGGACATGGAAGAAAAAGTACAATACATTGGAGATGCTACCTGAAGAGAACATAAGAGCCTACAATCAAAGGATTAATGAAGCAGTTGTTGGAATCAGAAACAATGGTGGAGAAATCTTAGAAGAAGACATCATGGGTAAGGTAATGACTACCTTGACACCAGAATATGAGAAAAAGATAAACATCCTTGATGAGACTATGCAATTTTTAGAAAACTTCAAAAGAGAAACCTTAATCAGCAAGATTGTTGCATTTTAAATATCAAGTTTGAGGACAAAGCCTAAAAGTGAGACAACCTTCAAAGCTTCGGTCCATGCTAAGAAATCCTTGAACACTTCTGGTAATTTTGATGATGATGATGAAGAAAAAACTCTAGATGATTTCATTGCTATGATTTCTAAAAGAGAAAAGAAAGGAAAAAGAAAATATGAAGGAAAATTACCATTCAAATGCTTTTCATGTAATAAGATTGGTCACTTTGCATCTAAGTGTCCTACAAGAGTTAAAAAGATCAAGAATAACTACAAGCCTAAGTATACAAAGGAATGCTACTATGCTGGAGATGGAGTATCAGATGAAGAATCAACATAAGAGGAGATTGTACTCATTGCTCTTGAAGATGAAAAGAATTGACAAGAGTTAGCATTGATTTCACAAGCTAACATCAGGATAGATTGGATCATTGACAGTGGTTGCTCACATCACATGATAGGTGACAAAGATAGATTTTTTCATCTGGACAGATACAAAGGAGGCATGGTTAGATTCAGAGACAACACTCCTAAACCCATCATTGGTAGAGGAGCCATCACCTTGGATGGAAAGAATAGCACTGATGATGTTCTTTATGTTGATGGTTTGAAACATAACCTACTAAGTGTTGGGCAGTTACTTGATAAAGGTTACAAGCTGGAGTTCAATGGAAACAAGTGCATCATTAACAACAAAGAAGGAGAAATAATTGCATCAGGATCAAAGACTAAAGGTAATGTTTTTCACCTTAATCAAGAAGCAAGTTGTTTTGTTGCTAAAGTAGATGACAGTTGGCTATGGCATAAAAGACTATGTCATATCAATTTTGATAACATAGTAAAGATAAGTAATGTAAAGGTAGTTAGAGACCTACCTAGAATAGCAAAGCTAGTTGATACTATATGTAGGGAATGTGTAATGGGAAAGCATGTGAGGAATTCATTTAGGAGCAAGCATAATTCAATAGAGAACAAGTTGGATCTGATTCATATAGACCTATGTGGACCAACTCAAACAAGATCATACTATGGAGAAAGGTATTTCATTTTGTTTGTAGATGATTATTCTAGAATGGTGTGGGTTGCATTCTTAAAAGATAAATTAGAAGCATTTGAGAAGTTTAAAATATTCAAAGCTAAGGTTGAGAATGAATTTGGACTAAAGATAAGATGTCTAAGGTTGGATAGAGGAGGAGAATTCACCTCTGATAGATTCTATGAGTACTATGAAGAACATGGCATAAAGAGACAATTGAGTGCACCTAGAACCCCTCAACAGAATGGGATTGCAGAGAGAAGGAATAGGATCATCCTTGATACATCGCACACCATCATGATTGAAGGAAAAGTTGCACACACCTATTGGAGAGATGTAGTCAATACAACAGTCTATACAATCAATAGAATACAATTAAGGCCTAGCGCAAACAAGACACCTTATGAGCTATGGTTTGGTAATGTTCCCACAGTGAAATACTTCATAATATTTGGAAGCAAGTGCTACATCAAGAGGGATGAAGCAATAGGCAAGTTTGATGCAAGAAGTGATGAAGGTATTTTTCCTAGTAACTCTACTAAAAGTAAAGCTTATAGATGTTTTAACTTGAGATTGAAGAAAATCATTGAAAGTGCTCATGTTAAGATTGATGAAAATTTTATGGTTCAAGAAAGATATCATGATTACTCACCAATGATTGAAGAAGAACCCAGACCTTCCATTAGTGAGACAGTTGTTGAAGAGATGGTTGACAGTATTAATGTATTGTTCAATGACCCTGAAACAAGTGAAGAAGAAACTTAGAAGGAAGATGATTCGGTATCACCTAAAGTTCCAAAGTATACATCTAGATATCACTCTAATGATGACATCATTAGAGATCAGAGTGGCAAAGTCACAACAAGATCAAAAGCAAAGAGTTCTACAAACAATGAGACGGTATGTTTACTATCTCAGATTGAACCTTTGAGTGTTGAAGATGCATGCAATGATTCAGATTGGCATGATGCTATGAAAGAAGAACTAGATCAAATTATCAATAATGATTCTTGGGAACTGGTTCCAAGACCTAGTGATAAGAATGTAATTAGAAAAAAATGGATATTCAAAAATAAGATGAATGAAGATGGTACAATAGTAAGAAATAAAGCAAGGTTAGTATGTAAGGGATATGTGCATAGAGAAGGCATTGATTATTTAGACACATTTGCACTTGTGAGTAGATTAGAAGATATTAAGTTGTTTCTAGCTTATGCAACAATAAAAAACTTCAAAGTTTATCAAATGGATGTTAAGTCAGCATTCTTGAATGGAGAGCTAAAAGAAAAATTATACATTGAGTAGCTAGAAGGATTCACCTTATCAGACAAACCTGATATGGTATGTAGATTGAAGAAAGCCCTCTATGGACTTAAGCAAGCCCCTAGAGCATGGTATGAGAGACTTGATGGATATCTAAAAAAAATTGGATTCAAGAAAGGAGTAGCAGATTGTAATCTATTCATAAGAGAGACATCTGAAGGACTACTACTTGTAGCTATATTTGTTGATGACATTATATTTGGGGATAATGATAAACTTAGTGCAGAATTTGCTAAGGAGATGCAGAATGAGTTTGAAATGAGCATGATTGGACCTATCAAATAATTATTGGGATTAAATGTGTAACAGATATAGAATGGTATTTTCATTAATCAGTCAAAATATGTGAAAGAGATATTGAAGAAGTTCAAGATAGATGATTGCAAACCAGTGGGTACACCTATGATAACAGGATGCAAGCTTACAAAAGAAGATGATTCTCTAGCAGTAGATACAACACTATACAAGTCTATGATTGGTAAACTCATATATCTTACTCAAACTAGACCAGACATTTCTAATGCAGTTGGCATAGTTGGAAGATTTGCAACAGAGCCTAAACAAAGTGACCTCATGGTAGTAAAGAGAATATTTAGATATTTGTAGGGCACTATAGATTATGGTCTATGGTATCCTAACTCAGAGAATGTTGAGCTTCATGTTTATACAGATGCTGATTGGGTAGTATGTGTTGATGATAGAAAGAGTACATCTGGTGGAGTAGTGTTTCTTGGTGATAGACTTGTCACTTAGACAAGCAAGAATCAAAATTGTATTTCTCAGTCAACAAAAAAAGTAGAGTATGTTGCAATAGCCCTAAATTGTTCTACAATTGTTTGGATCAAGCAAATGATAAAGGACTTTGGTATTCAGATTGATTATCCTATTGCTATTCAGTGTGATAATACTAGCACTATCAACATGTCAAAGAATCATGTGATGCATGCAAAGACAAATTGTTGCAACAACAACAAAAGTAGAGTATGTTGCAACAACCCTAAATTGTTCTACAATTGTTTGGATCAAGCAAATGATAAAGGACTTTGGTATTCGGATTGATTATCCTATTACTATTCATTGTGATAATACTAGCACTATCAACATGTCAAAGAATCATGTGATGCATGCAAAGACAACACATAGAGATTAAGTATCACTTCCTAAGAGAGAAAGTGGCAGAAAAAGAAGTCAAGTTGGACTATGTAAGTACAAATGAATAGCTAGCAGATATATTCACAAAGCCTTTGCCAAAGGATACTTTTGAGTATCTCAAGGAGAAGTTGGAAGTAATTCCCTTCGTTGATTCTTCTTAGAGAAAGAGGAAAGTACATCAGTCCTCAGGGATTGGTGGATGGTTGACTACTCTACTTCAGGAGTAGTACCAAAGCTTAAAATGTTTGGCATCCTTTTCCATTGATGTCAAAGGGGGAGTAATATATAGTAATGAAAAATAGAAGTAAAGAAGGAGTAATATACTAAGGGGGAGTAGTATTCAGTCATGAAAATAGTTCATTTGAGTAAATGGAGAATGTTGAAGAATATTACAGTAGATGGAGGATTCATCCTTAGGGGATTTTTTATGAGAAAATGGAGAATGTTATAAAAGAATTTTTCATTTGAATTGGTGGTGTTTTTCATTCCATATGTTGTCATCAATGCCAAAGGGGGAGATTGTTGGAGATTTGCCAGCAAGCCAGTGTTGACTATATGTTTGTCATTGATGACAACATATGGTAAGTAACATGCATAGAAGACTTATGTAGTAAGCTTTGAGTGTATGTAGCATGGATGTGTTGTCAACATAATATCATGGACACAAAGGTTAATTGTCAGAATAGACAGTTATGTAGTAGATTGTGTCAGCAGTGTTCCTAATAGCAGGCAGTGTTATGTAAGTGATTATTTGTATAATCATCATGGAGCATTGTGCCTTTGGATATGTGATGGAGACATGTTAGTGATGTTACAATCATGGACATAGAGTCTAATGATCAGTAGAAATGAAGTTATGCAGTCGCTATTCACCAGTAGCAATTTCTTGTGTTTATTCAGAAGAGTCGATAAAGATTATATTGGTTCAGGAGTTGCACTCATCATTTTGGTATGCGCCCTTGGATTAAGGATTGAAGAAGAGTTAATAATGTTTGGTTAAGAGTGCATGATGTAATTCATCTTGAAGATAAATTTTCAGTTACTTTGGTAGAGTCGAAAGTATGTAGCGTGCATCTACATTTATTAATATTGGACAGGTCCTAGATTGTGTTGTGTGCTTAGTAGAGCCGACAAAATTATTATTGGAGTATGTTATGGTTTCTCTAAATATGATTTCAAGGTGGTTCTAATAAGCCAACTTGATTATATCATTTAGAGGAAAGATATTTATAGGCAGTCATTTGTGATTGCTAGAGCATGGTTCAGAGTTGATTGTGAAGAGCAGAGTAGAGTGTGCGAAGTGTTGAGCCATCAAAAAAAGGTTTATGTGACCAAGTGAAGAGTTTATGCTATACATTGGAACTGATCCTGATAGCAGGTCAAAGCGTAGTTCACCAAGATCCAGATATAGTGTATATCTATTATTCAGAAGGTTGTAGCCTTCACCCCTTTGAGCAGTGTGCTCTCGGATAGTGTGTCCTCACCCCTAAATGGGTTAATTTTAAAAGACTCCTAACAAGGTCCAACCCTTGAGTAGGTCATTATACTAAATGCATTGTAAAGACAACTCCTAACAAGGTTAAGGATCTTCTAACAAGGATCATAAAACACTACTACAAATTATTAGTGGGTATCAATTCCCACCGGGGTTTTTACCTATTTGGGTTTCCCCGTAACCAAAATATTTGTGTTATGTTCAAGTGTTCTTTCATTGTGTTTATGCTTTATGTTTAAGTATACTTAATTGGATAAAGAATTAAAATTTGTAGATAAGTGATTTACCCCCGCCCCCCTCTCAGTTATCTCTTGGGACTATTCCTAATAGATATGTCAGCTGGGATTGTTACCTCTACTCCATCATAAGAAAACTTCACACATTGATGGAATGTTGATGGAATGGCTTGCATTTTATGTATCCAAGGCCTCCCTAGAAGAATGTTGTAAGCAAATGGAGGATCTAGAACTTGACAGGTGATGTCTTTGATAACTGGTCCTATTCTGATAGGTAGGACAATTGTTCCTTTGGAAGATCTTTCTTGCTCGTCATATGCTTTTATGGTTATCTTCTTTTTAGGATCAATAACATCTTCTAATAATCCCAGTTGTGTGATCAATTTGTAGGAATAGATATTTAGACTAGCGCCTCCATCTATCAACACACGTTTGACACGATGGTTTTGGATCAAGACTTCAATGTGCAAGGGTTGGTTATGCAGATGACTCAACAAATTGTCATCTTCCTCTAAAAAGGAGATATACTAGGGTGATGTTAGATGACCAACCATAGTCTAGAATCTGTCTAGATCAAGATTGTCAGGAACATTGGAATCGAGCAAGGATTTATCCAGAATAGCTCTATGAGCAAGAGATATCTGAAGAAACTCAAACATGGATAGTTTAGCATTGGTATGCTGGAGTTGTTGGACAATACTGTATGATGTTGCTCTGGTCTCCTTAGGAGTTGATTTTGAGGCATCCCTCTTTTTAGAAGTAGATGAAAGATTGAAAGTTACTTTAAGGGCATTTGATGAACCCGAGTTTTGTCTTTGTAGATGTACCTAAGCTTGTGATCAAGTTACTGCATTTGCTGATTGATTATCTCTATCCTTTCTCAAAATAGTGATGACATTACAATGTTCAGATAGGCATGGTTCAACCATATTTATGATATCATTGTTTCCAGAGTAGGCGTAATTGACCTTAGCACCCATGTTAGGCTTAGAAGATGAATCTCCTTGATTATGCTTCAGAAATGGTGCCGTGAATATTGTATGATCATTGTTGGTTTTATGGTTGTCAATTACAATTTCTCCTTCATCAATTTTGTCTTGGATGAGATATTTCAAGCACATGCAGTTATTGGTTTTATGACCTTTGTTTCGATGGAAGTCATAAAAATTGGTCTCTTTCCACCATTTAGGTTTAACTTTAGGATCATATGGTTTTATCTTAGGCAACGTGATGATTTTGTTTGCCAATAGCATTTTCATGGTAGATTCTAAGGACTTTCCCAAAGGGGTGAACTCATGCTTTGGTTTTGTAACCCATGGCTTATAGTAGTTAGACTTTTTAGCAAATTCATATGCCTTTTATTCAAAAGCTTTGATGGCTTGAGTGCCCATGGTGAGATTGAATGTGGGTGCCTTTGATGGAGCACTGATGTGATCAACAACACCATATGTCACAACATTCTTGTTCTTGTTCCAGAATTTGACTTTGTCTTTGTTGTTGGAACTAGAACCAGATTCATACTTACTATCTTTATTAATCGATATGTCTCCCTTAAAAGAAAGCACATTTTCAATTTTTATGGAATTTTCTACCATTTTCTAAAAAGAAGTATGATTTTGCATTTGCAGATGATAATTGAGTTCCAAAATCAGATTGTTGATGAAGATTTTGAGTTTTTCAGTTTCCGGAATGGATCTAGCATAGAGTGAAAACTTCTTCCTCCATCACTTGAGGAAAGTCAGGAAGGGTTCTCTTGTCTTTTGTTTCAAATTGCAGATATCGATCTTGGTAACTGGATGTTGAATATTGTAGGAGTATTGTTGGTAGAATAGTTTGGTTAACTCCTCAAAGGTTTTGATTGTTGGAGGCATTTTAGAGAACCAATGAATGGCTGACCCTCCCAGAGATTGTGGAAACAGAAACATTAAGTAGTTTGGTTCATGCATAAACTCCATAGATTGAGTACAAAATTCTCTGACATGATCTTGGGGATCAGAGTTTCCATCATACTTATCATATTTTGGTATCTCCACTCTTTTTGGGAATGGTGGCATGTACAAGTTTTTATCAAACAGAAAGGGGCATAGAGCCTCCATAGAAAATTCTTTGGGTTCTTTCTCTTTTTCCATCTTGTTTAACTTGACTTGCATAGCATGCATCTGTTTCATCATGGCTATGATAGGAGTTTCTTCCTCTTGAGTGATGATATCTTCAACATTAAATTTTGGAGGAAGTTTGGCTCCTTGTCGAGCCAGTTCTAAGAAGTAGGTTTCTTTCTCTTCTTGTAAGAAATGTTTCATCATTTTTTAAAAATCATCATCATTTCTATACCGCTCAATTTCAGATGGTGTTGGTTTGGGATCTCCACCATGATTAGAATGATGACCTTGGGAACCTTGGTTTCGTCCTCCTTGAGACATCATGTTGTTGTGAGGACTACTAGGGATTGATTGATGTGGGATTTGTTGACTACCTCCATGAACCGACGCAGGAGGGGTGACGTAACCACCTTTCAAGTAAATGTTGCCAAGAGTATCTTCTCCAAATAGATTTGTGTCATAAGGCTAATGAAATGTTTGAGCAATCATCGAAGATGTTGTTGAAGAGAATCTGGGTTGTTCTCCTTGTTTTCTTTGTGATGAAGCTCTAGTTTCCACCATTAACCTTGGATGAAGCAAAAGAGAAAGATTAAGACAGTTGAAGAATGACTTGGTTCAAGAAGATCAAATGATGCAACCTTGTCAAGATTGGATTAGTTGAAGATTGATTTAGACGTGTATGAAGGATATTGTTCCCTAGATGTATGGGTAGATGCCCAAAAGATGACGAACATGAGCTCACAACACTTAGCCGATTTGAGGATTGATTCTAAAGATGATGTTGACAAGATTTTGACACAAGATGAACATGATTCAAATCAATATATCAGAAGACTGGATCAAAATCAAGAGACCACTTTAGGCAAATTGATTGGATTCTTCTGGTTTTCTGCTTTGTTCATGACACAATGAATTTTCTTTTGATAGAATCTGGAAGTTGGCTATAAAAATTGGATGTTTGACAAATTTTGAAGGTTCTGGCAACTTTGGTAAAATTTTGATATGAGCTTCTCTAGACTTGTAAGAGTCTAGGTTAGGTTTGGCACGACAATTGAAAAAACTCATACGACAATTGACACCAGGTTTTGATTTTGCTTGGTTTTTGTGACAACACTCGTACGATAGTATATAGTCTCCCGTACAACAATCTGGGGGTCTTGGCATGACAATTGACAAAATGCGTATGACTTTTGAACTATGAGGATGACTTTTGACACCAAAAAGGATTTTTGCTTCAGATTTTGCAATTTTTTAGTTTTTAGTGTTTTCAGTATCAAATTGTTTGCAAATTTTTTTTTCCAGGTTTGAAGATTTGTGTAGCAGTTTGTCTCGGGTTTGTTCATTCTCAATAACCAAGTAGATATCAGGCACACAAAAAAACAATCAAGGGAGCAAAAAATTGTCTTCAAACAATGAGTAAGGGACAAAGAAACCTTGCACATGAACAAGAATAGTGACTTATTGTTCTAATCCCTAAGAATGCTACTTGTATATGTTCTCAAAATGTTTTGCAAGCACACACATAGTCCTAGAAAATAAAAATTTGGTTGCACTAGGGTTCTTAGTAATGGTCTGAATCTAAAACTTTTGTAGTCTTAAGAGGGCAAAATCCAATCCAGGTGCACCAGGGTTTTGACATTGTTCGAGAATTTAATCAATCAAGAGCTTCTGAGGAGATTTGATAGCCTAACAAGAGACTACACCTATGGAGATTTCTTCCACAAGGACATTTATATAGTAGCTACTGCTACCATGACAAAAATGGCTATTACCACTTGAGGTTCCTTCCATGTGGTTGACCCAATAAAGGGAATGTTCACTATAGTTAACCCTCTCTAAAAGGAGATGCATAAAAAGGACCACAAGGGGACTTAGTTCAGATTCAAGGATCTAAGTTTCTGATACTACCTAAAAAGGGAGTAGAGCATAATCCTCTAGCCTCTTCACTTTACCAAAACATAGCAAATAGATCAATTGACACACTAAGACTGAAATTACCTCACTAAAGTTTGTGATGTCAACAACAATGTCTACTGAGCTCTCTAAGTGGGACCAAGAGAGAATGTACCGATCAAAGTTGAGGACTAAACTAAGTAAGACCGTGAGATAGTAATAGTATCCTCCCTACCTACAAGGGGATCTATCTTTGAGAAGAGCTTTGCATGCAAAATAAGCAAATGAAGCCCACTCTCTCAAGAACTCCATAAATAGTGTTCATAGGGCCTAATTACCATGTGTAACAGATGTGCAGAAAGCAGATCTATGCTCTTTGAGGAGCCCAAAATGAACATGTGATTTATGAAAGCAAGAGACACTCAAGCTAAACATGTGAGAGGTTCATTTTATGTCCCAAATCGAAATGTTATCAGATGTAGCAGAATACCTTAGTTCCCATGTAATGCAATTTGTAGATTTTACCTGATTTTCATTTTTATTGCACTTTTCCATGAGCCAAAACAACAAGTATCAATCAGAAATAGAAAATATAAATTGTTAGGGTTAGTTGTCAGTCCAAATCTAAAAATCAAATATGAAAGACAACCTAGAAGTCTAGTACGACAATTGAAATTCTAGAGTGAAAACTCGTACGACAATGTGCTACCTCCTGTATGACAATCTAGGCACGAAACAATAGTGAGTCAATATGCACACGACAAAGTAACTCCCAAACAACAAGACCAAACAACCAGCATGATTCTCAGAATTTCCAACTATTGTACGACAATCAGTGGGTTCCGGTATGACAATTTGTCAAATGTCATACGAAAATAGTACAGACAGAAAATAAAAATCGTAGCTTTTGAGAGAAATTGATAGAAAAGAATGGAAACCCATTTCAAGGCCCTAGGGTGGGTGCCAGAAATGTGCGTGTGAATTTTGTACCTAGCTGGAGAAACAACACTTTAGTAAAACATTAGAGGTTAGCAAATCAAAAAATTTGTAATATAAATGAACTAAGCTAACCAGGCGATTTACTTCCTTCTAGTAGGTGTGAGTATGGTAATCTCATATTCAGACTGAGATCAATAACAATGCAACACCTAATTAAATGAAGGATTTAAATGATTGAAAGATGTATGGAGATGAATGTAGATTAATCTGTTTTTTTGGATTTTGTGTGCAATAAGATGAAAAACCGATATGAAACTAGTCTAGAATGGATTGAAATGATATTCTAATTGATCTAACAATGATATGCTATGATATGAAAATGAATGAATGCTATGATCAAAACAATAAAAAAAATCTCACAATCGCCTATTCGCAAGAGCTTGATTCTTCATATGCAAATTCACTAGAGTTCAAATATGCAAATTTATGGGGGGGGAGATGAAGGACTGAGCCTCAATTATATAGAAATCCATGGCTTGAGGATACATTGAGAAAATCCATAAATCACTCTTGATAAACTCAAGTTCATTTTTGAGTTAACAAGAAATCAGGAAGAGATCGACCCATAAAATCATGCAAAAGCACTTTTTAACTCAAAATAGAGTTTAGTTCAATTTTTCAACTCACAATCACATGTTGAGTTTAGAAAGTTAACAAATTGAATTTGATAATTGATTTAAAGTTGACTACTTTTCTGATTGTGCATGATTTAATATGAATTAATTTTAAAATAAAGTGATTTATTCTCAACTTAACCGATTTTGAATTAAAACAACTAATTTATGGGTTAATCAATTATTAAATCAAACTTGAATTATTCCAAACTATATCATTAAGTATTGACAACTGGATTTAATTAATTATATAAGAATTTAATCAATTATTCATAGGATTTTTTATTTATTGTCAAAATTAAATAATATTAATTAGGAATAAATGCAATTAAATCTAATTAAATAATTAAGTGGAAAAATTAAACTTAATTAATTAAATATTCAAAATATTCAATTAATCAAATTTTAGGATAAATATGATTTATCACCAAATAATATTCAATTAGGATAATTAGATAAATTAGGAATATTCAAGGAATATTCCTCGATGCAGATTTAAGATAAAATCAATTAAGGTTTTGATAAACTGATGTGCAGATGTGCCTTAGGTTAGGACTCTGATGTCGATTTCGATCGATTTGATGATGTAGGAGGTTAATGAACCTATAGCCTATTTTTGGGGTATTACACTTTCAAATATCTAAATATCCTTTTCACTACAGACGTGTGTCTCCTTTGGGTTGGAAAAAAACCTTGCAACAATACCTACTTAATGTGCAATATCATGTTGGTTGTGGAAAACATACTGTAATTTACCAATAATAGATCGATAAAGTGTCTCATTTACTTCCTTTGTATTGTTTTCCTTTGATAATTTACAACTAGTAACCATCAGTGTTCCAACCGGTTTAGATTCTTCCATATTGAATGTCTTTAGGATCTCCTTGATATACTTAGATTGTGTTATATATATCTCATCCTTTACTTGTTGAATTTGAAGTCCAATGAAGAATTTAATCTCTCCAAGCATAGACATCTCAAATTCCTTTCTCATTTCCTCAGCAAATGATTTAGACATTATCTCATTTCTTCCAAATATAATGTCATCAACAAATATCTTAGCAATCAAAATTTTATCAGTACTATCACATTTCAAATATAAATTGTTTTTATCAATAGTCCTTTAAAATCCAATCTTAACTAAATAAGAGTGTAATATTTCATACCATGCTCAAGGTTCTTACTTCAATCCATAGAGTGTTTTGTGTAGCTTGTAGACCATATCCTTATCAAAATTCTGAACAAATCCTTCAGGTTGTTCAATCTAGACCTCTTCTTCAAGAATTCCACTCAGAAATGTAGACTTAACATCCATCTGATAAACTTTAAATCCTTTATAGGAAGCATGTGCAAGTAATATTCTTACACCTTCTAATCTAGCAATAGGGTCAAAAGTTTCACCATAGTCAATACCTTCTTCTTATGCATACCCTTTGCAGACTAATCTTGCTTTATTTATGATCACATCTCCTTTCTCATTGAGTTTATTTTTGAAAATCCACTTTGTTCCAATCACATTCTTATCATTAGGTCTTAGTACTAGTGACCAAGTGTTATTCATTTTAATCTGATCAATTTCTTCTTTCGTTGCATTAATCCAATCTTCATTTCCTAGTGCATCCTTCACTAATCTTGGCTCAAATTCATAAATCAAACATGTGTTATCCTTCAACTTACTTCTTGTCATGACTCTCGCGTTCTTGTCTACAATAATTCTACTCGATGAGTGGTGTGTTCTCACATATTTTGCCAATACATGCTCGATAAACTATTCATCAATATTTTCATCTCTCGGCGGAGGCTCATCTTTCTCACTAGTTCCTTCTTGTTGTAGCTCAGTTGTATCAATTGAATTACCTTCTTGTACATAAACAAATATTTTTTAATCCTAAGGTTTCTTATTGCTATCATCTTCATTCCTTTCTGCAAATTCATCAATCCTCACATTTGCACTTTCAACAATTTTGTTAGTAGCCTTGATCAAACATTAATATGCTTTTCTCTTTGATGAATATCCTAGGAATATACCTTCATCTCTTTTTGAGTCAAACTTTCCATTTCTAGCATCTTTCAATATGTAACACCTAATTCCAAAACTTTTAAAGTAACTTACATTTAGTATGTGACCATACCGGAGTTCATAGGGTGTCTTATTCATTCCTTTCTTCAAATGTACTTGATTGAGAGTGTAAACTATAGTACTTATGGCTTCTCTCCAATATGTTTGTGCAATGGACCTTTTTATCAATCAACAATGTTCTAGCATAGTTAACTATAGATCTATTCCTTCACTCAACTCTACCATTTTTTTGTGGAGTCCTCGGTGCAGATACTTGTCTTTTGATTCCATTTTCATTGCTGAAGACAATAAATTCATTAGAGATAAATTCACCTCCCCTAGTTGATCTTAAACATTTTAGTTATTTACATGTTTCCTTTTTGACTCTATCTTTATACCACTTGAACATTTGGAATGCATCAGACTTCTCTTTTAGAAACATAATAGACATCATTCTTAAATAATCATCAACAAACAAAATGAAATATTGATCTCCCTAATAGCTTTGAACTCTCATAGGAGCACAAAGGTTGGTGTGAACTAATTCCAAAATACCATTGGTAGAGTAGGATTTACTTGAAAAACTTGACTTATTCATCTTACCAATCTGACATTCTTTGCACAATTACTTGATCAGGTTTGCTTAGTTTTGGTAGACCTCTAACTCTATTCTTTTTACTCACTTTAATCATGTTATCAAAATTTACATGCCATAATCTCTTATGTCATAACCATACATCTTCCTTTTTAGCAAACAAGCAATTCTTGGCAGTAGTATCAAGATAAAATAGATTACCTTTTTATTGTTCACCAGTTCCAATTAGATCTCCATCGGTACCACAAATATTCACCTTTCTATTATGAAATTCCAGTTGGTGGCCAATATTGTTCAGTTGTGCAACACTCAATAGATTATATTTCAGACCTTTAACCTAATATGCATCATTACATCTCATCCTTTCATTCAATATAATTGATCCTTTTCCTTTCATATGACATGCAACATCATTGCCAAATCTGACAAATCCTCCATCATACTCTTCTAGGTTCTCTAAATTGTCAATATCACTAGTCATATGATGTGAACATCCACTATCAATAATCCATGTGTCTGGTTTACCTACATGAGAAACAAGTGCTGTTTCATTTTCATATTTTTCTTCATGTAAGTCTTCCTTTACAACAATATAGACAACTTCATATCCTTCTTCAGCATCATCCGATTCATCAACAGTTACACCTTCCTTAGTTAGGTAGCACAACTTTTTACCTTTGTCCTTGTAGTCTCTAAATCTTTGGTGTTAGTTGTCTCTCTTGTCATTCTTATCATTCTTGTCATTGGCAGGACATCTAGATGCAATATGACCAATCTTATTACAATTGAAACATTTCAAGGGTAATTTATCTTTGTACTTTCCTTTACCTCTCAGGAGTCTTTTAGCCAATAGTGCCTCTAATTATTCTTATTCTTTCTTTTTGATAAGGATATTGTCATATTCATTTTCATATGAACTACTGTGAATCTCTTTGTCTTTCCTTGATGTACCAATTCTTAGAGATGACTTGAATGCACTTTCAATGGTCGGTAGACTATTATCATAATTACTTAGCTCAAATGCAGTCATTTTACCGATTAGGGATTCAAGAGTAACAAAATTATTTGGTATAGATCTCAATTCCTGAATAATAGATACTCTACTAACATACTTAGAAGAAAGAGTTCTTAATATTTTACTTACCACTTCTTCATTAGTCAATGTTCCACTAGCACCTCTGAAGGCACTAAAAACTTCCTTGATTCTACTGCTATATTGAGTAATGTTCTCTTCATCCTTCATTATCATTTCATCATAATTTCCTTTGAGACTATCAACCTTATCTTCTTGAGCATGTTGATCTCCTCCATATATAAGTGTAATCCTATCCCAGATCTCTCTTGAATTAACATAGTCCTTAACATCATTAAATTCAACATCGGTCAAAGAAAAAGAAATCTCTATCATAACCAAGTTGTGTTCCTGCTTTTCTCTCATCTGATCAACTATCATAGGTCTGAGAGGTAGTGAAGTGTAGTCATTAACTAGAAGATTCAATGCAGATTCTGAAATCCCAGATAGATACAATCTCATCCTACTTTGCCATGTAGAGAAACTTTCCTTATTCAAATTAGATACTTATCTCTTATACATCTTTAGATATTTTACTCAAGTATTTTAAACTTACCTCTTTAGAGTACTTAGCTCTAATACCAATTGTTGGATTACAGAGAGGGGATGGGGGTGAATCAGTAATCCCTGGTTCCAAATACCTAAAAATATTTTCTCTGATTAACTCAGTGACAACTCAGTTCAACACACTTTACTATTTACTAACAACAGTAAATAAAATTTAACAATTAGTAAATCATTCACATAAATCATGCATCACATGTAACACTAGTATTTAACATGGAAACCCAACTTTGGGAAAAACCATTGTGGGAAGTGTCACCCACTAAGAAAATACTCTTTTGAAGTGCGCCCAGTTAAGAGCCAATCCTGTTAAAGATTACAATGCACACTGTTAGGTGTGATCCAGTCAAGGGATTTACCATAGATCTGTTAGGATCTTCAAACTTTAAGGAGTGACATGGTTAGAAGGCTTCAAACACTCTTTAGAATGTTACCTTTTGTAAAGATTTTACAATAAGACTGTTAAGTCCACTCTGCTAAGAGATTTATCTGTTACAAATGCTAGTAAGCAACAGTAAATGATTTGACTTGTAAACTTGCAACTATCTTTGCATAACTAGATCCTTTATGTGCTCTTCTATCTTCACTTCAATTCTTTACTTTCCACTGGCTTCAACACTTCATCAGATCCTTCTTTTCCCACTTAAAATCTCTTTGTTCCTTCTTCGCTACTTCAGTCAGTGACTCTTCCTCTCTTCAATTTTCCAACCATTTGTTCATACAAATCCATCCTTTATATAGACATTTTTTTCCTCTTAATATCCTCTATTATGTTTTCCTTTGATTAATCTCAACCTTCCAATTCATTATACCTTGAATCTAGATCTCAGTAACACATTTTTTTTCTCCTAGGAAGTTGAACTTTCTTGAAACTTGATCCTTTTATTTTAACCATTTAGTGTTGGAAACTACAATTGAAGAAATTGTTGTATTGTCATTGATGTCAAACCTTAATTGGTAAGACTATTGCTATCTAAGAAAGTATTATATCTATTTGGTTGTTGTGAAGGGGATAGGCAAGGTTGGTAACGATAGCACCTAAGGAAAGGTTGAGTTATCTTGATACTTCAATGAGTATTTGATTGTGTGGCACAATGATAAGACAATGTATTGTTTATCTAAGTAAGAATGAAGAATAAACTGGTAGGCTTAACCAAGCAAAAGTGAAGAAATATAGTTTAAGCTGAGTGATGTTAGTGTCGACCGAGCTAGTATATGCTGAGTAAATTCAGTGTTGACTGAACATCAGTATTTGATGAGGAAACAGTTTTAGTGGTGACCGAGCTTTCTAATGAAGATTGAGGAGTTGAACACTATATTGACCGAGCGTTAGTAATTTACATTTGAGGAAGAATTCAAATTTCTAGCTGACATAGTTGAATTCTTGGATTCTGTAAAATGTGTTAACTTTATTTATTGATTGTATGGAAGCATTTAATGCACTATAAAACATTTTATTGTAAATCTATTAAGAGATTTGAGATATTTCTAAAAGGATAGATGAAGAACATAAAGTTGGAAGGATTCGATGAATCTGACCTAACCCTAAGATCTACGAAGGAGATTAAGACAAAAGATGTATTGACCTAATTGAGGAAATATTAAGGAAACCTAAGCATGAGGTTGAGTAGGAGTGGATGGTGGAAGTATTGTTGATGTTATTGACTATCTAAGCAAAAAGGCTGAAGGAGAAGTGGTGTGATTGCTTGAAGAGATTTCTGAGCATATCAGTGATGGAGATGGAAAAGGTTCACATTTAATAAGCCAACATATGTGTACAAAATTGGATCTGATGTTTGCAAAGTGAGTTGTATGTTTTTCAGATCAATACTATTGTTACTTTTAACCATTGTATCAGTCAAAATCCTTTTAATAGAGGTTGACCTAATAGTCATTTGTATAAATCCTTTGAACAAGGTTGCATTCTAATGGGATGTATGTAAGTCCTATAACAAGGCACACTTTTAACAGAGTGGTTGAAATCCTTCAACCGGGTCACACCTGACAGTGTGTTTGTAACCTTTGACAGGGTTGGCTTTTCACAGAGCTCACTTCAGAAGAGTGAAAATAATAGTAACATGTTACAAAGTGGTTTTTCCCAAATTGGGTTTCCACTATAAATCCTGGTGTTAATACTTGTTTGAATATTTTGGTTTGAACATTTTTGTGTTTTACAAGTTAGATACTATTGGATAGTGGACTACATTGTTATATGTTTCTGTTATGCAATCAGTAATGACTGAGCAGCTGTTGGTTGTTGGATCTGATTTGTTGAAGAGTTTTAAATTTTTTTTAGACATCTAGACCTAAGAACAATTGATTCACCCCCCCTCTCTGTTGTTCTAAATTATATTAAAAATTGGTATCAAAGTTGTTGGTGCTTATAGAGAACAACTTTAAAGGTACTTGAAGCAAATGATCAGGATGTATAAGGAGTTACCAAAGCTAAATAAGGAGAACTTCCCTACATGGCAAAGTTTGATGAAGCTGCATCTGGCCAGTATTGGTGATTCTATAAAGTATTATGTTGAGCATGATTATGCCACACCTATTGCACCTCTAACTGCCGAGGAAATGAGAGCTAAACAAGAGCACAACCAAGCAATGTTGGAGATTGCATCTGCCCTAAATTATCCAAAATTTGAAGACATCAAATACTGCACTAATGCAAAGGAAATGTGGGACACTCTTGCAAACATCTATGGCGGTGACATTAATGTACTAAGAGCAAAAGTTGAGAGCCTAAGAGGTAAATTTGATGAGATGAGAATGCAAGAAGGTGAGAATATTGCACAGTATTGTGGTAGAATAAAAGAAGTTGTAAATGCTATTAGAGGATCAAATGGAACTATTGATGATGAAACTATAATTGGAAAAGTATTGAGAACTCTGCGTCTTATATATGCCATCAAAATTTCAGTAATTCAGGAATCTAGATGTAAACCTAACAATAATCTTACTTTGGAAAGTTTAGTTGGTAAGCTTACTGCTTTTGAACTTTCTAACTATGATAACTTCACTGTTGCTAATGTTGAATCTACTTTTAAGTCACAAATGGTTTTGAGTAAGTCAAAGAAGGAAAAAGAAAGATGCATCAGTGAGAGTGAAAGTGAAAGTGACACATCTGATGAAGAACTTGAGGATCTAGAAGCTCTTATGGCTAAAAGACTGAAAAGGGGAAAAGGAAAGTATAAAGGTAAGCTCCCTATTATATGTTTTTCATGTAATAAAGTTGGTCATATAGCTGCTAGATGTCCTGACAGGGATGATAAGGATGAAGAAAGAGACAACACACATAAAGACAAAAGAGAAGATAGAGGTTACCGAAGATACAAGGACTACAAAGGAAAAGGTAAGAAATCTTGCTACATTGCCGAAGAAGAGACTGACACTGATAGTGATGATTTTGAAATTGAAGTTGTCTATGTTGCAATGAAAGATGAGTCTAATGAGGATGAGAAAACCGCATTATATCTTATGTGAACAAAAATGATAAATGGATTATTGATAGTGCTTGTTCACATCACATGACTGGTGACAAGAGTAAGTTTGATACCTTAGATCATTATAAAGATAGAAGTGTGAGATTTGGTAATGATGCACCATGTCCTGTTAGAGGTAAAGGATTGATTAAGCTGACTGATAAGATCACTTGTGAGAATGCTTATTGGGTTGAGGGTCTTAACTATAATATGTTGAATGTTGCATAGGTTAATAGCACTGGCTACCAAGTGGAATTTCATCACAGGAAGGCCAAAATATTTAATGCCACTGGTGAACTGATTGGAAGTGGAGAACATACAAGAGGTAATTTGTTCTATTTAGACCTATCTAAAGAAACATGTATGATTGCACAACTTGATGATATTTGGTTATGGCACAAGCAGCTATGTCATGTTAATTTTGATAATCTAGTAGAAATTAGTAAGAAGAAAGTAAGAGGTCTGCCTAGATTGAAGAAACCTAAGAATGTAATGTGCAAAGAATGTCAGTTGGGTAAGAAGACAAAGTCTAGTTTTAAGGCCAAGACTTTTACTTCTAAGAATGCTTTAGATTTGGTTCATAATGACCTTTATGGACCTATGGGTGTACAAAGCTATTGTGGTGCTAGATATTTTATCATGTTTGTCGATGATTATACTAGAATGATGACTGTAATGTTCTTAAAAGAAAAATTTGATGCTTTTCAATTTTTTAAGTGGTACTTGGCTAAGGTTGAAAAGGAGACAAGTAGGAACCTGAAGTGTCTGAGATTTGACCGAGGTGGAGAATTTATATCCAATGAATTCAATCTATTTTGCAATGATAGAGGGATCAAAAGACAAATGTTTGCACCAAGAACTCCTCCACAGAATGATATAGTAGAGAGAAGGAACATATCTATTATGGTTTGTGCAAGAACATTAATGATTGAAAAGAATGTTGCACAAAAGTACTGGAAGGAAGTTGTAAGTACAGCTATTTATACTCTTAACCGAGTACAAATAAAAAAAGGTACAAATCTAACACCTTATGAGCTATGGCATGGGTATGCACCTAATGTAAAGTATTTTAGAATTTTTGGAAGTAAATGCTACATGCTAAAAGACAACAGGAATGGGAAATTTTATGCTAAAAGTGATGAGGGCATATTCCTAGGCTATTCCACAAAAAGTAAAGCTTATAAGTTTTTGAACTCTAACATTAACAAAATTGTGGAAAGTGTGAATGTCAAAGTTGATGAGTATGCAGAGAAAAATGAAGTTGACAACAAAAGAGAACCAAAAGACTACAGATCTTTTGTGTATATAGAGGAAGGAGAGGCAAGTGACAAACTTGCACCTGATGTAGAGTCTCGAGTAAGCAATGTCAAGCATCAGGAAAATAATGCCAAGAGAGAAGAAGAATGTGTCGAGTGATAGGAGGAAGCTGCCGAGTATCAGGAAGAGGTTGTCAAACATTTAGAAGTTGAATCTGACAATCTTGTTGGTGAACCTGAAGATCAAGATGAAAGGAGAGCAGAACCTATTTTGACACAATATGTAAGGAGACATCACAAGCCTGAACAGATAATTGGAGACAAAGATACTGGACTTCTAACCAGAAGCAAGATAAGAGATCTGACATGTTTACTATGTGAATTCGAGCCTAAGACAAAAAGGGAGACATTAGAAAATGAAGAATGGATACAAGCAATGAATGAGGAGATAGACCAGATAGAGAAGAATGATTTTTGGACTCTGGTGCCGAGACCAGATGATAAAAATGTCATATCTGACTAGATAAAGCTACAATATGTTGTACACAACAGACCAGATATTTCTTTAGCTGTTGAGATTATGGTAAGATTCACTGCCAATCCTAAGGAAATACACATGATGGCTGTCAAAAGGATAATAAGATATTTGAAAGGGACTACTGACTATGGATTGTACTACAAGAAGCATGAAAAGTTTGAATTGAGAGTGTATATTGATGTTGATTGGGTAGGAAATGTGGATGACAGAAAGAGTACTAGTGGTGGAGCTTTCTTTCTTGGACAAAGATTAGTTTCCTGGACGAGCAAGAAATAAAATTGCATTTCCCAATCTATTGTTGAAGCTGAGTATGTGGCTACAGCAGTGAACTATTCAAACTTAGTATGGATAAAGCAATTGTTGGTAGGCATGAAAGATGATATCACTGAACTAGTTGTCATATATTGTGACAACACAAGTGCTATCAACATCTTTAAGAATCTAGTGATGCACACAAAGACCAAACACATTGCCATCAAGTATCATTACTTGAGGGAACTGGTACAAGATAAAGAGGTCTGAATGGAATATGTGAATACAAAGGAACAACTAGCAGACATATTCACTAAATCTTTACCTAAAGAAGCTCATGAATATCTGAGAGGCCAATTAGGGGTTCTTCCCCTAACTGAGGCTACCTAGTCAAGCTAGGAGCACTACATCAAATGTGCTGCAAAGAGTATCTAACAAATTGATGCAAAGACAGGTCACACTTTAGGAGCAACCTAGAGTTGTGAAAAGTATAGCAAAGCCAAGAATCAGTCATAAGCAAAGATGACAGAGGGAGAAATACTGTTACTGAACTGAAAAATGATATCTACATCTGCAAGATGTATGTTTTAGTTGATGCTTTGGCATTTTTGTCAAAGAGAGAGATTATCACAGATGAATACATATGGTGAGATTTCAAGGAAGATTAAGTAAGAGGGAGATTTTCAGTGGATGGTCATACAGCATGGCTAATTGATTTTGTATCAGAATGAAGCTAAGGATATTGTAAATATTTCTGATGGATAGATAAATTTTGGATTGGTTGGTAATTCATGTGTTATTCATATGGTGTTGCCATCAATGCCAAAGAGGGAGATTGTTGGAAACTGCAATTGAAGCAATTGTTGTATTGTCATTGATGTCAAACCTTAACTAGTAAGACTATTTCTATCTAAGAAAGTACTATATCTATTTGATTGTTGTGAAGGGGATAGATAAGGTTGGTAACAATAGCACCTAAGGAAAGGTTGAGTTATCTTAATACTTCAATAAGTACTTGATTATGTGGCACAATGATAAGACAATGTATTGTTTATCTAAGTAAGAATGAAGACTAAATTGGTAGGCTTAACCAAGCAAAAGTGAAGAAATCTAGTTTAAGCTGAGTGATGTTAGTGTCGACTGAGCTAGTATATGTCGAGTAAATTCAATGTTGATTGAACATCAGTATTTGTCAAGGAAATAGTTTTAGTGGTGACCGAGCTTTCTAATGAAGACCGAGGAGTTGAACACTATATTGACTGAGCATCAATAATTTACATTTGAGGAAGAATTCAGATTTCCAACCGACATAGTTAAATTCTTGGATTATGTAAAATGTGTTGACTTTATTTATTTATTGTATGGGAGCATTTAATGCACTGTAAAATGTTTTATTGTAAATCTATTAAGAGATTTGAGATATTTCTAGAAGGATAGACGAAGAACATAAAGTTGGAAGGATTTGATGAATTTGACCTAACCCTAAGATCTACGAAGGAGATTAAGTGGAAAAAGATGTATTGACCTAATTGAGGAAGTATTAATGAAACCTAAGCATGAGGTTGAGTAGGAGTGGATGTTGGAAGTATTGTTGATGTTATTGACTGTCTAAGCAAAAAGGCTGAAGGAGAAGTGGTGTGATTGCTTGAAGAGATTTATGAGCAGATCAGTGATGGAGATGGAAAAGGTTCACTGTTAGTAAGCCAACATATGTGTATGGAATTGGATCTGATATTTGCAAAGTGAGTTGTATGCTTTTTAGATCAATACTACTGTTAAACTTTCTAACCATTGTATCCGTCAAAATACTTTTAACAGAGGTTGACCTAATAGTCATTTGTATAAATCCTTTGAACAAGGTTGCATTCTAATGGGATGTATGCAAGTCCTATAACAAGGCACACTTTTAATAGAGTGGTTGAAATCCTTTAACCAGGTCACACCTAACAGTGTGTTTGTAACCTTTGACAGGGTTGGCTTTTCACAGAGCTCACTTCATAAGAGTGAAAATAATAGTATGTTACAAAGTGGTTTTTCCCAAATTGGGTTTCCACTATAAATCCTGGTGTTAATACTTGTTTGAATGTTTTGGTTTGAACATTTCTATGGTTTACAAGTTAGATACTATTGGATAGTGGACTGCACTGTTATATGTTTATGTTATGCAATTAGTAATGATTGAGTAGCTGTTGGTTGTTGGATCTGATTTGTTGAAGAGTTTTAAAGTTTGTTTTATACATCTGGACCTGAGAACAACTGATTCACCCCCCTCTGTGTTGTTCTAAATCATATTAACATTTAGATCTAAGCCATAGATCTTCACTTTGAAATGTCTGTAGATCTCTGTAACTAACTTTTCTTGTCATCATGACCATCCAACTCATCATAGCTAATCATTAAATGTTGTTCCAATCTTTGTATTTAATTATTGTTCCTTGCTTAGTAGATAACTCTTAATTTCAGATAACTTTACTCAGTGCCTTAACATTTCTTTTCTGTTCGATGCCTTCAGTTCCTTTTCCTTTATCGAAACATACTTCCTTTTACCTTTTACCTTTATTGAGTGACATATCTAGCTCAATAGCCAAAACTCTTTTGCTTAGCGACTTGACAAATCTTCATTACCATGCTTTATCGACTTGATATAATTATTTGTGGTAGAAAATAGTTATATCAGCATAATCTAATCATTTTTTGATCTATATTAGTTGACCAATTAAGTTCTTCAACTTCACAAAATATCATTCCTTCTTCTTCTTAACTCATTCAACTTATATCGTATATCTCGAATGATATGGCAACATAATATAAACCATAAATAAATTATTTGAGATCAATGACAAGATAATAATTGATCTAACCTTTTCTATTATTGCGTATTCCTCTGATCTTGGTTGGTCTTCATCATCATCACCATCAAATAATCAATCTTCAACATTACTATCAACTACAATGACAACTATGATCCATGCGAAGAGAGAATACTACTACAAAAAGATGAGAGAGAGAGAGAGAGAGTATCTTAGTAAGGTTTTGACATACTATGAGCCATGCAAAGAGAGAATACTACTACAAAGAGAGAGAGAGAGAGAGAGAGAGAGAGAGAGAGAGAGAGAGAGAGAGAGAGAGAGAGAGCATCTTAGTAAGGTTTTGACATACTATGAGGCATGCAAAGAGATAATACTACTAAAAAAAAAAAAGATGAGAGAGAGAGGGAGATGAATAAATATGCTAGTAAGGTTTTGACTTACTATGGGCCATGCGAAGAGAAAATAGTGTTTCAAGAGATAGAATTTAAGGTAAATAGAAAGTTATGTTAAACTAGCCAACCCATCAAAAAGGATAACCATGCAAAGCATAGTCCACGAGGAAATCCATTAAAAGAGAATTAATCATTAAAGAAAGCATAGTATCCATTGAGATATATAGAAAAGAGAGATCATACCTAAGAAAATTATAGTCTCCAAAGGGATCTAGAAAAGGATGATCAATCCTTAAGGAAAACATTGTCTCCATTAAGGGATCCATTGAAGGATGCATAAGACATGATAGTGTAATGAAATGATGAGCATAAGGAAATCATTATCTCCTTAACCATACACATAAGAGATTGCTTTGAATCATTGCGTATGTATGTGCTAAATATGAAACATGAAGCAAAGTGTATGCCCCCACATTAAAGTGATTGTAAATGCCTTAACAAGAGAAATGGCTTTAAAGAGCATACATGCACTTGCAAGATTTTTCCACTATGAGATGCCCCCAAGGAAGAATAAACCAAGGGAAATCAAACATGTGACAAAGAGAGCACAAAAGGGGTCTACTAACTCTGGGACCAATATGATCATATGATAACTCATGCATATCAAAAATTATATTGAAATGGATCAACATCATCCCCTAAAGGTAGCAAAATTATGAGCACAATAAAAGAAGACCACATAAGAGATAGACAGAATAGTCATTTTGGGTAGGCATTATAGAGACCAAAAGATGGTTGCTACCACTTTGTGTCATATCCAATTAGACAACACAAACACATTTACAAATAATAGCACATACACATGACATAACATGTATACAACATATAGAATAAATGAGATACAAATAGAGGAATGTCATGGTGGGTCGATTCCTTTATCACCTCATGTGAATGGAGCAAAAAGGGAATTCTAAAGAAATATAAACTAAACATATAGCAAGCAACACATAACTGGGGAAGCACAACATGACAAGCAAACATCCAAGAGAATCCACCATGCAAGAGGAGATACTTAAGCATATCACTTGCCCCCATCTCGATCTTTATTATTTAGGTAAGGTGGGAAATAAACAAGAGACACAATGTTGAGAACAATAAATGGAGCCATCATGAGTTCCAAAGAAGGACCATGCTCTAATGATGAGTCACTTTGTTGGTCATTATGAGCTAGGGATAACTATTTTACAAATCTAGCAAGTAAGTCATGATTAACATCAATAAGCTCATACATATCATCATAATCTTTAGCACTAACATCATTTGCATTAGAAACATTGTAATCATCATTGTTGTCATCGTCAAGAGTATCTTCTTCATCCAAATTAATCATAATAGAACCTATGATATGAATATAATCATCATATTTGTTCAATTTCATCTTCTTTATATTGTCTTCCTCCCTTAGGCTATGCATAGGTTGGTCAAAGAGAATAAAGGAATCAAAAGGTGTATTAGGGGAGGAAATGTTTTAGGAATCAAACTCATAGGCCCTAGCACGACATCTAGGATGTGGTCATAGGAACAACAATTATGTTTGGATTTGTTTGAAATTGGTTTACAACTAATCAACATCAAGTCATTTTCTTCTTTAGGAGGAAGAATGGAAGGAACCTCACTAGGTTGAAATATAGGAGATGTGGGACATTTGTAGGATATAGGATGTGGAACTAAATCATAAAGAGGAGGTATGGAAGGTGTAGAAAGGATTCCAAATCCAGGACAAGGAGATGGGACTAAGTTAAAATTGCTAAGCTTACAAATATTTTGGTCTTTGAACTTTTGATAGGAAGAAGAAATTGTCTTCATGAGGTTGAATTGGTTGAGGCATGCTAGGCCAAAAGAAGTCAAGGTTAAAATTTGCACAACTAGCTAAAGGTTGATAGAGACTATGGTTAGTCGTTATAATTTCTCCATCGCATGGAAATTTCAAACACTTCTCAATATGAGAGATAATATCTTTCATGGAAGTGAGCCAAGGAAGGCCAAGTCTAACTTGAAACTGATTGAAAGTTGGGATGAAGGTTTTCTTATGAGATTCTACGAGGAAGGAAATGGAACCATGTATAGGAAAAATGAAACCATTGAAAGTTTTAATCATCACATTTGAATAAATGTAGGAGTCTCATTTGAGGTGTCTTGTGTAAATATGTTATTTGGTTATAAAATTCACCATGGAAGTAGGATCTATAAGGACTCCATGAGAGTGAAGACCATTAATCTTCACAATAATGTAAAGAGAACCATCATGTGCCTTAATAGTATCCTTGGGATTAAAATAAATGCAAATATCAGGTGATGGTTTGGGTTGATAAATAAGGTTGAGAACATTGTGGTCCTTGGTACACTTATTGTCATAGTTCAATATAGTAGGAGGGGCAACAACATTGGTGGAAGAAGAAGGCAAATAATGAGAAGACTCAATGGTATTGGTAGAATAGAAAGGTAAGGGATTGGTAGATACTTGAAATTTTTGGTTGAGAGGGGAAATGAATTTATTTCCTTGATTACACCCTCAATAGATATAACATTATAATAAATAAGGTCATGAACAATAGATTTCAAATTAAAACACTTCTCAATGTCATGACCAAGTTGATGATGCTATTGACAAAAAGTTTCAGGATCAAAGTTTTTGAAGGATTGTTTTGAAGGATCAATTGGTTTTATGGGAGGAAGTGTTAAAACATTATCATTAATAAACTTCAACATCGCATTATGCAATAATTTGGTAAGAGGTGTAAAATTAAAAGAAGGTTTAAAAATAGATGATAAAGGAGCCACACATTTGGATGACATTGCCACTTGCACATCAATGTTGTTTGGAGAATTTTTAATCATTTATTTTTCATTCACTTCATCTCTTTGAGGTTTGACTTCATCTTTATCCTATATCTTTCTCAGTCAAACCTAGTCAAACTGGGGCATATCTTCACTACTTGATGGTTATTCTATCATCTTTCATCTTCGATTATGATTTCTAGTGATTTGATCAAACTTATCAATTTATTGTTTCTCCTCTACTTGATTTCGATTTCGATTTCGAGGGGGTAGTACCTATCAAACTTCAATCTTCAATCCTTGATTCAGTTTTATCAAACCTTGCTTGAGATTCTTATCTCTTATCTTAGACTTGACAATTACCTATTTACAGGGGTGTTGGCCTTGTCTTTTTCAAACAACTTATCTTTGTCCTGATGTGTTCCCATTCATCGAACACACGTTTGGGTTGTTTTGTGATCTCAAATTGATCTCACATTTCAAATTCATTCTTTGACTACATGTGTTCCCATGAAGATCACACATTAGTCAAAGAGAGGCAAATGTATGCACCCTAAAATGGTCACCTAGACTTTGGGCCCCATTCTTCAATTTATCAATTTCCTGAATCAATATTTTAAATCAATATTTTCAATCAAATCAATTTCTTTGATCAAATCTTAATTCGATTATATTCTATGGATTAACCATTTTATCCTAAGTCTTTATTCAATTAAAAGAAATTCCCTCCCCTTTTATTAAATAAAAAGCCCCCACTTTCCTCTTATCCTAAGTTGCACAAATAAAGCATTATTCTTATTTTATAAAAAAGAAGAAAAGACCTTTTTGTCTCACATGGGGCACAAAAGTCAACACTTCTTTTTCATTGGAGGAGATTTGTGTGCAAGGATTGCTCCCACTTTCAAACTCCACCGTTGATCAAATCTTTTGTCTCTTAATCTCCATGGTCCATTTATCTTTAAAAGGATAGCTCTTTTCTTATTCAAAAGATCCACTCTTTATGCTAATCTTATGCTGTAGGTTTTCTTGGTGACTTTGGAGCTTTGGAGATCTTCTTGCATTCTAGCTTTCATTCTTGCATTCTAGCTTAGTTTTCATGGCATTTTAGTTTACTTTCCTTTCATGTTCTAGCTTAACTCACATAACTTAATTAACAAAGACTTGTAATACTTTCATTTTCATAGCTTAGTTGCATTCTTGCATCTTCATTCTAGCATAGCATTGCATTGCATTTCCATTTTGATTCTTGAGGATATTGGCATTCTTGCCCTTGTCTCTTTGAATCTCCCATTGCATAGTTTACTAGCAAGGTTATAGGCTTAATAGTTCTAGCTGAGAGCATTCTAAACACCCTTGTGACTCCATGCCTAGGGAGCTCTAGGTTGCTTTCTCAAGGTTTCCAATCCATGGATGCCCTTGGAAGTAATGACTTAGAGAAGTGCACATCTTAGTGTGTACACAACGATCCTTCATTTTGTGTTGTTAGGGAATTGATTGAGGAAAAATTATTAACTAATGCAAGATATAAGACTAAATAAGCAAAAATGACAAGTTCTAGAACACACAAACTAACAAGATATAGACAGACACCTACAGGTACCAAAAACAAAAACCAGACGACGATATTGACCTATGGTTTTAGTTTGAGGTTGATCTACAAGGAAGAGGTTGTCCAAGATGCCATGTTCTTGGGAAAAGGTTGCAAAAACATCCCGTTCCCTATACTTTTGATTGAACTTAGTTGCAAACTATCCGTCAGATTATGTACTTTGTGGATTAAGTCCCAATACATTCACCACATGTTTTCACACATAGAATAATGAAGAAAATGTTGGGATAAAGGAGTTTGTCTAGGTAAACCCCAATTGAGTAATCAACCTTGAAATACAACAAAAAATGCATGAAAGGAAAACATGTAAATGAAACATAAATATTAGATCTATCTTGTAAATAAGTACACCTTCATAAGTCGATATTGAGATCATGAGGTCTATAAAGATTCTTGTTTGTTGCTTGAATATAGTTTTATGTTAACTTTGAATCTTGGAGTGCAAGGAATAATCAATGATGCATTTCACAAATGCATAGTTCCACAAATACTCCTCAAAGATCTTCAATGTTGTTATGCTTGATGGACTCTTATTTTGAATGGTGGATGAATGAATGCATGTAGATGTACAAATGATCTTCTTGCTTTCTTGATAACTCCTCTACTTGTCCATCATGAGAGAGAAGCTTGCCTTCAAAATGCCCTAAAATGCTTGGAGAATGCTTGAGACCTTGATCTTGAATGCTTGGATGCAGAATTGTAGGAGAGCACTTGAAATCTTGATTGAGGATCATTAAATGAGGAGAGACATGCCACTTATATACCTCTCACAACATTTTGGGGCTCACAACTTGGAGGAGGCCGACATGGATTCAAAAATCACACTAAAGCCATGTAACGAGCCCCTAGACTAAATTTGGGGCCAAACATCAAGGAAGAGGATGCCCAAGGTGTCCTATTCCCCTTAGAAGAGGCCCAAATTTGAATTAGAAGTCGAGGAGGAAAAAAAGTAAAAAATGCAGCTGGTGGGTTGCTAGATCAAGCATAACAAACATGAAATCTTGACAATATAAAAACGAGGCCTAATTGAGCATATAATTATTTTAATATAATAAATCCCTAAATAAATAAGGAGTTAAGAATGGTAAATTGAAGGAAATTAATTATGAGAGATTTCATATAAAATCTATTAAAAATGGAATGAGACAGATTAAGAATTGAAGCAGTTTTAAATATGGACATGGATTGATTAAAAGACTTAGAAAACTAAGAGTTAAAGCTAGTATGGACTAGAGAGTTAGGATGGTAAATAATCTAGGGCACAATCATGCTTGTGATCTTGTCTAAGTGTAGAATTGAACTTTTGGTACTTGTAAAACCTATTTGCTTGATGTACATATTTAAAGTAAGAAAAATTGTATGTGATAAGAAAAGTTATTGAAACTTAATATCCAAGCATCAACATTTTAATCTTTCTTGCACCTCAATTACACCTTGAGACTAAGTTAACAATGATATAACAAAGTGTTTGATACTAATGTAAACATAACTGTTAATACATTGAATTGAAGTTAGAAACAAATGTATTATCCTATTTTTAATATAATAATTACATTTTTATAGAATGATCTAAGAAGAATCCTTTAAATACACGCTTTCCATAAAATTCAATTTTAAAAAAAATTTCATATATCAATAAGAAATAATTATATCTAAAATTATTTACAGCAAAAATAAGTCACTTTAACATTTTGAAACAAAAAAAAATAAAAATTATACGGAGAGTCCAAGAGGAAAAAACAATGAAAAACAATCCAATTTTAAATAATCAATATTGTAAAAGCGTAACAAAGTACAAATGAAATTTCGAAGAAATAAATGTGAGAAAATAATATAAAATTATTAAAACCATCGAACATCCTAACACGAGTGCGAAAAGCGTAAGAGAACTGCAATCACCCCAAGAAAACACAAATTCCCATCATGGGCCCAAAAATTTAGCCCTGGAGTATTTACCTCCAAGATATATCCAAAGTTAAGGTAAATCTCCTATTAGAATATTGAGACCTGGACGTGTTTGCTGTTACACTCCATGGCCAGATTGGTGCTTTGTTGTTGGCATGGCCCACAAGTGTGTCAGAAGGCATTGTGGGTTTGTTCGAGCGGACAATTTAATTGAATGTTTCAGCTGGAATCGGTTGGAGGGGAGGAGGAAACAAAGGAGTCAGCCCGAATTGAGATCTAGGTACGAAACACGGAAAAATCCTAATTGCCCATTTAAGATTTCTTAGGTTTCATTCCGTAGAACAATTATAACAAGTTAGAGCCGAACATTCTGCAATAGGTTTTTTTCCTTGTATATTTCATTCAGTTATGCTTTTGGGATGTATAAGAGGTGTTTGTATAGGGGAAAGCAGGAAAAATAGGATGAAAATCTGAGGCAACATTTAATTTGATCCTTATCGGAAGGGTTGAGATTATATATATCAAAATGCAGTCTAAAACGAAAAGGAGAAGTGTTGTAGAAAATGGGGATAGAGGGGAGGAATTAGCATTGGCTTCTGCAATCAGTAATGGGGAGGATTTGGGTCCTATCATTAGACAAGCATTTGAGGTGGGTAAGCCAGAAGCGCTTTTGCATCAACTCAAACAGTTTGGCAAGAGAAAGGAGATTGAAATAGAAGATTTGTGCAAGGTGCATTATGAAGAATTCATCCACGCTGTGGATGAGCTTCGCGGGGTTTTGGTAGATGCAGATGAATTGAAAAACGGGCTGGCTGAAGAAAATTACAAGCTCCAAGAGGTGGGTAGCGCCCTCCTTGTTAAACTCGAAGAGCTTCTGGAATCCTATGCAGTAAAGAAGAACTTAACTGAGGCAATGCAATCATCCAAAATATGTCAACAAGCCATGGAATTGTGTGTGAAATGTAATCAACATGTGATGAATGATAGCTATTATCCTGCTCTGAAGAGTTTAGACTTGATTGAGAGAGATTATTTGCAAAGGATTCCAGTTAGGGCTCTTCGCCAGATGCTTGAGAAGAAGATCCCTGCTATCAAATCACACATTGAGAAAAAGGTGAGCAAGGAATTCAACGATTGGCTTGTGCAGATTAGGATTACTGCTAAGGAAATTGGCCAGTTAGCAATTGGACAAGCCTCTTCTGCTCGGCAGAGGGAAGAGGAGCTTAGAGGCCGGCAAAGGCAAGCAGAGGAGCAGAGCAGATCAGGTGTTAGGGACTGCGTATATGCTTTGGATACAGAGGATATGGAAGAGGATGATTCTCTTTTGAAAATTGATCTTACTCCAGTTTACAGGGCATATCATATACACACTTGCCTTGGTCTCCAAGAACAGTTCCAGGATTACTATTTTAAGAATCGGCAGCTTCAGCTGAATTCAGATTTGCAAATCTCTTCGATGCAGCCTTTCCTTGAATCCCATCAAGTTTTCTTTGCACAGATTGCTGGGTTTTTTGTAGTCGAGGATCGTATTCTGAGGACAGCAGGAGGATTAATCTCCCCTATCCAGGTAGAAATGATTTGGGACATGGCTGTTGCAAAGATGAGTTCTATTTTGGAGGATCAATTCTCACGGATGCAGGTTGCGAGCCATCTTCTCCTGATCAAGGATTATGTTACTCTACTTGGTGCAACTTTGAGAAGATATGGCTACCAGGTGGATCCCCTGCTAGATGCTTTGGACAAGAACAGAGACAAATATCACGAGCTTCTTCTTAATGAATGTAGAAAACAGATAAATGATGTTCTGGCGAATGACAAATATGAGCAGATGGTGATGAAAAAGGAATACGAGTACAATATGAATGTGTTGGCATTCCGTCTGCAGTCATCAGACATCATGCCTGCATTCCCCTATATTGCACCATTTTCTGCAACTGTACCTGATTGCTGTCGCATTGTGAGATCATTCATAGAGGATTCGGTCAGTTATCTGTCATATGGGGGTCACATGGACTTCTATGACATTGTGAAGAAGTATCTGGACAAGCTTTTGATCAATGTTTTGAATGAGGCTCTTCTCAAGTTAATAAATATTTCCACACTGGGGGTATCTCATGCCATGCAAATTGCTGCCAATATGACAGTTTTGGAGAGAGCTTGTGACTTTTTTACACAGCACGCTGCCCATCTTTGTGGCATTCCCATCCGTTTGGCAGAAAGGTCTCAAGCTGCATTGGCTGCTCGATCAGTCTTGAAGAACTCACAAGATGCTGCACATGAGGCAATGCTGAGGCTTGTCAAGTCTAAGGTGGATGAGTTCATGTTGCTGACAGACAACATTAACTGGGTTCCTGATGAAGTTCTACAAAATGGCAATGAGTATTTGAATGAGGTTATAATTTACTTGGAGACGTTAGTGTCTACAGCACAACAAATTTTACCTTTAGATGCCTTGAATAAGGTAGGCAGTGGTGTTTTGAAGCACATATCGGACCGCATTGTGGCTACATTGCTGCAGGACAATGTCAAGCGATTCAACATGAATGCAATCCTTGGTATTGACAGTGATTTGAAAGTGCTAGAGGCCTTTGCTGATGAGAGATTCCACAGTACTGGCTTGAGTGAGCTGCAGGGTGCTATAAGTTTGAAGCACTGCTTGGCAGAAGCACGGCAGTTGGTTAATCTTTTATTAAGCAACCAACCAGAGAGCTTCATGAACCCTGTTATAAGAGAGAAACATTACAGTGCTTTGGATTACAGGAAGGTTGCAATGATTTCTGAGAAATTCAGAGACGCACCTGAAAGGCTCTTTGGAAGCTTGGGGGGTAGAAACTCAAGGCAGAATGCTAAGAAGAAATCTTTGGATACATTAGTCAAGAGATTAAGGGACCTCAACTGACATATTCTATGGTATGTTTCAACTTTCATGCTATGGCATGAAACCTACAGTAACATGTATGCTATTATTATTTCTTGTTGGTGCCCTTGGATCATTAGATTTAACCTAATTAGCACATCTATTAAGGTTATTGTAATCTTTTGTTTCTTTTCACGAGTGTTTATGTGAAGATCAAAGATTATTTTTGAGCCTAACTAGAATTTTACAATCTCTATGCAAGATAAAATATGTCTAGCCAACCTATAATAAATTCCACGGATTACTGCTTGAGACTCTAGAAAATCATTTAAGAATTGAAAGAAGCACATATGTTTCAGGAAAACAGGATGAATGACAGACAACAGCATGCTAAGAGCTAGATAGATAGGTAGATAGAGATTTTAATAATATCTGTGAGACGAAAGCAGTCTATGGGACCCATGGAGACCAAAAAACCAAAGAAGTGAGATGCTGGTGGAAAACAGTGAACAGCAGTAAGCCCTAGCCGGGATCTTTGTTTTCCCGTTTTTGAAGTTTTATTCTCCTGCTGTGAATTTTGATCAAAAGTTTCCCTCTTTTTTAACATTTTCTCCTTCGATTATGGTAAACAATTACCTCCCTTGCAACCTTCCATTGTATAGTTACATTCCACATTCATTTTGCTGGAGTCTAATTGGTAACAGAGGTGTAGAAAATACACATTCTCTCTTACCAACTTTCTTTTGGAACTTTCCATTTGCTCATCCCACATTAGAGTTCTTGCAGACTTTTTGTTAGTTGAGCTATGAGAATCATTATTTTCCATTTGATTTTTGCCCCTACGTGTTTTTTTGGTTGTGTTCATAGGTGGGATTGAGCCGAGTCATATATTATTGCTTTTTCCTTCTGAGTTGCTTTGTCTGCATGCATATTTTAAACTGTTTCCTCCTGAGTTGTTCTGTCCTTGTACATATTTTAAACTTTTCCCTCACATATTTTTTGATCTTTTGATTGGTAGTTGTAGGATGATACCCCAGTTATTCATATATTTTTTTGTTTCATCAATTTCATTTTTCTTTGGTTCAATTCTTCTCTCATTACAGCCTTTGGCCACTTGTCCTCCTGCATGTTCTCAATTTTCTCTATATAGCCTAGGTAACAATTCATAGTTGTTGCTTCTATTGAAAAAGTACCTGGTTCTGCTACAATTATTTCGTATGGGAATGCCATTTTAATCTTGGAGTTGCATGTGATTAAGCTTTTCTGACTTCACTCCCTGTGCCTCCCATGTAGACTTGAAGTACCATTCACCCAAACTTGACATTGGTAGAGCACCACTACTACTATCAGCCCAAACAAGGCCCTGGTGGCTTTGCAGTCCCAAAATCAGCATCTTGGCACCTGTTTCGCAACAATTATAGACTGGCATTGAAATAACCCAACTAGGGTATTGAATTGAAAGAACTCTTGAATTGGAATAGTAAAAGCATAACCCTTATACAGAACTGAAAACAATATTATTCCTTACAAATTTCTGAATATGATTAATGGTCCCGAACTTCTACTGAAAGTACTAAAATGGCAATAACAATCTCTTAAAACAATATTAATGAAACACAGGAAGATCTGAAGAATACCTGCACTTTGATTACTGATTTAAATAGAGAAATCGCAGGTGATATGCATGTAATGGTGAGTGGTTGTTCTCCTTCATCCTATTATCGCTGAACCTTTGGCTGAGTCTTACAATTTAATGCATTGTTCTCCAATCTGGAATCATAGCATACTGAAACATCTGGAAAGCTGATGGTAATTAACCTTGGGTAGGCGTCCAAGGTTGTTTGCTACCAGGGGTTTCGTCCTGAGCCTCTGAACTGATGGAGGCAGCAAGTGGAGCAGACATAAGAAAATAATAGAATCATAACCTGCTTTTGCAAACTCCAAATTCCCAATAAATATCACCCAACAACCCTAAAGTTTGCGCTCCATCAAAAGGCCTATAAATCAGGTGAAAATCTAAGAAATAAATTAAGTCATCAGCGCCCAGCAATAAGGAGAAAATATCACTTAGAGGATAATAAATCTGAGTGTAAATGGCCCCAACCCAACGACTGAAAAATAGGGACTCACTTAAGTGAACATGGACCCACCACCTTATTGAAAACAAACTCCTCTTTATTCACTAAAATCGTCAAGTGCTGGAGGAAAACTACACTTAATGAATTATTCACTGAGCTTCAGCAGAGCTAGAGAGGGGACATGACAGTCCTCCCTTCCCAAGATTGCTGGTCCACAAGCAATCGTAAGTTCGGATGTTGCAATATCTCCTCACCTTCCCATGAAGCATCATCCATTGGTAGCCCTTTCCACTTAATCAGAAATTCACGTACAGTCTTATTCCTTAACTTCTTTTCTCTCCAATCTGCAACACCTTCATGTTCCAACACCAACTTTCCTTCCTCATCCAACAGAGGCAACTCAGGTGAAATAGCTATCTGTTGACCCAAAGCCTTCTTTAAGAAGGAGACATGAAAAACATTATGTATCTTGCTTCCTGTGGGAAGTTCAAGTTCGTATGCAACCTCCCCAATCTTCCTGACCACCTTGTATGGCCCATAGAACTTGGGCTTCAACTTCTCTGCCCCACTGCTCTTCAAGGATGATTGTCTGTAAGGCTGTAGACGCAAGAAAACCAAGTCTCCCACTTGAAAAACCCTCTCAACTCTATGCCTATCTGCATAAATCTTCTGCTGATTCTGGGCTTGTAAGATATTATCTCTTCACACCTTAAGAATATCTTGGTAACCCTGTATGGTTTTCTTTGCACAGGGAGCCTTACCATGATCAAATGCTAAGTCAATGAATGACAATGCCTCGTACCCATATAAAGCTCTAAATGGTGACATTCCAATCGTCATATGGTAGGTAGTATTGTAGCAATACTCACCTAAGTACAACCATTTGACCCATGCACACTACTGCTCGGAAACATAGTTTCTGAGGTAGCCTTCAACCCATTTGTTTACTATTTCAATCTGTCCATCCATCTGAGGATGATAATTGGTACTGGGTGTCAATTCTGTCCTTGCCAAATGAAACAACTCCTGCCAAAACATACTCATAAACCTGCAGTCCCTATCGCTGACAATGGTCTTCGGAAGACCATGTAATCTCCCATGATGAAATCCATTGAAATACCCTCCCATTTTTGCTTAGGAATGGGCAGGGGTTGTAGAAGACCTGCAGGAAAGGTATGTTCTGCCTTATTTTGCTGACAATTTAAGCACTCATGAACATATTGCACCAGCTCATCCTTAAGCCCCTTCCAAGAAAACCTTTCTCTAATCCGCTTGTAAGTTTTAAAGAAACCTAGATGCCCTGCCATAGGAGCCTCATGTAAAACTTTTAAGATACTTTGCTTCAACTTGGACCCTGGCACAAGATAGATTCCACCCTTATAGTTTATTACTTCTTCCAGCACAGTATACCCGTCATCTTGCATTTTCCTGTCCAGTATATCACAAGCAAAAGAATCCTTAGCATATTCGGCTAGCAATTGAGATTTCAAGTGAACAAAGAGTAGGCCTCCTAGTGAGTGCATCAACCACTTCATTTTTCTTTCCTTTGATGTATTCCACATCAAAATCATACGCCTGAATCTTGTTCAGCCATTTTTGCTGCCCTTCATTAAGATCCCTTAGTTCCAAAAAATATTTCACACTATTGTGATCAGTCCTAACAGTAAATTTAGCACCCACCAAGTACTGTCTGAATTTGACTAAGGCATGCATGATAGCCAACATTTCCTTATCATAGTGGAATACAGGTTTTCTGGATCTCTGAGCTTCCTTCTCTCAAACACAATAGGATGTCTATCCCGCATTAACACTTCTCCAATCCTCTATCCTGAAGCATCACACTCCACAATGAAAGGCTTGGTAAAGTTGGGAAGTGCTAACACTGGGCATGTGCTCATGATATTTTTTGAGTTTTTCAAAAGTAACTCGTGCCTCTGCAAACCACTGAAAAGCTCCTTTCTTTGTAAGATCAGTCAATGGTGAAGCTAGTTGGGAAAAGCCTTGTACAAACCTCTCGTAATAGCAGCATAATCCCCCCAAACCCCGTAGATTGGAAATATTTTTAGGGTTTGGCCAATCCTTGATTGCCTGAATCTTCTCTTGATGCACCTTTACCCCTTCAATGCCAATCACATGTCCTAAATAGAGAATCTTTGACATTCCAAAGTCACATTTGGAAGATTTAGCGAACAAAGATTGCCGTCCCATAATATTTAGAACACTGGCCAAATGTTGTAAATGGCCTTCCCACATTTTACTGTATATTAGTATGTCATCAAAAAATACTAATACAAACTTCCTCAACTGTTAACGGAAAACATGATTCATGCAAGATTGAAAAGTAGCTGGAGCATTGGTAAGACCAAAGGGCATAACAAGGAATTCAAACTGCCCATAGTGACAATGGAATGCTGTTTTTTGTATGTCTTCTTCTCTCACACTTATTTGATGATAACCAGAATGTAGATCAATCTTGGAAAAGAATACTGAGCCATGTAATTCATCCAACAATTCATCTATTCTAGGAATAGGATACCTATTCTTAATGGTCCTTTTATTTAGGGCCCTGTAGTCTATACACATCTGTAATGTGCCATCCTTCTTCTTGACCATCATTACTGAAGAAGCAAACGGACTAGAACTTGGGTGGATGTGATCCATTTTCAGCATCTCCTTAATTGTCTTTTCAATTTCCTCTTTGAAGTGACGAGGATGCTTGTAAGCAATGGTTATTACTGGTTTCGAGCCTTCTTCCAGCTCAGTCACATGCTCAAACCCTCTATCAGGAGGATGTCTAGGTGGAATATCTCCAAACATTGCAATGTGTTTGTCCAACAAGGACTGCACATCAACATGGTAGGATGGTGTCTCTTCTATAGCAACATTATTAGAAACAAAGCCAGACGGCGGAAAACCTCAACTCAACAAAGATATAATCTAAATCAACTCTTTATTATCAATAACCGAGCATTACAAGCAACATGCCGAGTTGTAAGGCCTTCTCGGTTACGACCAAATACATTAGAATTACAATCAGGATTCAACTATCTCCTAGCTGGTCCAGCTCTGCAACACATCAGAAACTGGTAGAACACCAAGGCAGATCTAAACTTGAGCTTGCAAGCCACCAAGCAATCTCCTTGTCTCTAAGCACACAAACTACTAGCTCTCCTATTAGAAATATTAGAAATATTATCTGGTCTGCTATCCCTCAGGATCTTCTATTAGCCTCTACCCCAAACAACTACCCAGACCCATCCTTATATACTATACAGGCACAAGTCGGCTTTACAACAATAATTAATTACAAAACATTAGTCGGCTCTCAACATAGCCTTTACAATATATATTTCTTCATGTTGGCTTTCAAATGGTCATCAAATCCACATAGAAGAATGCAACACACTAGATTTAGGTCCCCACACGTCCAACGATCAATCCATAACTCGAGTAGTGCGACCCAAATTAAATGCACACGTCGGCCAAGCCAGACAAATCAAATCAGCTAGTCGGTGAGCAAGAACATCGAGCTCCAACCAAGCGATCGAGACCAATCGGTAACTGAACACCGAACTCTTCCACCGAGCAACATCATATCGAGTCACTGAGTCCGTCGGTAACATATCACCGACTGGTAACCGAGCACCGAACCAAGTGACTACCAACCACCGAGCTCCATCGGTGAAGCCAAAACAAGCTTACAACCGAGAACTAACACAAAGAGACCGAGAATCTCAGGTGTCCAACTGAGATACAACATAAATCTAAAACCAATCACAAACATATTTTGGGTTGATACATGATTGCCAACTACCCCAAGATGCTCCTACATCAACAACTGAGGGGAAAGCCATCTGCAACAATCACTTTAAACTCAGGGAATTCCTTTGTCTGAAGCCCCCATCTACTGACAAGTCCCTCATCAATAAAATTATGAGTAGCACCGCTGTCCACTAAACACACTGTTCTTTGCCCCTTAATGACTCCTTTCAGCCGGAAAGGTCTACCCCTTAGAATTCCTAAGAGAGTAGCTATATGTGGGTTTTCTCTAGCAGCAATATCTTCCAGTTCAATTTGTTGGGGCTGAATTTCTTGCTCAACATCCTCCTCAAGGTTGTCCTGATCATCCTCTCCTAGATGGACCTCAATCAAATGAAGCTTGCCTTTTCCCATGCAGCTATGCCCTGGCACCCATGGCTCTTTGCAAGTGAAACACAATTTTTTTCTTCTTAATTCATTTCTAGATTCTTGTTCAACTTGAGAAGGTATGGTCTTCCGCTGATTGAAATTCATATTTCTATGTTGATTAAAATTTTCTTATCACTCTTCCATGAGCTAAAATCTTTCTTCTGTGATTGAGACGAGGGTGTAACATCTAGATCATATGCTAACCCAATAGCATCATCCAGTGAATTAGGCCTGTGAGACTTAACCAATCCCTTCAACTTGTCGTTTAATCCTTCTACAAAGAGCATGACGTCTCTTTTCTGTGGCATATCCGGAACCATCATAGAAATCTTCTGAAACTCATTGACATAAGTTTCCAACTGTCCAATCTGTTTCTGTTGGGCCAATTCCCTATAATAAACTTCTATGTCTTTTGTATCAAAGCGAGTGACCAGCCTTTTAACAAATTCTTCATAGGAGTGAATCAAGGCATGATCCTGGGCAACTAATCCATGATGCCACCAATCGTATGCTACTCTTTCCAGGTGCATGGTAGGAAATTGTATCGCTTTATCCTCTTACATGGGGTTAAGTGCCAAAAAAGTATCCAACTTATGGACCCATGACCTTGCTGCTATACCCTCAGTTCCATTAAAGATGAGAATTGTTATTTTGTTCAAAGCATCTCTGTATTCTATAGGTTGAGTGCCTTGCCTAACTGGAACTCTAGGCCTCCTGTCTTGTCTTTCCAGATGATTCCTTGCCTTGTCTTTATGTTGATTCATGAATTGATTCAGATTCATTAGCTGTCTTACATCAGCTGGTAATTGCATGTAGTCATCATGAGCTGCCATAATTTCTTCTGTGATGTGAGTTTCTGCTTCCTCTACCTCTGGAATTGGTACTTTCTTGATTTGTTGAGGTAGAAAGGTGGGATGCAATGGTCGATCAGACCTTGAATCCGCTATCCTTACAATGTTAGAGGCTGTTCTATCTCGGTTCTAATGCTCAGCTTCATTGCCCGTGTGTTGGCTTCTAGACCCTCCTGACCTTGAGTGTCCAACTCTTATTTGCCCCTAGCTGTGACCATGCGATCCTGAAATTTTTGTATCATTTGCTGCTGTTGTTGCATCTGTAGCTGCTGCTGCTCTTGCCGCTGTTGGGCAAAGATTGTTAGGAAATCATTCAGCTGATTATTCAGTTCCCTCTGTGGACTGCCACCTCCTCTTTCTTCCATTTCCACTTCTGAAGAATTAGTTTTTGTTTCTTCTTGTTGTTTAGTCCTACTCCTTGTATTGCATCGTTGTGATCCAAAACCTCTGGAGTGCATAGAAGCCTGTTACGCTAACACGAAACAAAAAAAATCTTGACATGCAACTGAAAATCTCGACATGCAACTGAAAAAGTTGACACGCAATTGAAAAATCTGACATGCAACCTCACAGGCTGGCAGGATTTCTAGCTCTGATACCACTGAAATAACCCAACTAGGGTATTGAATTGAAGGAACTCTTGAAGTGGAATAGTAAAAGCATAACCCTTATACAAAACTGAAAACAATATTATTCCTTACAAATTTCTGAATATGATTAATTCTGCCGAACTTCTATTGAAAGTACTAAAATGGCAATAACAATCTCTTAAAACAATATCAATGAAACACTGGAAGATCTGAAGAATACCCGCACTTTTATTACTGATTTAAATAGAGAAATTGCAGGTAATATACATGCGATGGTGAGTGGTTGTTCTCCTTCATCCCATTATTGCTGAACCTTTGGCCGAGTCTTACAATTTAATGTATTGTTCTCTGACCTGGAATCATTTGGAAAGTTGATGGTGATTAACCTTGGGTAGGTGTCCAAGGTTGTTTGCTACCAGGGGTTTCATCCTGAGCCTCTGAACTGATGGCAGCGTCAAGTGGAGCAGACATAAGAAAATAATAGAATCATAACCTGCTTTCACAAACTCCAAATTCCCAATAAATATTGCCTAACAACCCTAAAGCTTGCGTTCCATCAAAAGGCCTATAAATCAGGCGAAAATCTAAGAAATAAATTAAGTCATCAGCGCCCAGCAATAAGGAGAAAATATCACTTAAAGGATAATAAATCTGAGTGTAAATGGCCCCAACCCAACGACTGAAAAATAGGGACTCACTTAAGTGAACATGGACCTGCCACCTTATTGAAAACAAACTCCTCTTTATTCACTAAAATCATCTAAGTACTGGAGGAAAACTACACTTAGCGAATTATTCACTGAGCTTCAGCAGAGCTAGAGAGGGGACATGACAGGCATAGACAAATACAAGTTGCCTAGCATATTGACCTTAAAAGTATTCACTGGAGGCATGTGGGGTTCAAAATTTTCTTTGTAAATAATTATCAAAAGAACATGTCTCATTACTAACACCTATGCAAAAGCACTTTACAATGCAGTAATGTGCAACACTTATGCAAAACCACTTTACAATGCAATAATGTGTGAAATACATGTAGATCATATTTAGACCGTAACTTTGAGCATGTTGCTGACACATCTTAACATCTACTCTTTAAAGAAACTGATCTTACATTTGCCCTGAACATTCATCTAGGATTCCAATACAAGTGCCAAGTGTCAATCCCATTTCAGCATATAAGTATGTGGATACATCATAAATGGAAATAAATAAAATGGAAAAGAAACTGTAAGAGTCGTCTACCCATATAATGAAAGTAAAGTATGTCTCTTTTAAGTCCACAATGCATTGCATTCTGCCATCACTGGGTTGCATTTCAATACAGATCAGATCTACCAATCACATCAGAATAAAAATTACTGTACCTATATATTATAAAATCACCATAAGTACATCGATTGCCTTTCATAAGTTAACTTCACTCTGAAAAGCTGCCCAAAAGAACTACCCAAAGTTCAAACACATTTATTTATATTAAATCAAGGCCTCACAAGGAAGCTGCATCTCATTTCCATTTGAGGGTCTCCCTTGAAGGGCACATAAGAAATACTGAGAGGGAGGGGAGGGGGGTGTGTATCAGTATTTCATAACTTTTAAAACTTTTAACTGAATGAAACCAAAGAAAACATAAAAAGAGCAACTTTAAAGACATCAACACCAGATTTCTTGTGGAAAACCCTTCCGGGTCAAAAACCACGGCATGTAATAACTTTCATCAACAAAAGGGCACTGACCCAGATTACAAAATGTGAGCACCAACCCACAGAAAGCACAAACTCTCGGAGAGCACCAACCTTCTTCGAAGCACCAACTCCAGACAGCTGAAGCACCAACTCTAGTCGGCTGAGGCTCCAACCCCAGTTTGAGAGCACCAACTCCCAGAGAGCACCAACCCTCCTGAAACACCCACTTCGAATAGCTGAAGCATGCTTCTCAGAACTTTAATCCAAAAACAAAAATTACACAACACCTTTGTCTGCAGCAAATATTACTTTAACTCTGCTAATCATGATATTCAAAACTCTTTGTCACACCCCTTTTAATCAAAATTGCTATATGGCTCTCAATGCATTCAGAAAACTGCAATCTCCATTATCATCAATACCAACAACAGTTACTGACATCGACTCCTTTTCACTTAGCAAATACGATCTCAGGAAATGTGTGCAGCTACAGCTGACATTAAAAATTCACTTCAGAATGTTATGGAAACCACGATCCTCAAGACTCAATACATTGCTTCTTTAAAAAAAATATAGACACAGAAATCTATATCCTTCACTAAAGAAGAACTGTCTTCACTCTGAACTCTAGCAAAATATTTTGCCATCATTTTCCCACTTCTCATGCAGCTCGACCTGCCTCACATATGCAGAGGAGTATTCACACTTTTATTTCAATCCCATGCCACAGTCAATATATGAAATTGATCTCCGAGTTTCATAAAGGGAGAGGTCCAAGCAAATAAACTCCACACTACTCAGGAAGGAAAAATGAAAAGAAGTTCTGGAAACCTGAGTTTTTATAATCCACTATCATTCATCCCCATATAAGACAACATGTATTCAATGCACAGCCAATATCATTCATCACCACACTTAAAAAAATGGCAGCACCATATATTGCATACCAATACCCTTTTAGAGAAACAATGCCCAGCTTGACTAGAAACACACATGACCAAAAACTTAGCAGTTTTGAACCACTGGTATGAAAGCATAAGCCACTCTCTCAAATAAACACAGCTCCAATTAATTTGCACATCCAGCTCTAATATTCATTTGGACTCCATGCGTGCATAAAAATGCCTCTATATATCTTGACTCATTCAAAAGCTCTTTAAAGTTCATACACGGCAAGAAATCTGTCAACAGACCATCAAAATATGCCCATATGTGTTGATATGCAGCTTCATGAAAATAATTCTATACCATCTCCAAAAACAGCATTCCCAGCCGAAATATGATATATCTAAGCCTATTAACGTAAATCTGAAGCAAGGTGTCGTGTATACTTATGCCCACTTATTCTACCATTCAAATTTCACTGCCCAGTCTAAGAATAGCCAACACATTAGGAATAATCAGTTTGCCACGTTATAAGAGGCGTTACTGAAACAGCCAACACACTAAATAAAAGAGAGAAAAATAAATGAATATATGACTCCAAGAAGGTCAAATACATTTGACTCTATATTCACAAAAGCTTCGGCACCACTACACTAAATAAAATCATGCCTCTAGAAAATTCAACTGATAACGTGTCAATCTGACTTGGCACTAAATTGATTTGGCAGACAAATAAGCTGCTGACTTTGACAAGCAACCAGCTCAAGCATGTCAAGCAGCTCAACCAAGCAACCAAGTAGCTCGACCAAATTATTATTACTTTGAGTGACACTCTAAGATTTATACGACCTAGATAATCAACGTTTGACATCAATGACAACATACTCAACAATCTCCCCGTTTGTCATCGATGGCAACCCATGTGAAATCAACCTGAATCAAAGAAGCTCCAAAGCAATGCTCAAACAAACTGACTTACTCTAAAATAAATCTACTCCCCATTGACTTATTTCTCCCCCTTCGACATCAATGACGAAACCATCCTGCATAATTGAACCCAACCTGCATGCCTGAAACCATCTTGCCTAACTGAAATGGAGCTGAAAGAATATAACAGCGAAGACTCCCCATGAGTCCATACAACAGTTCAATGACGGACTGAAATCACTCCCACTTTCTACCTCATAAAAAATGTATAGATTATTAGCAGCCCTACTTGCATCAACAAAATGTTTACCATCTTTTCTAATCTCACAACAATCTGAATTAAAAACCAAGCTGTCCTTATCACATAACTGACTTATACTTAACAAATTGTGTTTTAGACCTTCTACATATAAAACATTTTCAACCTTTGTCCTACCGTCATTCAAAACAAGTGTACCTTCACCTCTGAATTTTGCAGATGTATTACTAGCAAATCTTACCTTACCTCCATTCGTCTTCTTGAGAGTTAAAAACTTACTCTCATCTCCGGCCATGTGTTTGGACTGGAGCAACCACTGTCCACATACCAAATATCTTTCTTATTTTGTGCAAGAGAGGCTGTTTGCACCAATGATGTAAAAATCGCCTGAGGAGATTAATTGCCTAGGCCTGAAAAAGTTTAATCGGGAAAAATCGGCAAAAAATCGGGGAAAAAATCGGGAACTCAAAAACCACTAAATTTTAATAAAAAAATGCGATTTTTTTACAGAATTCAATGTTTTTTTGCATCTAATGACTTAATTACTAACAATACATAAGAAACAATCATGTTTAGATATATATCAATGCAAAAAAAGTTATTAATCGGTAAATTACTAACAAGTAAGTAGTGACAAGTTGTAAATTACTAACAACTAGCAAGTTCACAACACATAAGAAGTTGTATTCTCATAAATAAAGTGTCAAATGTAAAGAGTTCAAATAAGCACATCAACATGACTACAAATAAGTGCAAATGTCAAATACAGGACTACATCTTCCTCTTCCCAGTCGCTTTACTAGTGAGTGCGGGAGAGGGTAAAGCTCTAGAACTAGAACCCCCCAGGGTCTGTGCCCGTGTCTGTGTCTGTGTCTGTGCCAATGCGGGAGATGGTGTAGCTATAGAACTAGATGTCGGTAGCTCCACATTCGCTGCGCGCAAGATGTCAAGGTCCTCTGCAGTAAGCTCAATGTCATCATCCTCATCATCGCCCTCCTCGATGTCATCCAAATCGATGTCATATCCAGTTCCACCCCCTTCCTCCTCCGCAGCCTCCTCCGCGGCCTCCCTCTCCAAATTGGAGATGTCCTCCTATGTAAATAAGGGAGCCTGCTCCTATGCCGTCCAATCATAATAAGGATCTATCTCATCCAAATCGATTGGCCCAGGAGGATCTTGTTGTGCCCTTTTCATGTGCAATTTAAGATTATATTGCACATAGACCATGTCATTCATCCTCTTTTGGGACAACCTGTTTCTCTTTTTTGTGTGGATGGCCTCAAACAAACTCTAGTTGCGCTCACAATGTGATGCGCTGCAAGGCTGTGATAGGATTCTGAGAGCAAATTTTGCAAGATTTGGAGTGCTTGCACCCCAAGTGGTCCACCAAGCCACTGCATCACAAAAATTGTACAAGTTAGAAAATACTAATAGACAACAAAAAGTGAAACATAAATGTTAATTTAGCATTTGAGATTCAGAAGTTTGCAAATGTATTACCTGGGATTTGTGTAAGCCTTGCTCTCTTGCAAAGAGGAGTGGAGAACACCTTGCCCCCTGTTGAAGTGAAGATCTCCTGCTCAGCGATGATTTTATCTCTTGTTTCCTCGCTGGTTACCATCTTTTGGACGCACTCACTTAGGCCTCTGATGACCTCTCCATCAGGATCTGCATATGTACCATCAGCCCTAAAACCAAAAACCAAAAACAAATAAGTCTTGCAATTTTAGTACACACCCAACACCCTACGAAAGCAAAATGAACTCAAGTCTTCGTTAACTTAAATTTGAGTAAGAATGAGCTTACGGTATACCTAAAACGTGGGTTGAGGAAATATCCTGCTGCATGAATGGGTTGGTGGAGCTGATTATTCCACCTTCTATCAATGATCTGCCAAATGGGTTCATATTTGATGCTTTCCCCCTTGTAGTAATTTTTGACAGATTCTTTGGCCTTGTCCATGGCCTCATATAGTTCACCCATTGGCGTTTGGTCTCCATCAACCAAACACAGAACTCTGACTAAAGGCTTAGACACCTACAATATAAATTTGAAATTAGTTGACAAGTTACAAAATTATTATTTACTTGAGTTACAAACTTAGTATGTTATAAAGTTGTAAAGTGTAAACTAAAACTTAAAGTTTTGTAGTTACCTTTACTATTTCATCGGCCTTAAATTGCTGTCAAACACAATCCGCACAACATTCTCTCCTTCACTCTTCCTTGAAAATGTGGAATCAAGCCATTTTTTGGAAACAAACATTTGCTTCAAAGAAACCAAATTTTTGAGAATGCTTTGCAATGTCAAGAAAATCGTTGCAAACCTTGTGATGGCAGGCCTGACATTTTCTTTGCCAAAAGTGTGCTCTCTCATCAGGCTAAGGACCCATGGGTGATTGTATATGTATTTTGTCACCTGCCTTGCATCCTCCACAATTGGAGTGACCCACTCAAGTTTGCCTATGTCCTCCAAAAGAAGGTCAAGGACATGTGCTGCACACGGGGTCCAAGAGAGAGTGGGGTGCCTCTGCTGTAGGAGTTTTCCTGCCAATTGTAAAAGCAAATACTAATTAGTTTCCAACTTTTCAAAAATATCAAACTATTAAAAATTCTTGTTGTGAAATTCACAATGCAGATGCAACATAAAAATTACGGTTTACCTGCTGATACATATGCAGCAGCATTGTTTGTGATGATTTGCACCACATTTTCAATGCCAATCTCTAAGCCCATGTTCTCCAACATCAATGCCAATGTCTGAGCATTTTTTACCTTGCTGGAGGCATCAATTGATTTTAGGAACACCACATTATCATTACAGTAGGCCAAAAAATTAATTATGGTCCTGCTCTTCCCATCCGTCCACCTGTTAGAAAGAATGGTGCAACCAAATTTTGTCCATTCTTGTTTTTGTTCCTCAACAAATGCTTTGGCCCTCTCAACAGCAGTTCCAATAAGCCTACAAAAACAAAATTTAGTTATGTCTTAGATTCTTAGTAATTTTAAATTGATTTAGACTTTAGTAATCAACATTCTAATTTCTAGATAAATTAATTAAAATTTAGAACTAAGTAAAAAGTTAAAAATTAAAAGGAAATCGAGTGTAATAAAATTATTCGCTTACCTGCCACCCAACACAAAACGAGAAGGGGACTTGTACCCCTTTCCTGCAACTGTCAACCCTGTGGCCAAAGCCTCCCAATAGGGACTGTCAACAACACTAATAGGAAGGTTGTTGAAAACCCAGAAATCTGCTAATGCATTGTCCACCTGGTCATGGACCTCCTTATTCCATCTAGTGGCCTCTAATGAAGGTTGTGCACCAGGTGTGTACCTCGGCACAAAATAGCTCCCTATCCCAGAAGCAGCTGCTGATCTTGATGGTGCGGAAGTGCTAGGAGGTGTAGGAGTGGGAGTGGGAGCGGAACTTGTGAAAGAAAAACCACCTTGTTTGCGGACACGCGGCCCACGATAAGAGCTGGCCATGCTCTCAATGGCTGCCTCCTCCTGAACATCAATGAAACTGCCCTGGGTCTCTGCTATGGCTGCCCTGACATGCAATTTATTCCGTTCTCTTTGCAATTTTTTTTGCTCTCCAGCTGCGAGCAAGGCATTTGCAAACCTTTTTATTTCTTCTGTTGTACTCTCACAAGGATTTGTATCATGTTTTGAGATCCCTGCGATGTGATATTTGAATTGGTAAATGCCCCTGGATATTACTTTTTCACATCGAATGCAAATCACTTTGGTTGGTTCATTGGGTGCTTCATAGGCATATTTCCATGCCTGATCTCTCGCATTCTTTGGCCTGGTGCCAATGTAGCTTGAAGGGCATGGAGTCAATGGCCATTTCTCTGCCATTTAATCGCGATTTTTAGGCGATTAATCTGCGATTTTTTTTGAAAAAATCGGCAAAAAAAAATTGCGATTTTTGGGGCGACTAAATCGCCGACCCCAAAAAATCGCGATTTTTTCTCCAATCACTGATTAATCGGCGATACTCACAACTATGGTTTGCACAATCAATGATTCTTCTAAGACTTCTTTCTCCTTTTTCTCCAAACCTTAGCGACCTCCTTTGCTTTGTCCTTTTTTTGAAACTTCTCGTTCTGCTGAGAGAACTCTGCCATACCACTTCTACAAGTTCTTGCAGTTTGACCAAGATTATTATGTTTATAGCATACAATGTTGTAGTTCCTTGAAGGAGCAAAATAATTCCCACTCCTAAATTTGAAATCATTTCTTGCAAATGTTCTACAGTTGATTGCCTTGTGTTTATAATAATTGCAAGAGAAACACTAACAATGAAAGAAATAATTGTTAAACCTGTTCATACGTGTTTGTTTTGAGATAAGAGGCATCTTGAAAGCATTATTTCTGATTTTTGATGTAGAAACCTTTGAGCTATCAATGCTGGTCTTTTGCTGTACTTCTTTTGTAGACATAGAACTTTCACCACCTTCAAGACCAACTCCACCTTTGTCTTTAGATGATTTTTGTGAGCCAATAATCTTATCCAAGGACGTTAAACTTTTTTGATCTATCTTCTCATCATTCAGTTGTGTTGTAGATTTGTCTCTCTTTCTGAGTGAAACAATTGTAGCTTCAAAAGTCTTTCACAATCTTCTTCTTTAAGCTAAAATTGTCTTCTGATTTCTTCTTCAGTTTTCTTTGCTGATTCAATATGAACATTCAAATCAACAATCAATTTTTTTTTCCTCCAAGAGCTTGAGATGTCTTGGTTTTTGCTTCATTCTCTTCTTGTAGCAGCAACTTCAAGTTCTGATTTTTCTTTTTATGTCTCTTGAGTTCATTTAAAGCACTTATTAGCTCCTCTTCAAAATTTACTTCTCCTTCATCAATAGAATCTTCATATTTATGATTTTTGTCATGTACTTCATCTGTAAAATCTTCATGTTCTTGATTTTCATCATGTACTTCTTCCATGGGCAAGAACAGTATTTGTTCAACTAAGGATTCTTCATATGTTTTCTGAAGTTTCTCCCAAATCTCTTTAGGTATATAGCAATGCATGACTTTCACAAGTTGTGTCTCCAACAAACCACTTAAGATTGTATTCATAGCTTTTGCATTACTTTCAAAAGCTTTCTTCCCATCAACATCCGTTGGAGGCATTGGAGAAATTGTATAACCAGCCTTCACACTATTCTAAACATCAAAACCAAGACACATTAGTTAAGCATTCAAACACTCTAGAGTGCATAGTTAGAGCCATCAAATAAGGGAGCTCTATTTGTGGCAAGGTCTTCATGAGAACCCATGCGTGCAATCAGGATCAACCTCCAAGCGTTTAAGCTCTATTTTCAAAGGCACCTTGCTTTGATACCAATTGAAGAGCACACAAGAAATACTGAGAGGGTGAGAGGGGGGATGAATGAGTATTTCAAAACTTTTAAAACTTTTAACTGCATGAAACCACATAAAACATAACAAGAGTAACTATAAAGACATCAACACCTGATTTCTCGTGGAAAACCCTTTTGGGTAAAAATCCACGACATGCAATAACTTTCATTAACAAAAGGGCACCAACCCAGATTACAAAATGTGAGCACCAACCCTCTTCGAAGCACCAACTCCAAATAGCTGAGGCACCCACTCCAGTAGGCTGAGGTACAAGCCACAGTTTGAGAGCACCAACCCTCCTGAAGCACCCACTTTGAATAGCTGAAGCACACTTCTCAGAACTTTAATCCAAAAACAACAATTACACAACACCTCTGCAGCAAATATTACTTTACTCTGCTAAACATGATATTCAAAACTCTTTGTCACAACCCTTTTAATCAGAACTGCTATATGACTCTCCATCCATTCAGAAAACTACAATCTCCATTATCATCAATACCAACAACAGTTACTGGCACCGATTTCTGTTCACTTAGCAAATACGATTTCAAGAAATGTTTGAAGCTACAACTAACATGAAAAATTCACTTCAGAACATTATGAAAACCATGATCCTCAAGACTCAATACATCGCTTCACTACAAAAAATAAAGGCACAGAAATCTATATCCTTCACTAAAGAAGAACTGACTTCACTCTCAACTCTAGCAAAATATTCTGCCATCATTTTCTCACTTCTCATGCAGCTGACTTGCCTCACACTTGCAGAGGAGGATTCACACTTTTATTTCAATCCCATGCCACAGTAAATATATGAAATTGATCTTTGAGTTTCATAAAAGGGAGATGTCCAAGCAAATAAACTCCACACTACTCAGGAAGGAAAAATGAATAGTAGTTCTGGAAACCTGTGTTTTTTATAATCCACAATCATTCATCCCCATATAAGACAGCATGTATTCAATGCACAACCAATATCATTCATCACTACACTTAAAAGAACAACAGCACCATATATCGCATGCCAATACCCTTTTAGAGAAACAATGCCCAACTCGAGTAAAAATAGGACCCAAAACTTAGCATTTTTGAACTACTGGTATTAAAACATAAGCCACTTACTCAAATAAACACGGCTCCAATTAATACACACATCCAGTTCTAATATTCATGTGAACTCCTTCATGTGCATATAAACGACTCTATATGTCTCGATTCATTCGAAAGCTCATTAAAATTAATACACAGCAGGAAAGCAGTCAATGCACCATCAAAATATGCCCATTTGTGTTGATATGTAGCTTCATAAAAACAATTCCATACCATCTCCAAAAACAACATGCCCAGCTGAAATATCTAAGCCTATTAACGTAAATCTGAAGCAAGGTGTTGGGTATACTCATGCCCACATATTCTACCATTCAAATTTCACCGCCCAGTCTAAGAATAGCCAATGCACTAGGAATAATCAATTTGCCATGTTACAAGAGGTGTTACTGAAACAACCAACACACTAAATAAAAGATAGAGGAATAAATGAATATACGACTCCAAGAAGGTCAAATACATTTGGCTCCATATTCACAAATTCTTTGACACCACTAATTTAATAGAATCATGCCTCTAGAAAATTCAACTGATGATGTGTTAATCTGACTTGGCACTAAATTGATTTGGCAGTCAAATACGCTGTTGTCTTGTGACCTTTTCGCACATTGCCACATTGTAAATGAGGACCCCCTACTTATGGGTTCACTTGGCCCCTTTTTGGTTATTGTTTTCTTGGTAGTTCTGGTGCTAGTCTCCTAAGCTTCCTCGTGTTCCAAATGAGAAGTGATGAATTTGGCTAAGTTTAGAGTGAAGAGAGTTGCTTCTTGCCTAAAGAGTTTCAATTTTGAAGGCTTTTTTGATCAAGAATTGTGAGTTTGTATGAAGTATTGAGTTGAAAGCCCTTCTAGAAAATGAACTAGCGAAATTTTGATTTTTGGTGAAGTTCCTATTTTTAAGGTTTACTATTTATAGTAAGTCTCAGATCGGCTTAATTTTGAGTTTTGAAGTGGTTCCTATTTTTTAGGGTTTCTTATTTTTTAGGAATGCCAATTTTTAGTAAGCCTCAGATTGCCCTAATTTTGCATTTAAATGAACTTACTATTTTTGGTAGGCCAAGTGAGCACTGGTTGAGGAAGGAGAAAATAAGTATCTAGAAACGTGGTCAAAAGGTAGTTTGAAAAAACACCTGAAAAAGGACACTTCTGGAAAAAGCAGTATTCAAAAAACAGTTTGAAAAAGAATCAAAAAGCAGAAAAGTAGCTTAAGCGAAAGGGCATTGAAAAAGCATACACCTTTGCATAGATGTGGAAATGGGATTGGTGCGCAATGCGTTGCTCATTTCTATGAAGGTTTGAGAACATGGCAAATAACCAGTGTTACCCGGAGACCCGTCTCCCCCCCTCCAGACGCGTCTCGGAGACGGAGACCCGTCTCGGAGACTTTTTGCGTCTCCGGAGTCTTCAAAAATGGCTGGAGACTTCATGGCGAAGTCTCCCGAAGAACCCGAGTCTCCAATTCCAAAAAATGAAGTCTCCCCCCGTCTCCTAATTAAAAAACAAATTTAAAATACAACATTAAGTCATTTTATGTATTTTGACCTTCATTTTAATATTTTTTTTTATAATCACAGCCTTGTGGAGTAGATGATACTAGATAGATTTCTGATTTTTCTTTATAGTTTTGAGTTTTTTGCTTGCATATCAGCGAATTAGCATCAAACTATATATTTTTGAATTTCAAATTTCAATATTTAATGATGATCTCAGCGATTATTAATCTAATATGATGCTGATCATATGCGATATTCAGAAATCAGATATGACTATGAGATATGCAATGTGAGTTTTGATCTATTTAACTCTATATTAATATGACATTACTATTTAGTATTAGTCTTTGACTTTTTAAACTTTTAATGTTCAATGTTCATACTTATAACTTTCCATTGTTCTTGTATTCAAAGCACCATGTTATGAATCTATGGTATTTCTTAGATATTATTAAATTATATTAAAAGTTTTTTTTGCTGTCTCCAAGTACCCTCGTCTCCTATTTTTAAAAAATAGCCGTACCGGTACCGGTGCCAGTACCGGAGACCTCCAAGTCTCCCTGTCTCCAGGTAACCTTGCAAATAACTTATATAGGGGGACATGTTCAATCATTGGGTGAGCTCCAACGCCGAAAAGCAATGCAATGAGCCTAGTTGGGAAAGCAGTGCAATGAACTGAGTTGGAAAGCAATGCAGCGAGCTGAGTTGGGAAAGCATGAGAAGTGAGTTGAAATGGCCAAGTCTCGGTCAAGTCCAACACCTGTAAAAAAAACATGAAAATGAATAAGTGTATCGTGGTTGCATATAGGAATAACAAAATGATCAAGCATTGATCCTAGGAACGTGGAAAGGTAAAAAATACTAAGTAATGAGAAATCCACTTGCATGTGCCAAGTGTGCTCATCAACGCCAAATTCACCAAGTCATGAAATCTGTCAAAAATGTTAAAATCCTTTACCAAGCCAAAGAAAAGGGCCAAAGTTGAAAATCCTTCACTCTCTGATTTGTGCTCAGGTTTGTGAAGGAAGAAATGATGCAAGATGTCCAAAATCGTCCCACATGTGTAAATTGTGCCTAACAACTCTCAAAGATAGCATTACCAAGGATGGAATATTTTTTCAAGTTTTGAAGTTTTTGCCATGTGTGGAAGCTTGTGCCCAGACTGCTATGAAAGTTCATGAAGTATTCAGGAATTTAATTTTAAAATCAAAGAATTGCTTCATATGTCAAAATCAACCTCCAAATGCAATAAACACTAGACCTCAGTATGAAGAACTTTTGCAGAATACCTGAAATCCATCGTAGAGTATCAAGTGTTCTTATTAGCAAATGGCAAGGATTCGCCAAAGTCTCGGAAATCTGATGGAAAAACTTTGTATACAGCCAGAGGTGCTGTAATCATACAAGCCAAAGGAGTTGGTTCAAACCCTTTGCAATTATACACATACGTCTTTGCACACCCAAACACAAAAAGCAAGGAATCTGTCTAGAAAAAAATCTATCTGCATTTACGGAACATGCCTAGTACATAGTTGAATTCCACGGGCCCGATTAGAAGATCATCTATAAATGCTAAGTCCTTGCGAATATGAAAATCCATTGCAAAGTATAAGTCACACCCAACTTCAAAGACCTCCATCAAAGACAATTTGTAGTGCCGTGCTAAGGAGTGAACATAAATCTGCCCAAAGATTGAAAATTTGCTATGAGTCAGAAATCATGCTCGAGATAAAGTCTAGAAACACAACACATTTGCATTCAAGGGTGCAATTCTCACAGGGCCAAAGAAATTGTTTCGAGACAAAAAATCCCATCATGAGGTCTAGTTTGCAGGCATAGTTTCCATGAACTCAGGCAATTTTGTCCAGACCTAAAAATTCTCCATGTGGTTCTTTTATGCACTTGGGAGTGTTGAATAATCTTCGTCATGGAAAACGTTCAAAAGATGAAAAATCCTTGAGCCTGGCCCATATGCGCTCAGAGCAATATTTTTCTGACTCAAGGAAAAGTTGTAAAGTCAAATTCCTCTGCAATATGTGATATGCGCTCCATTGTGCTATTCCTCAATGCATAGGAAATCCCACCCAAGTCAAAAAATCTGTCAGATGCCCTCATTTGTGCTCATGAGCGTGATTTCTATGTGGTTAGGGAATGCGTTCAAGAGGGAAAAATTTGTGTGAAAGCCACATTTGCGCTCACTAGCGCATTTTCCACTTGGTGAAGGGAATGATGAAAGGTTCGAAAATCCTTTATATGGCCTCCCGTGCGCTTGTAAGTGCTAAAAGTTGAAACATAAAGGCTAAAGAAGTATGCAAAGATTAAAATATCCTTCTCTAAAGTCTGTATGTTAAATATACTTTGCCTAATATGGAAATTTCTTAAAAGTATAAAATCAAATGCAAAGGTTAAAATGTGCTGGGAGGGCAAATCATACACGGTCAATACTCATTTGAAACATTAAAGTCCCCCACTTTAATCTGGGAAAATAAATCATTTATATGCTAAAAGAAAAATCTTCCCCTTTTATGCCTATGGAAGAAATTACGAGGTTGGGGAATATTGGGCTTGGAGATGAGCATTATTTTAAATTTTATATTTATATCGAATATGCCCCCCCCCCCAAAAAAAACTTGTGATTTGATGGTAGGTTGGAAATAATTAAAGTGGGCTAAATGTTATGTAATTCTACAATGACGAATAAGTCGAGCAGTGAAGGAATTAGAAGAGTGGATTAAATAAATGTGGAAAATCAAAAGAAACTTAAAATTTTGATAACGAATTTTAAAATTTGTTACAAGAAATAAGAAAAACCCAAGTTGAGATTGAGATAAATATTGGAATTATTTGGAAAAATAATTAAATATTGGAATTTTTCAATGTCTAATATTTTATTGATAAAAGGTTGGAAATATTTAATTGCTCAAATATTTAAATTCCAAGCCATTCAAGCGCGCGCCCATAACGAAGCTTGATAATGAAAAAACACTCAAAATAGCATCTTTTAAAAATAATGGGAACTTGAAGACAAGTGGCGATTTTTCTAAGAGAATCTCTCTCGGAATGGCAACATGGAAGAAAATTTAATGTAGTTGCCTAAAATTAACCCATTGCCAATTTTAGTAGGTTGGGGGATTGCATTCCTATTTAAGAGATGAATTCTCATTTCATTCTCACATTAAAGAAATGGAGAGCCAAGAGCAGAGGTGAAGATTTTGAAGAATTTGCAAAGAGAGGTGAGTTTTCAAGAAGCATGCAAATTTTGAAGAGAGAAAGATTTATGGGGAGAGAAAGTCTCTTTCTGGAGGTGAATTGCAGTGAGTTTAAAGAATTAGGAAAAGAGGCTGTGAAATTTTGAGGGAAGAAATTCTGCAGTAAGTTGAAAGAATCAAAGAAGTATAAATTCTTGGAAAGAGAATTTATTTCTAGAGAGAGTTCTATAGTAAATTTTCAAAATTTTCTTCTCCAAAGTCAAAATTTGTTCCATGAATGAAGAAATTTAATTTGCTTTTTATTCCTTGCATGTTCTTATTTTTGTTATTTTGTTTTGCAAGAAGGATGGCAAAACCCAAAGGATTGAGTTTGTCCAGATCGACATTGATCAAGAATGAGCAGAGGGATTATCGAGAGTCAAAGATTGTGTCAAAGTGGAAAGATGTCGATGACACGAATTTGGGTGGCCTCGATATGAATGAATTTAATAGAAGAATGTTTGGCTACAAGTATCATGCTCCCACATACTTAGCCAACGAGATAATCATTATAATTCAGAAGATAGAACAATTAGAAGCCGAAATGACAAGGTATTAGCGAACCTCTCAACATTGGCTATTTTAGAGGCTTTTGGAATCCCAACATACAGGTCAATGGTCTTGAAGTCGAAGAAATAGGCACTCCGAGTCTACACTAGTGGGATTAACGATTGCGAGGGAGTGATCAACTGAAAATGGCTACGGAAGATCAAGGCTCACCATTCTAAATTACCCAAGAAGTTGGTTTGGTTGGATCTTCAGCGAGAGTAAAGTGACTTGGTGACGATTTTAAGAAGGATATTTGGAATTCCACAGCCCTATATTTTTGAGCCCTGGATGTGGTACTTCATGAGCAGGTGATGGAAGGAATCAATGCTATGGATTGGGTCGGAATGATCATTGACAATTTGGGTGAGAAACTTAGAAATTTGGAACAAATAGGGAAATTCTACATGAGCTCTTATGTTGCATACATGTTAGCTAGGAAGATGAGGTATGAATGATTGAGGTGCAAAGGGCCAATAGGAAGTGGTCCAAGCCCTGTGAAAGTGCACGAGTGTTATCCCCATTTGCAACTGTAAAGAGCCTGATTGGCTCTTGGCTCCAAGAAATTCAATTCTTTGAAATAGATAACACTTCCACATAATTTTATCAAGGGAAATATATAACTTGGATATTTCTTCACAATTATAATATCATAAATCTCAAATAATGCATTTATAAATTAAACTCACAGGTATGAATGTACAAAGAATTTGTAAATTCAAATTCTGAAAATTATTTCCATAAAAAAATGGCACCTAGTAAGCAAAGTATGCGTGCTGAATGATGAATAAACTCCAGGTGTTATCACGCAGCCCTAGAAAGAATTTTGCAGCTCAAGGAATCAAAATGCTGCCTCCTAGGAAGGACTCGCAGGCAAGAAAGGACTCCACACAGCTTTTTGAAATCAAAATGTGGCTCCTTGAAATTGAAACGCAGCTTCCAAAATAATTAATGTAGCCTGTATTTATTGGTAGGCAGCCGTACAGTCAATGCAGCAATCATAAGGAGATACATCAGCCTCCCTTACTCAGCAATGACATCTAGATAAGAGAAAATCGAACCCAGCTGTAGAAGTAATGAATTCAATTTATTCTTGAACCAAATTGATATACATCAGCATCAATTCGCAGCCATGAATTATCAGAATTTCTTCAGTAGAATCAAATGCACAATTCACCACCACAGGATGATTCAAAGTGCAGTAGAGAGGAATCAGTCCTCAAACCCTTGTTGAAAGCTCTCAACAAAAGACTTCATAATTTTTATCAAAATGAACAATGGATGATTTTCCTTTCACAAAGCATTGCTTTTATAATTCAAAAGTGTCTCCCCTCACACACTTTTCACATAAAACACTTTTTATACTTAGGCACATATTGAATAACATAATTTATTAATTCATTTGGTTCCAAAAAATGCCTTTTCACCATCATGAAATTATGACAAGCAAGGTCCCTTTTTCTTGTGCCCAACATTTAAAACTTTTCATCCTGGTTCCAACGAGCTATAACACTAAGGTATCCAGCATATAATACCAACAAAAATGGCAACCTTAGCAAATTTAATTAAATAATAATAATAAACCACCCGTCTTGCGAAAACAACTGAAGAATCGTCCGAATCGAAATCTGTCTGCATAGGATTGATCCAGATGATGAATGAACTTGACGGGGTGACTTACTAAATATAGATGCTCTCTCCAAGATTCTTGGAGCCCAAACTGAAAGCCAGAAATGAAAACCGAGAGCATCATTCAACTCCTCTAACTCATCTGAGCTCATCGGAACTATCCATTGACGAACTATAAATAGTAAGTTCACACCAAAGACCCTCTAAAACACCTCGCTAGACCACGAGGCTCACAATAATGACCTGACACCATCAGATCAATGACCTGCAAAAATTGGGGACATTACAGCAACTCAACGCTAAAGATGACTTCATGAGGGCCAACGATGCTGTTGCCATGGACATTGTCAGAACTTTGCAAGGTGACTTCCATACAAGGCTTTCAACTAAGGCAATGAAGTTGTTAGAGAAATACGGAGTGTGGTTCATCTAGTTCCCGACTTTCTCCTGAGCTATACAGACTTTCGACGTATCTGATTGATAAGATGGTGCTTTTGGAAATCGCCGGGTAGTTGATTGCATACGACAAGTTCCAGAAAAAGAAGTTCGAACTTGAATTCCCAATCACCATATGAGATGAAATTGAAATGTGTCCATGCATACAGGGAATTGAAAGGTCATCAAATAGATTACATTTTTGCCTTCTAGTGCTCTATCCAACAAGAATGGATTATGATCCTTATAGCCAAATCAGAGTGGTAGTTGGTGAAAAATACCAACACAGACTGCATCTTGAAGATTTATGAGCAAATGTTGTAGATGAATACGAGATTAGGGGGATGTTTTTCAGGTTGCCGCTCAACATGATAAGGGCATGAAGGATCACCCATGTGCTAGACCAAGTAGAAGAAGATATGAACGTGATCCAAATCTGAGAATGAGAAAGAGAGAGAGAAGACTATCCAACCATATGAGTGGTCCAGGAAGGAAATATTAGATCTCGATTCAATATCAGGACCAGTCTTAAAGTTTACAAGTGGTGGGTTGATCATCAAGTCGGTAGACTGAGGGTGAATAAGACCTCTTGACTTATAACTTGATGGGGCATCCAAGGTTATGGGATGATAGATCTAGGCAGCCATTAGGAGTTAGAATTGAAGGAGAAATTCCATCAAGAGATGTTGAGTAAGGGAAAGGAAAGAGTCTTGCCTGAGAAGTAAAGCCAAGGAAGAGGCTCGATGAGTAGAGTGAAAAACCTTTGCAGAAGAGGCAAACGCCAACGATAACACCAACATCACCCAATAGGACTCCAAGCTTGTAGGAAACTGATCCTTTACAAGAGACGAGGTTGGAGCCAGTGGAAGAAGGATGTTACAAGGAGAAAGCATTAATGCTGCTTAGGAATCAATCCAATAGAGAAATCAAGAGCAAGGAGATATCGTTGAGGAAGGCCTTGAGACCATATTAGATGAAGTAATGGTAGAGGCAAAAGTCCCCACTACAGAGGTAGAAGTCTTTGCTGAAGAAATAAAAGCTCTTGTTAGAGAGGCCAAAAGTCCCATTGCAGAGGAGGAAATCAATGGAGGGATGGTGTAGGGGCAGGAATGGTTGTGAGTTTATGATCAACATGCTGTCGTTCCTGGTTGGTTAAGAGAAAGGATGTAGAGGAGCCATGAGAAGGAAGTCGATCCTGCATTGGAATTAAAAGAAATCCTAAACTGAGTCAATAGGCCAGTGGAAAAGGGGAAGGTAAAGAGGTCAAAGATCATCAGGAAAGAATCAAGGTCAAGGACTTTGCAAATTGCAGAGGAGGAAATCAATGAAGGGATGGTGTAGGGGCAGGAATGGTTGTGAGTTTATGATCAACATGCTGTCGTTCCTGGTTGGTTAAGAGAAAGGATGTAGAGGAGCCATGAGAAGGAAGTCGATCCTGCATTGGAATTAAAAGAAATCCTAAACTGAGTCAATAGGCCAGTGGAAAAGGGGAAGGTAAAGAGGTCAAAGATCATCAGGAAAGAATCAAGGTCAAGGACTTTGCAAATTGCAGTACCCATAGTGGATAAAGCTTAGGACCAGATTTCCCTAGAAGAATACAATGTGATAACATTTGATCTATGACATGCCATCAGGGAGTAGGTCATTGAAGAGTTCGAGGACTCTGCCTAGGCAATGAAGGAAAATATGAGGAAGTTGGAAGAAAAATATCAAAAGGTGAAGCTTGAGAATAAGGCCTTGTGCAAGTATTTGTAGAGCTTATCCCATCGAGTCAAGGAAGAGAATCAGGCATTCGTTCCTCCTACAGTTCTTCCAATAGAGTCAGTAGAAGGCATTGAGGAGATGAGAAGAGTCACCCAAGGTGTGAAGATATGGTGGACGACATTTAGAGGGAGGCAAAAAAATTTGTTGAAGACTTGGCGTAGATGTATGGAAGAGCATCAACTATCCTTTCCAACATACAATGCATAGATGAGTCATGTGATGATGAGCATATTTACCAAATGAGGTAATCTCACACTTGCAAGGCTTGATGGAGACTCCTAGACATACGTTGGCTGATGGTAGAGTGGTAAGGGAAGGAGAGGCATATGATTTTGCCCATTGGTATAGTGTGGTAGTTATGGTGAAAGAGATGGTTGAAAATTCTAGTGAAGAATCTGCTCGAATAAGAAAAGTGGTTGGAAACATTTAGAAGAGAATCTTCAACACAGTTGTAGCCTTACTAACATATAGAATTACTAAAGATGATATCACTGCAGATAGCTTGAGAAGCAAATTGGAAGAGTTCTTCCAACTAAATTCCTTTTTGAGAGAGGACTTTGAGAACTTTTCCATATTCTCAAGTGTCATGCACACCGCTCAAGACAAAATGCCAGATTGGGAGAGCAGTTTCAGTAGATGTGAAAGAGACTTGACCATTCTGGAATTCAAACGAGAAGTAGCACCAAGTGTCAGCCTAGATGAATTAGAAATAATGTTGTTAAGATTCTAGGCATTTAAGGAACAAAATCAGGCATAGGCTTTTTTTTGAGCAAAAGGACATTAATGACTTAGTGGGAATCTTTCTTCATTAATGGGTCATCTTTGACCAGTTCCCCACTAAGTGTGTGGCTTCCTTCTGATTGGTCCATGTGGACCCTAACATTAATTGTAGATTCTCTTTCCTTGCCCTAACCCTAATTAGGGATGAGGTGGCAAAATCTAAGCCATCGATTTTGTTTCAATTGGGGCCACCCATTGTAATTTGAAACCTATATAAAGGCCTCACTTCTCATTTGTAAAAGACGAAATTTGGAGATTGTCGCTTATGAGTTACCAAGATAATAAAGTTGTCATTGAAGTTTGGTGATTTCTTGATGTATTTTGGTGTTGCATGTTCTCTTTGTTCCCTCACTTGGAATAGATTTGTTTTCAAGTACTTAGATGAATGTGATAGATAATACTATAATAATGTTATGGTATGGTGGAATCGTCTTGCTCATACCTTTTGTTCTTCGGTGATTCCTAAGCGCAGTGTAAGGTTGGTTTTGAGCCCTTATCTGGATGTTTTACTTCTATCTTTGATGCACATTGTTTATTATGATGGTGTTCGCGATATGAAAATTGTTCGCACAACCCTTGAAGATTGGACCAGTTTTGTGTAGTTGTTGAATTTGGCGAAACAAAGTTTGGTAGACTTCATTGTAGCAGTATTCATCTTCCAAGTTCTCAGGAGTAGAATAGAATCCCTTAACCCTACTCTCATTTACTTTCTGCATATATTGTTAAAAACCCAAAAAAATACTCTTATTGCAATATCATTCGAAAACAACCATAGCAAGTACCATTTGAAGTCGACTTGAGGAAATTACGTAAGGCCCCTTATGATACTAGCATATCACATCAACCATTGAGCTTATCCATAGCTAAGAACTGACATAAAAGAACTTTGGAGTCAATTATATGTTCTTTCACAATCTTTGCATACACATGATTTTGATCAAGAGAGGATAGGATATCTCAATATTTTATTCTACTGTTGGTACGGTCATAAAACACCCATCAACATATATGTAGAAAGCTCCCATAGCTAGTACCATTTGAAGTCGACTTGAGGAAATTATGTAAGACCCCTTGTGATACCAACATATCACATCAACCATTGAGCTTATCCACAGTCAAGAACTAACATAAAAGAACCTTAGAGTCAATTGTACGATCTTTCACAATCTTAGCATACACATGATTTTGATCAAGAGAGGATAGAATATCTCAATATTTGATTCTACTATTGGTATGATCATAAAAAATCCATTGACATGACTTTGACAAGCAAGCAGCTCAAGCATGCCAAACACGTCAAGCACTTCAAGCATCTCAACCAAGCAACGAAGTAGCTCAACCAAATTATTATTACTTTGAGTGATCCTTTGAGATTTATATGACCTCGATAATCAACATTTGACATCAATGACAATTGTAGATAGGGAAAATTGTTAGTGTGCAAATATGAAAAGCTCAACCACGAAAGCCTCAAATCATATTCAAAACAACCCTAATCATTCAATGAAGCATTTAAACGAAATTTGCATAAAAAAATAACGTGAAAATGTAAAATCAAATCATGCAAACGGAATAGTGCTCCATTGTTCTTCTTTCTCCTTCAATTTTAATGTCGCTCCTTATGACAAGTGCACTAATATATTTGAAAAACAAGTATAAAGTAAAATAATAGCACGAGGATACTAGAATTGTGGTTAGCCAAAAAAGGAAGAAGAAAGCCAATTAAATAGAAATCTAACTCGAAAACCAAATAGACACAATAAAGATATAGACATAAAAGAGGGAAAAGAAGGGCCAACAGTCAATAATAAAAGCCAGATAATAAAAACAATTTGCAAATTCCCCTCAAAAACCCAAAAGACATTTAAATAAAATCACATTTAAATGTAAAATAAAATGAGAAAATAAAATCCAATTTGAATATTAATATATTCAAATGTAAAATAGAAGACAAAAAGGCGTAAATAAATGAAATTTATTTATGTCTAAGGGGACATTAGGACTAGGGGCAAAGTAAAGACAATAATTAAATAATTGTTAAAATTATTTAATTAAACAGAAGCTAAAATGTTAAAATGTGATAGATGGCCAAAGATAAGCGACATGATGACTAGATAAATCAAAATAACTCAAAATAATTAAAAATGACTTGAAATTGATAAAAAGTGGTCAAAATTGACCAATGGCATAAAAGATGACTAAAAAGGGGACTTAGGGGCCCTGACCATTTTTAGGTGTCTACATTTTGCCCCTCTCTGAGACAATGCAATTCTCAGCATTGTTTTAAAGAAAAATTGAAAAATCAGATTAAAAATGACTCGAACACAAAAGCCATGAGGGTGCCCCCTCAAAAAATTGGGCGAAAAACTGAAAGAAAGAGGCCAATTTTTTGAAAAAAATGCCAAAACGCAAGACTAAAACAAGACTGATTGAAGAAGAAAAACAAGACGAGCCAAAAAAGAAAACAAAGCCAACTTGAAAGGACACGAGCCAAAACAAAAAGGAAAAGCAAAAGAAAATCAATTCTTGCTTTTTTTTTTATTAGTGCACTGTTTGTCTTTTGTAGAGCTTTTTGATATAGCAAATCGGATGTGTCGCATCATGACATATATGAAGTCAAAGCGATCCAGTGATCCTTTTGCATGAGTTCAGACATAATGTAGACAAGGAATGCCCCAATCCATCCTGAAACATATGTATATCAAGGGTCGAGGTATGTGCAGCTGTCAACAAGTGAACGTGCCAACATAGACACCCAAGAGATATATGCCCTAGAACTTAATGAAAACATCTCACAAATAGAAGACAAAGCCAAATAAAAGACCATAAACCATCCTAACCACTCTCACCACTTAGTGGTATCCTTGAGTAGCATAGGAACATGACAAAAGATAAAATCGATGACAGGTAAGACAAAACAAAATAAAAGATCACGAACCATCCCAACCACTCTCATCACTCAGTGATATCCTTGAGTAGCATAGGAACATGGTGTCAAAATGAAATCAATGAAAGATAAGACTTACTAAACCAAGCAAGCCAACAACCAGTCATATCTAACTGTCAAAGTTGATAGATTAATAATGATGATAATAGTGATCAACATGTCTTTTTTTAGGAAGGAGACATCTTGTATAAGGCACATGATAACTAATGAAAATGTCTGGTTTTGGGAAGGACGCATTTGTATAAGACAAAATGATGATAGGACTGGATAATGATGATTGATTGATGATGACAAGTGTGATCAAATTGATTGTTGACTCGATTAGATAGGTTTGTCTATTGATGCATGATTCGTGAAGCACGGGGTTCTACCTCTCCTAATTGCGTTTGCTAAAATGTCTGTCTAGCTGCAAAGGACAATTTATTGTAAACGAAATGAAAATGAAAATTAAATGACATTGGTGCCAGAAACCGACACTTTATTGCTTTGGATTTTTAAAAGTTATTTAACTTTTTTGAATTTTTAGTTTTTTCGTTCTTTTTAGGACATTTTACAATTTTTATATTTTTTTAAAGGACTTTATTTAATTTTAATTTTTTTAAAAAGATTTTCGGGCTAGATGTATTTGTTTGGCCCCAGTGTCTAGCAAGGTAGAGACATTATGAATGTACAAATTAGACTGATGGAATGACAATGGATAGAGGAAGGATGGTGGCAACTTTATGATGGCATTGGGGATGATTTGACTCCCAAGGAGTATCTAACGAGGGGAGAACATGTTCTTTTTACAAGCTAAGAATTGGACATGATTTGATAAGGTAAGGACATAGTGTATTGGATGATATGTGGTCCACATGAATGGACATGTCAAGAGGTTTTGAAAACATGTTTTGCATTTTACGTCCTTATTTTATATCAAGATCAAGGGATGGATTTGGATAGGATAAGCAAGATCATAAATGGATATAATAAGAGTTATGGACTGAAAGGTCGAATAAGGACCAACAATAAGGACTAAAAGGAATGATAATAGGATTAACGATAAGGACCAAAAGGAATATGGGCAATGTGAAGTAGATAAAATACATGAGACTTATGAAGATCCTCAGTCTTGTCAAGATCAAAGATGGAAAATGGAATATGGATGCAAAGAAGGATGATAGATACAAGGGATGAAGGGTAATGAAGGACATGATGGATAGGATATAATAGGATAACATGAATGGAACCTCCCCCCAAGTATGAAGGATGTGACAGATAAGATATGATAGGATAGCATGGATGAAACCTGCCCCTAAGTATGGAACACAAGATGTTTATAGATTACGCACGACGCTTGTTTGCCAGGTTTTCATCATGGTACTTGCCCAAAGTGCTTATTTGCTAGGTTTTCACTAGTGGACGAATACTTTTTCATTTTTCTTCTTTCTTTCCTTTTTTTTGACATTTTGGGAAAATAGTTGATGCATGATAGGAAATGGACAAATGACCCAAGCATCTTATTCTTTGGATGGTACTCTTGAAAGATATGCAATAATGGATCATGGATATGAAAGGTATGCTCAAAGAGGTTGGTGGGAGGGGAAATGAAATGGATGCTTAGATGCAAAGGATTCGATAGGATGGATGAAGGGCTGAAAAATAGGTGTTGGATAATGGAAGGAGTGCAAGAAGACTTGATTTTGCATGGATGGGAATGTGGGCAAGAACATTGGCACACAGGGGTGGTGAAGTGATGGAGGACAAGCATATTTAGGATTATGGAATTTTGATGGACGAGTAGATATGGATTTTGGGACATAAGGACCCAAAATGGATTTGGAGGGTGGGGGACGTTGAAAAGGAGGGATAACAATTTTGGATGCCAGTTTTGATTTTGCTTTGGGAAGTTGTGCTTCAAGGAGCTGTTTGTGAATCCGCATGGATTTTGACTTTTTATTTTTTGGTGGTCCCCTCAAATGCATTGCTTGTACAAGGGACTTAGGAACCCATATACCAGACATTAGATTTAATGCAAAAGGTCAAAATTCGGTTGTTTGAAAATTGAGGCAACAAGGTGCTAGTTGAAAAGGGGCTGCACAAAACCTTTTTGGAATAGACCTTAACAGATTAAAAAAACTTGTTGCAAATCTTCTTTGTATGCTAAATTGTGCCCAACAGTACATCAGTGCCATTAAAGACTATGCAAGCAGCCTTGAAGTGCAGGCAACCAGAAAAAAACCAAAGAGTAGCCTCTAAGGGACTGACTAAAACCCTAGGGGTGTTTACAGCTTATCCTAGCTAATCAAAGCCTTTTAGATTTGATGAAAGCCTCTATTTTGCTCCAAAGGTTTTATGATTTTTTTCCCCTCATTCTCAACAACAAAGATGGGGTTTGCAAAATAGCTTTGATACCATGTGAAAATCACCAAGAAGCTTTACAAAATCAAAAGCACCTTACAAAGATCTCGTTTTATGGGCAAGAGTAGAGTTGAAATTGAAGACAAACACACCTAGTCATCATGTGAGTCATCAAGTGTGGAGTCTAAGCGAACAACCATTTGCTAATATAATAGTTTACCTACCTAAGTAAAATCCTCTCGAAGATGCCCTCTATGTGAGACAACACCTACACTAGTAGAATGTATGCAAGCTTAGGTTAAGTGCATAACATTATAATAAATTAATGCATAAATATGATGGACTAACACCCTCCACAGGGACAACTTTGGTAGATAGTCATGACTGGCAATAAGGCCATGTTAGGTATCTGTGCCCATTTTATTTTTTCATATGATAGAGGAGGAAAAATTAATGGGAGAAAAATTTCCTTTTAAAATGAAAAATAAACAAAAAAAGAAGATAGGTCCCAACAACTAGGCCTAAGCCAAGTATTCAACATACATTGAAGACCTCATGACGTGTCTAGGAGTTAAAGCATCTTTGTAGAAGTTTTAATACCTTTCTCATGAATTTGATTGTTCAACTTCACTATAGAACAAAAAATAGCCCACTAGAGGATGGAAATAACAATTCCCAAATTTTAAAAAGACAACCAACTTCTTACACATCATCATAGATGCTGTTTTACATCTCTTACAATATCATAGATACTTCTAATTTGTTGTAAATTGTCATAGATTCTTCTTCCTTTTCATGCTAAGTGTCCAATGGTGCCTTTCAATGCTTTCTCCTACAGTATGCCACGTGCACACATTACAGATACCATTTAAACTCATGTGGACATCCAAGTTGGTCCTCTTCATGATCCTTGGTGATGTACACATAATTAATTGACTATTAAACAAATAAATTACAATAGTCTTAGGATTGCAAGGTGAATTTCACCTTTAGTCCTAACAAATGTTTTTGATCCATATTTCTTTGCACCTCTGAATGCTCATGTCTTGCATTTCTTCACATCTCAAGAAATTAAAAGCATTTTTAATGGAATCAACATTAGACCTGGCAAGGACTAGATCACTTATAGTACAAATTTTCCTCTTTTTAGGGTCGTTATGTTTGGTGTAGGTAATTACAAATACTTGCCTTTGAGTGGAGCTGGGAAAATAGACGGCTTTGATAAGCCCACAATTTTGTGATCCGTGGGCAATTTGGCTGCTGGTTTTGATCCTCCAAATCAACCTCAACAATGTTCATGTGCCCTAGCTTAGTGTCCTTGACCTTAGAACTAAGAATATTCATACACCAATATTGAAGGAACATCTATGACTTGACTATGCTGAAATTTTGTTGGTTACTATGCTTTGATGACTGAAAACTTTCCAAAGCTGTTGTAGATGGCAGTGGCAACCCCTTTGATTTTGAAGATGTTTTTATATGTCTGAAACAACAAATTGCTGTTGGCACTTGAATAATTGCTGTTATTTTTTTGTGATGGTGGTCAAACACTGGTAAATCAGCTCTAAGCTCCAAAGGTGCCTCCAAAAGTAAATAGTGGCCGAATCTCTTCCCAACAGCAGGAGAAGAATGACTTGTCAAAATGCCAAAGTGATGAAGGTGAAAATGAACCATGTAATACATAGCTATTTTTGTCTTTAAAGTTAAACCAGCTTGTTGTTTGGCCTTCTTCAATCATGTGCTGATGATACAATACCCTTTTGGTTTGGACACTGTTTTTGACTATTCTTTATTAGCCATATGGTATTCTTGACTCCTTTTTACTATGTTAGTGTTTAAAAATTCCGTTCATCACTGTTATGACACATGCTTTGCATGTCTTGACCTTCTTTTTGACATTTAAACTTTTGTCTGAAATTTGTAAGGTGTGCACTACACGTGGAATGGACACTTTTTTAGGTTTTTGAACTTTTGGGTGTAATGTCCCCTTTTTGAAATAGGATTTAATAATAAAATTAAAATGTAAAAGAATAAAAAAAATAAAATTTAAATTATAAATATAAAAGAATAAATCTAAACATAACCTTAACTAAAATTTAGTTAAGTTTAATGAATGGTCAAAAGGCATGAGATGGAAAGTTGTGACTCCTTGAACATGAGATATAAAAGGGAGAAGAGAATTTCATTTCAAAGGGGAAGGATGGAGGAAGAAAGAAAGAATGGAAGATGTGAATCTTGAATGGGAGAGAAAGGAAAAATGGGAAGAAAATAAGAAATCGGTTCCTTCAATAAGCAGAAATGATGAAGGGTTGTGACCCTTCCAAAGGGTGGTAATTATGATAGTTTGTGACTCTCTCAAAGGGCATAAATGATGGAAGGCTATGACTCTTACAGAGGGTGGTAATTGTGAAAGGTTGTGACCTTTGCAAAGGGCAGGCATGGTGAAGGGGTGTGTGTGACTCTCCCTCATATTGGAAGATGTAAAGGGGACAAGGTTTTATTTGCGGAGATCATCCAAGGGAGATCAATTTGGGGAATATTATATTACTTTCAAAGGCAACCATGAAAAGTGTTGACTCAATTCTTATGAAAGATGGTGATCCTTTAACCAATAATGTATAAAGAAGAATTCATTTTGAAATGGAAGACAAAGATAAGAAGATAATCCAATGAGAATTGGAGACTGAGAAGATAAAGGCAGTGAATATATTAAGAACAATGAATATGTTAAGTAGAAAAGCAATGATTATGGAAGGAGAAGAACATTAGATCGTTGAGTAATCAGATAAGGATTCCGTTGATGTGAGTTTTGTGCTATGTTACCCGGGGACGCATTTCCGGCCCTAAGCCCTGGGTTTCAGAAACCGTCCCCATTTTGGGGACTTGGGGATGGCCGGAAACGTTTCCAACCCGTCCCCACCCAGACAGGAAAATTGGAAATGCGTCCCTGAAACTTCAAAAACGGTCAACACGTTTCCAGCTGGTGTTGACCATCCCGGGGACTGTGTAGCCGTTTCCCGTCCATCCCGGGGACTGCTTGAAGTTTCCGATTCAAAATAAAATTTAATTAAAAAAACAGTAATAAATGGTGATTTTTATCCCATTCGTGGGCCGCACGCAATGGAAGTCATTAAAAATAATAAAATATGTTATGTTTAACATAACATATGTTGAAAGTTAATTTTTTTGGAAGTCATTACAAACTTAGCATCCAACTATGACTGAAAATTCAAACTTTTGTTGTAGCTTTGATAATGCTCTGATAATGCTCAAAGTTTCCAGCTAGCAATATAACATTTAAGTATTAGTTATATTTTATGTGTATTTTGTCGGGATGTTTGAGAGTGGTTTCAGATTCATAGGAGTTATAATGGAGATTCTAGATTTTGGGAGATCCTAAAAATTTTCAAACACAAGCAAATTTTAGTAATCAGGACGCTCCCATAAGTGTTCTTTTCCATAACTTTTCTTGACTTTCTAAGATAAATTTGATATTGGAGTAAGGATTTTCCAAGAATTCTAATTCATTTCATCACAAATCTTTTGACTTTAATTCCACATCCTTGGCAAACTTGACCCAGCTCTCACTTAAATCCCTGACAGTCTTGACTCCCTAAGGAGCCAAAGTTGCTCAAACTCACCTCTTAAACTTGAAGATTTGAAAATTGCCACTAAACTAAGACTACCTGACACAACTACCCCACTACTACGTGAAAAGAGGGGGTCCCTATTTGCAATGGGCGATTGTGTGAACCTCACAATAGATAAGATTTCAGAAAGTACATGTATATTAATCTGCAGTCCCTATTCTTGTCGGTGGTATGATGTGTATTGTAATAAATTGCATGATAATTATTGGACTTGCATCTGATGTAGAATACTCCATCTTGCTATTGATATTCTTATTATATGTTCTTAATTTGCTTCATATCTGCCTGTATATAATGTGACATATAACATGATTTCCTTAATGATTCTTATTTATTGAGCTATCTCATTTTGGAGGGGATACATGGTACATACGAGGGAGTTCAAGTAGCTAGGAAACCACTGGTAGAAACACCCCAAGTGGGGCTGGGAGGCCGGATGAAGGTCATCATTTTCTGCTCCTAGGCTTGGTGGAATGGCTTGAGGCACCCTTTATGGTCTCCCAAATGGTGCTCCATAATGACAATACGTTGAATAGATAGAATGTCAAAGGAATCCCATTTGTACATCTTGAATATCATAGTAGTGAGTTGGAATTCTATTGGTGTAATATTGGCTTATATGTTTATTTATCCTGTGATACTAACGTAGTTGCAGGACCTATATGAGGATCCGAAAGTGACTTCCCATTAAAAAACATTATTCAAACCCTAAAACAGAATATCACGGTAGATTGAGTTAAGTCCCAGTAGGGGACATTACAGCCAAACACTGGTAAATCAGCTCTAAGCTCCAAAGGTGACTCCAAAAGTAAATAGTGGCCAAATCTCTACCCAAAAGCAGGAGAAGAATGACTTGTGAAAATGCCAAAGTGATGAAGGTGAAAATGAACAATGAAATACATGGCTATTTTCGTCTTTAAACCAGCTTTTTGTTTGGCCTTCTTCAATAATGTGCTAATGATACAATACCCATTTGGTTTGGACACTGTTTTTGACGATTATTTATTAGCCATATGATGAAGTATTCTTGAGTCCTTTTTACTATTTCAGTGTTTAAAAATTCTGTTCATCACTGTCATGACACATGCTTTGCATGTCTTGACCTTCTTTTTGACATTTAAACTTTTGTCTGAAATCTGTAAGGTGTGCACTGCACATGGATTGGACTGTTTTTTGGTTTCTGAACTTCTGGGCAAAATGAATTCTGGCACATGCTGGGATCTTTTGGGGACTTTTTTGTGTGTTTTCAACTTTGGAAAAAAATCATGATTCCACACGCTAAATCCCTTTTTGGTCACTTATTGATGTTTTGAAATATTTTACTAAAATGCTTAATGCCATGCTCCCTTGGGTCATTTGGACATTTTTTTGTGTTTGCAAAATTCAGCCATTTTCTTTTATGGCATCCTCCGAGAACCTTTTTGATAAATTTTCACTTTGAGAACATTTTGACACACTAACTCTTATGGTGCGCTGCATGAGGATGTTTGGCCATCATGACTTCAAAAATAATTATGTCCTTCCTTATCTTGTGGTGTGCTCCAAAACACTGGGTGTTCCATTTCATGCCTCAGTCAATTTTGGATTTCCTCTTTACATACAATCCATGATCTTCATGTCTTCTAATGGTTGGAAAGCTCCTTCAGTCGATATGCAAAGGCATGAATAGACCTTGAAAGTGTGACATTCATGGCCATGATAGACGAGGATTTCGACAATGATTTATGATACAAGGAATCGCTTTCGTTTGACTCAAGAACATACACTATGAATTTTTCCGTGTGGGTACAGCAATTGCTTTGGTGGAGCCTTTTTTGCAAGAACTCACCTTGATCTTGGATTAGAGTTTTTTCTGCTATATGGTGGTTCTTAAAGGTATACAATCTTTTGCAGATGTTCTTAGAGATTATCTTTTCTTGGCAGGATATCTAGAGGACTTTTATGCTTCTAGATTCACTTGAAAGAAATGATACTTTGTTGGCAAATTCCCTCCAAAGGCTTTGCATGCAGACCACTCTATCCTTAAATACTGAGATTTGGGATAATGTCAAGTGGGTGGAGGGTCCTCCCTTGCGTGAAATCTCTTACAGAACTTTTTGTGATAAGCTGTCTCTCTCCTAGGAAGTTTTTTATTCTTGGAAAAGAAAGTCAGGCTTTGTTGATTCCCCTAAGCTTTTGGGAATACATTTGCTTATATTTGTTCTTTTTGTATTGAGCCAAAGAAGTCTTGTTTTAGGTTGTTATTTTTACATCATAAACTTGCTGTGGCACTACTTGGCTTCTTGTGGGTTCAGTATAGGCCCCTATTCTTGGTGCAATGTGGATGAGAGCTGTTTCCATCTTATTTTTGATTGTAAGTTGGCTAAAGAAGTTTGAGATTTTTTTTTTTGGCATGGATGTTATTTTGAATTTTCTGATAAAAACTCCATTTCCTGGCTTCATATTTTGTTTGGACCCATCAACTCTTCTAAGAGGTTGAACACATTTCATAGGAACTTATGGCTTATTGTGTCTTACAGAAGTTTTATGGAAATCAAGGAACAAATAAGTTTTTCAGAGAGAAAGGAGGTAACTTATAAACTTCTGTCATAAAGTCACTTTTCCCTTTGTTGCCTTACAGGTTACCTTGATGCTGAAAGTGCCAAAGGAAGACTTTTACAAGATTTTTGCATAGGGATCGTTCGGTGTTCACAAGGATGACCTTGGACAGATTGCTCTGAATGAGGGTTGCGATGCTAGAGGTCAACTTGCTGCTGGTGCTCCTGCTTCAGAAAATCAGAAGGCTAGGTCAGATGATAAGTCTGCCAAAGAATTTGAGACCCTGATTGTTATTCTTGTGGATGCCATCTTGGATAATGCTTTGGATCAGCTTAGTGTTGCTGATGTTGCTCTTAAAACTTGGGAGGATAGGCTGATTGATGCATTTCTGGATCATAAGGTCAAAACTTCCCTGGCTGAGAGTGAGATTTTGGTGGACTACTCTTGGTTTGAGAGGTTACTCAGCAGCCACACTGATAATATTCTGAAAATTGTTTTACAAAAATACGCTAAAGAATATTAGATCTAATTAGCTTGAAGTTAAGACCTGTTAATTATCTTCGAAGGATCCCTAAGTTGTGTTGAACCATAGTTTGTTAGTTTAGTGGCTGCCAGGTTGAAGCCCCTGACTCTTAATTGCGTCCTTGGTTTTCTCCTGGGCCTGTCATGTTTTGATGTATCATGTAATGTCTTCTATTTTGTTCTGTCCTTTTGGACTTACATATTTTTGTAAATTTGGCTAACTTTCAGTAATAGAATTTTTCTTTGTTTTTAATCTGCTTGTGAGCTTCGTGGGAAAACTAGTAATTTTAGATTTTTCACTTAATGATGCAAGTAATTGTGCTGCATAATATAGTGCTATAGTGCTCAAGGAAATAGAAACTCGCACATAGGAAAAAAGGATATTGTGTGCTCTCAATTGCCTTTAAATTTAATTTTTTATTTAACAATTAAAATATTAACATAATTGTATTTATATTTTATACAGTATTTTTATATATAAATAAAGGTAGAGATAGATATAAGATGGATAATCAAAATTCTCTCTGCTAAAATTTTGCCATTTTCAAAACTGTCCCCATGTCTACTTGTCTCTGAAACTCAGAAAAATATTGGCATTTAGTAAATTTAAATATCTATTTTTTTAATAATTTGTGAACTAGCAGTTAAAAATTAGACATTAAAAGCTAGTTAATTATTTAGGTATTGTCACCATTGGTTCGCAGAATTGTCTTTCCCCATCAGCTTCTCTCAGTATTTATTTCGAATTCCATAGACTTAGTTCAATCTTTCTCTGCAATTGAGTCTCTTGTTGGGAAATGCATTAGTCAGGGCATTATCTCTGATGACGCATTGCTTCTTGTGGTTCAAAAATATGACCTTTTGAATGGTGATGGTTTTGTGGGTGGTTTATTTCCTAGGGCTTCCCTGCAAAATGTTCCTGCATTTGTATCAGTTTATGATAACATTAAACTGGCCCTTGAAACCTAGGACTTCAGGTTCATAAGAAATGCCCTACACAGGCATCAGGGGGTTTTGGGAACATCTCTGGTCAACCAAATTCGAGCTAAAGTCAGTGCATTATTTATGTTGCTTTTCCAACATGAACACATTTCAGAGACTCCACATGGTCGTGTTCTAGAGGTACCAGATCTTAATGCGGATGCTATGCAGGGCAATGATGTAGATTTTGATTACATGAATATCCAAACCAATGACGACATTGCAGGTGAAGGTGGACTTTAATCCCCTGCTTCTAGAATGGCAGAATAAGGTGCTCGTCTTCCAATTTATCGGCTTTCTCGCCCTCGAATATGGTGGTTTTAAACCTGTCCGCTTTCATGTCCTCGGCTATGTTGGTTTCATCCTATTCGACTTTCAGGCATCCCTATTTTGTGCAGATCTTTTGGGGAGTTAGCTTTTGATATGATTTTTGGTTGGGAAAATTTGTAAAAATTGTTCCTCTAATGGGTTTTGTGGAGCCATTTTAATGTTTTATTGGCTTTTCTATTCAGTTTATAGTTTAGGTTGATATTATGTATTTGTAGTGGACTTTCAGAATATCTGGCTTTAAAGAGCCCTATTACTGTAATCTCTTACCTTTTATATTAATATATTTATCAGGCTTTATGCCTTTTAGCAAAAAAAAAAAAAAACTTCAGGTAGAGCCATATAATTACTTAATTATTTAATTATTTCATCATATAATTTTATATTTTAATTCTATCCTTCAGCCTCTTGGTATATTAATTAATAAAATAGAATAAACTATCATTTAATTTCTCCCTAGTAATGACCTCAGCAACTCGAATGCAAATATGTTGGTGTCCCATCACAATGTTCCTCCATTGCTGAATTCTCTATTTTATTGGGTCAAATGCAAGGGGAGTGGTCCTTAGTTCTTGACTTGTCTATATATGTTCTATCCAATGTTACAGGACAGACCTAGTACCTGATAAATCTTGTATTTTGCAATATATATATATATATATATATATATATATATATATATATATATATATATATATATATATATATATATATATATATAAAGGTAAGAGATTACAATAATAGGGCTCTATAAAGCCAGATATTCTGAAAGTTACACTGCCCTGGGGGACGGGGGAATGATGGAATGGGGAGACAAGTTTCCGTGTAGGGGGACAAAGGGGCCTCAATTTCGGGACGGCGGGGCGACTGGGTGTGTGCGTGTGTATACACTATATACTATACATGTGGTACTTAAAATGCTAGTTATGAAAAGATGTATGACAATATAAGACATAAAGATGTAAACAGTAAAACAGTAACTGAAAAATAGTAAATTAGAATTACTAAATACTTGAACATTGAAGAGTTCTATTATAAAATAGATATCAAAAGTAACTGAAAAATAGTAAATCAGAAAATGGAAGAGTTATATTATATAATAGATATCAAAAGTATGAGTATCTAATCATAAAGATGATTACATTGAGTAGCATGATATCAAAATAAGTACAAACTACGAGAGATTGGCCCCACATACCCCTAGGACAAGAATAGAACCCATAAAACAAATAAAAAATGTTTTTTTTTTTAAAATGTACTTTATCTAGCTGCCGTGACAGGGGATGCCAGGGCGTCTCCGGAGGGGACAGGGGGACGCACAAATAAAAAATGTACTTTATCTATCTTCTGTGACTGGGCATCCCCTAAGGGGTTGAGGGACACTGTTGTGTCCCCCTGTCCCCTCTGGGGACGCTGGGACGTTCCCGCGTTTCCAGCGGATGGCGGTGATTTGGGTGGCGCCACTGGGATGCCAGATCGCCGTCCCCACATCCCTGGTGCATCCCCGTTCCGGGAACACTGGGGATTTGTGGGGGGGACGCGTCCTCAGGGTCTGTGTTAGGTTTTTGTCAAGTTTTTGTGTCAAGTCCAATTTTGATAAGTAAGGTTCTGTCACAAGATATGTTGCAGGTTTGTGCTTGGGTTTTGGATTTGGGGTTTGTGGTTCATTGATTTTTTTCCTGTGTTCAGTACAGCTGGATTTGGCTGTAATATGTATATATTGACTCGATAAATGGAATTCAATTACTTGGGATTAAACTGGAAAAAGGTATGGAAAATGATACTGCATTTCTATCTGGCACAGCCCAAAATATTTTTTTATTTTTTGCCTTTTTAAACCAGTTGAAGATTAGTGCCATTAGTGCATTCCCAATTGCCATACAGGGGCAGTTCAAGGGATGGAGACCCTGTTACTAAGCCCAGATTAAGGCCAGACGGCCTTCATGGCTGTCACATGCCATTTTGCTTTTTCATAATTTTACGGCTTTTAAGTTTTAACCAAGTTCCAAATTCTTCAAAAGAATATCTAAATGCATTTTTAGGGTTAGTGTTTGATTTATTTATTTTTAAAATATTTGTGGAACCTTGTTGGATCTCCCCAAGTTTGCCCCTGGTTTGCCTTGGGTACATCCTGGGTACTTCTAAGATGTACCTAGGCTGAATGGCTAGGTCGGGGTCAATATATATATGTGTATATATATATATATATAGACTTCACAAATGAAATTCAACTACTTGGGATTTAATTGGAAAGACCTCTGCGAATAAACACTGCTTTTCCATCCAGCACACCCAAAACAAATTTTTAGTTTTGCCCTTTTTAAACCAGAGTGGGTCTGGGGATGGCAGCTCCAGTGTGGTGTGAAAGGTTGGTTATTGGCCTGCCCTATAGCCATATGTGGTGGGTCAAGGGGTCGAGTCCTTGATACCAGGCCCAAATTAAGGTGGAGCCTTCATGACTGTCAATGCTGTTTTTCATAGTTTTACTGCTTGTCGGTTCTAACCCAGTTCCAAATTCTTAAAAAAAAAACCATTTCTAGGGTTGTTTTTTTGTTTGTATTTATTTAAATTGCATTTTTGGAACCTTGTGGAATCTCCCTAAGTTTGCCCATGGTTTGCCTTGGGTGTACCTCAGGTACTGCTAAGACATAGCTAGGCCAAATGGTTAGATTGGAGCCAGACCCTGGCCAAACGTAAACTATGGCCAGACCCTTGTGAAACCTTGACTATGGCCAGACTCTGGCCAAGTTAAGGCTGGACTGAGATTGAAATCAGGATCCAAAGGCCCTGACTAGATTGGATTTGTCCAAGTTTGGCAAACCTGATTAGATATACCACAATAGCACTTAATGCTAGATCCACCTTTTGATTTAAGCTACACGATATCTTTGGACAATTCGAGCTCCACCTTGATCATGTTTTGTGGACTGAAAGCTGTCATTTCATATTGCTGCTGTAAAATTAGGGCAATCCTATTGGAAACCTCTCGATTCTAAGAGAGAAAAGGTTGTGGTGAGTCTGATGTACCTCCAATATTCTGTCAGTGCACTACCTTTGTGCTGTTCTGAACTTCTTACTTTTCTGTTTAACAGGAGATCTTGCTTTTGTGTTGGTGGTTTTCTTAATTCATGCTCCTACTATACCGGCTGTCTGGGTTTTCAAGTTCAATCTTGGGATATTATACACTTACAGTAAACCGCTGGTGCTGTGTGTATTCCGCTGCTGTGTATGTATTCCGTTCTTTTCCAAGCTTGCTTTTGCACTATCTTTCTGCCATTCAGAACTTATTGCACGTTCTCCTGTTTAACAGGAGCTCTTGCTTTTGTTTTGGTGATTTTCTTTATTAATGCTTCTGCTATTATATTTGGCCTTTCTCTGTGTTTTTAAGTTCAATCTTGGGATATTATACTGTTGTATATGTATTTTGTTCTTTTATAAAGCTTTCTCTTGCAATATTGATTTTCATTATGTTCTACTTCTGTCATAGATATATTTTGAGCAGTTCATCATGGGACGCAAGTATCGTGCTGAGGGGTTTGGTAAAAGAAATGAATAGCTGAAATATTTCTGTCCCCTTACAGTTCAAACATCCAATGCTGCTTTGGAGTGGGTTCCCCTTGTACATGTTTATCCTGGACTACTAGGAGTGGTTGGAGGTTCTCTAAATTCAAATTGATTTTGAAATGTCACAATCTCACATGTGCGTTTCCATGCTATTCTCACAAAAGATGAATGGATCCTTTCTGAATAAGTGTGGAACTGGCCAACACAATTTATTTTCTAGCAGAAGATTCTTCACAAATCCAGTATACCTCCCTTATCTGTATTCATTCATATTTGTAATATTTGATTTTAACCATTTAACAAGCTTTTCTTGCAAGGTATTTTAATATAACACAACTCACAAATTATATGTTATCATACTTAATTAGATGATCTTGCTGTAGGTATATGAAAGCTGGAATGCACTAAAAGACTAGTTGCTGACAGGAACCAATACTTTTCAATATATGTGAATTAAGTAGCTGTTGGGGTTTTGCATTTTATCTGTAGAAATACAACTGGAAGGCTTTTATTGACCTTATAAACTTTAACTGAATTTAGTAATTGTTAGCTTATTATGTATTAACCTTAAATTTTATATAATTGCAGAATGGATATAAGCCCTTTGATGCATCAACCTTGTATTTGCTGCATTTCTAATTAAATGGCTCAAGACACCTGGATCATCATATCTTAAACGGAAATTTGAAGAATAATATGCAAAGATTGAATCCACAAGTATTGGACCCTCAAATTAATATTTCTCTTGTGAATTAGTAACAGCGGACTACCGATTATTAAATATTCAAGGGATGCGAGATCCTTACTATCAACCTTTTGTTACGTTGTACTAAGTTTTTTAGAACCTCGCTAGCTTAATGTTGGAAAATACCTATTTCATCTGTTGTAATTGAAAATTGTAACCAAATTTCCAATGGAAGAGGTTTAATTACATGCCTCCTGGGGTTTACTGTGATGATCTTATCCTGAAGTAGTTTCTTCTTCTTCTTTACTTTGTGTCTCTACATATTGGAAGGATATAATAGAAAGCTTCTCGACTGGCTACAAATGTTATTTTTCAAACATTCTATGGAAACTGACTTGGATTCAATGTGGTTTTGAGTTGTATAAAAGTTAATGAAAGAAAAAGCATAAATATATAAGAACAAGTGAGCTTCAAAACTTATTTTGTAAATTTTTTCTAATGAGTAGTTGATTTTTTTCTGTTTTTAAAGATTCAAAGTATAGCTTTTTTTATATTTATTTAAGTAAAATGAAAACATGTTCACTTCAATATTTTTAATAGAATATCGATGATTTTTTGTTTTGTTTTCAATTAGACAGTTTTTAAAATTTCTTTGCATTTACCATGTGACTGTTGTAGGGAAATCACATATTCCTTTTTCTAACATTTGGGTTACAGATGTTTCTCAACTTGCAGATTTTTAGCATGGTCATTGAGAGATTTCTGTTTAACCTTGTTATAATAACCAGTGAAAATTGACTCCATAAGAAACACTATTATAATTTGCTTGTCTTAGAACTTAGAAGTTTTGTTTTCATGCTTTATTTCCTTCTCTTTCTACCCTGCCTTTGAAAAACTCTTCTTTTGTACTTTGTTCCTAAAATCTAGTGCACCCTTAGGGCTTACTCTTGTCCAAGTCTCCTCAGCGCTTCTATTTGCTCATTTGTTATCAGGTCAAGGATCTTATGTGTGATTGCTTTCCAGTAGATTTAGGATATTTTGTGGTCATCCTATCACTTAATATGTCTTAGTATTGCACTTACATCTAGTGTAATTACTTTAGTTGTCTTAGATTATTAGACTTAATATGATTATGTAGCAAGATATGGCATGTTATATATTTAGAATAGTTGCTTTTGATTAGATAAGCAACAAAATACAATGTTGAGCCCTTTATAGCAAAAGCTCCAAGGGTAGAGTTAAACATGCCCTAAATAGGACATTTATAACACATTGGTAGAACTACAAACATGCCACATTAAAAGTGAGTTGGCTATTCAACCACAACTCGAGAACGAGTTTGGGAAGGGGAAGAGGGAAGGGCTTTTCTTTGCCTACTAACAACAATCCAAATAATATTGTCATCCAACCCATTACAAGGGGAAGCAAAAGGAGAGACAACCATGGAGGGTTTGTCACCACCTGCTAAGTGGGAAGGACGATAAAGCAAAAGGTGGTCATCAACTACAAGAGGCAAACATGGAGCAACACCGACAAAACAAGCTGCAAGCATAGAGCAGCATGTTCCCCAACAAGGTCCATAGGGCATGTTAATGCTACATAAGGTCATCCCAAGAGTCATTAGAAGAAGTAATAGCTTGGAGAATTAGATGATCAACATGAACAATCTTGCACCAAGTGGCGGTGCCATTACTATGCATAGTGAACAATTCAAACCCAAACGACCAATTGAGAAGCAACAATGACACCAAAAAGGAAGGCCTTCATAATCAAACAATGGAGTCCAAGGCCTATCCTCCACCATCAAAACCACATCCCCATAGATGCTTGGAGATGTCAAAGTCCACCGGAATGCAAGCAAAAGTAGAGTACTCCATGAAGGAAGTGGAATCATCAACCTTCAAGATATGACCGATAGAGTTGCCTATGGTCTTTGTAGATGTCTAAAATTGTCCCTTTATGAATTTATTAATTCATATGGAACCATTTCCATTCTAAGCCTCGTAATTAATTAAATTAATTATTCCTCATCCCAATAATATAATTAATTTTAGTAATTAATTAATTATATTATTTCCCCCTTATTAGCCAATGATTCAATTAATTTAAATTAGATTATTTTCCCCTTTTTAGCCAATGATTCACTTAATTTAAATTTTTCAGATATTATTCTAAGGTTTAATTAATTTCAATTAATTAAACTAACCTATAGCATAACCCCCTCCACTTTCCCTAAAATCCTACCCACTAATTTATCCTAGATTAATAAGGGCTAACATCTCAATTTCTACACCCATTAGCCTTTTCCTACAAATTAAAATTCATTTACTCATGTGAGCACATTTTTGAATTTTAAATCATTCCCACTCTATCCTTCATAAATAGCCACCTTGCACACATGTGTGGCCACCTTGAGCCACTCTACACCTACATTTGTTCCCACCTACACATTCATACATTTTGAATGGATCCTTTTTTTCCCACTTCTCCATTTTGCTCACGTGTGAGCACAAATCACCTTAAATGCATGACCTCCACTTGTCAACCCTATTCCTCATTCCAATGTTGCTCACACGTGTGAACAACACCTCATCTTCCATGATCAACCACCTTTGCCACTCGGCATCCACCTCATTTCTCTCATGCAATTCTAGCTCTCCATTTCAAATTAATCTCAACCATCCATTTCCCTCCAAAACTCTATAAATTGGAGCCTTTCCTCCGTGCATTTCATCCATTGTTTGTGTATTGTTATCATGCTAGTTTGTACTTATAGCTCATAGTTATCATTTGCTATCCATATTTGCCATCATAGTGTTGTCTTAGTGTGCATTTATATAGTTTTCACATCATTTCCATCTTAGAACCCATTGAAATTTCAATCTCGTTCATCTTAGAATCACTTAGACCATCAATCCATCTTAGAGATCATCTCATTATCCATATTGTCGTGTGAACAAGGAGAGCAATCCACATTAAAATGGAAGAGAGCAAATCAAATGGAGATGGTGCCTCCATTTTGGCTCTATCGGAGGTATGAGGTCATATAGTAGTATATGCATTTGTTTTCAAGTTGTTTTGCATTTCTAGAAAAAATATTTCGCCATTTACATTTTGGCATGCCTGGCGGGACCTATGCCTCTTTTATCTAATTAAATTTTGTGTTTTTTTTGAAAAGTTGTAGGTCTAGGTCTCGGAACGACGTCTTTGATACACGCAACGACATCTCTGTTGTGAATGGTGTCTTCACCCACGAACTAACATACTTTGTTTTATAGGAAAATTTGACGTGCAATCACTTTTCTAGCATTTTGCTACATGACTAGTCATCTAAAATTGTTTTTCAACGATTTTGCAACTCTTAGCTCTTAGTTTTTTCACTGGTTATAGTTTTTTAAAGCTAAACCTTTGTTGCAGGTTCTAATATATTTTTTGTGCAGGTTTGAATCGACGTCTGCTTTAGCACTTCACTACCTGCACTTCTTGACGCCTATGCGATCAATCGACGTCTCCGTTAGGTAAATTTTAGGTTTAGTTTAAACCCATCCTTTGCATTTTCCATTTCATTTAATAATTAAAAAATACAAAAAAAAATCCAAATATCATTTAAACTCGTCCTTCACATTTTTCATTTCATTTAATAATTGAAAAATACAAAAAATCCAAATATCATAAAAATAACAAATTTTGGCAGTTAGTAGTTTGATTCATTTATTTATTTATGTTTTTTAGCAATTAGGTTTTCTATTTTACCATAGATCAACATTTGCGCTAATTAGTGCCTCCGTCCGTCTTTAAGCATCTTCGTCGCTGATTAGTTTGCTTTCACATTTTAGATTTTAGCTAACCACTAGCCCACTTGTGCAACTGTATTCGTATGTCCAAGACTTAAATCAGACTACTAAAAACTAGTTTTTGTAGGTGGAGCTTGTTTATTTTGCCTTTTCATTGTCTTCATTAGCTTAATGGCACATAGTTTAACTAGGGGTTAAATTTATCAAGCACTTGGTGTGTCTTTGAGGATCTTGCAAGAGGAGCATTCCTCACAAGGTTCTCTTTTTGTGTTTAGATTAGATCCCTTTTCGATGAAAAGATAGAATGAGAGTATCCTCTCCCCTTGCCTTCCAACGGATCTTGGGTGTAAGAGAAATCACGTCTATCTTTTCCTCTAGAGAGGTCTTCGTTGGTGGGGAAATAGGTACTCGCCCAAAGGGAACGACCTCAAGCGGTGATGAGCTAAAGCCAAGCTCGAATCAACCCGCAATATAAGTAATCCAGAGGTGAAAAGTTTTGGTTCCTGGTATGAGAGCCATGTCGTTAACTCCTCATGTATCCACACATTTGTGTGTGTGATATATCAAACCTTATGATAAGGGGGGGAGCTCCCTTCGAGGGTGGGGAGACCTTATGCTCACATGGGTATCAAGTCAAATCCTAACTAGACACCTAGGGTAGAAGCCCACCTTTGTTAGCCTTGGTGCGTCGGTTGTAGTAGAAAGGGATTGCGTCATCCCTTGAAGTCACCCACCATTTGTGTTTCCTTGGAGTTGAGGTGGAAACTCTTGGCTTAGTATAGACTATTCATAGTTTTTTGCGATGAGGGTGGTTGCCTAGTGAATTGGGCACCCTAGCTACTAAACTCCTCATAGATCTAAAATTATATGAACATTTCTTATTCTCCACAAGGGATTACCTCTTTTTTGAAGAGGGACAATGTACACGGATCATGAAACATTATGTTTGGAAGAAACACTCCATGCATGTGGGCCTACATCACCTCACATTGTTAAAAAAATTGACCTTACATATCAAGTGCTTGTTTGTTGTGTAAGACCCATGTAAACTTGGCTTTGAGGGGCCTTTTTGAAAACAACAAGGGTCAAGTGACCCTTTCCTATTGAAACATTTAATAGTTTTATTTTTATGTTTAGTGTTTTTTCTTGCCACAAAACAACATCCAAGACCAGTCAACTTGTCAAACCTCCAATTTTTGTCCTAAATCTCAAAACCCTAGATCAACGACTTTGCTTATTTTTCAGCATCTACACTTTTTGGCTTCTATGCTCGAGGATCAACATCTCCATCTCTTTGGACTCAAACAAATTAGCAGACTAGTTTGGGACAATCCTTACTTTGGTGCTTGCGCCTGTGCTTTGACATCTATGCTATTGACGAGTGCATTTGACAAAATGACACTTGTGCTTATACAAATATACCATCCTACTAGTTTACCAATAATTGTCCTTCAATGTTTGTGCCTATGATGTTATGTTTGCGCTAGGTCAAAACAACAATACCTTTTCATAGATTCACTATCCTAGTTTTCTAGGCTTGTTAGACTGATTGAGACCTCAGATCAATGACCCTTTCCATCCCACATTACCTTTTTCATTCCACTTAGCCAAGTTCTTCATTATCACCCTTTAGCCAACCTTTGACCCTATCCTTGATTCATACCACTAGTCTAGTTGTTTCGATCAAACCTCATCATCCTAATCAAACCCCCCTTCAATCTATAACTTTGGACTTAGGAGCATAATCATTATTATCCAAAAACCTAGAATCAATCCAAATTGCCAATCCCATTTGATCCATCCAAATCAATCCTAACCAACGTCCAAACAACTTATCCAATACCAATCCTACTCAATCATCTAATCAACCAATCAACCTAATCAATTTCCAATCCAATCACAATCTAATCATTCCTTGATGTTAAGATCTTCAAAGTTTGAGGTAAGATCCTTTATCCTTTTATATCTCTAACTAGCTATAGTGCTTGAGAGCTTGGCCTATCTCAAATAGTATATTTGGTTAGCCCTTTATATTTGGACTTTATTAGCTTAGGTTGACGTAGTCAAAGTTGGTGGATCCAATTAAGGATTGACTGACCTTGCAGCCAAACCAATATACAACGAAAATACACAATAACAACAATAGATCTGAAATGAAACTAAAGTTTTTATTCATCAAATTGTCGATTACATGCAATGTGCCGGGCTGTAAGGCCTTCCCAGTTACGACCAGATACAAACCAAGTAACAGTCTACAAGATCTCATAGGATCCAAATCCTTTCCCCAACATCCAGATTTAGCTAGTCCAGGTCTGCAATAGGCAGCACACTGGTAGGCACCCAGGAAAGATCTGAACTTGTACTCAAACTTCCAAGCAATCTTCCTGCTCCTAAGCTTGCAGGCTACTAACCTTCCTTCAACTATCTCATGCCTAAACAACTACCCAAGCATCCTATAAATACTGATTCCCAGCCACAAGTCGGCTGATGAAACAATAAACCCTTACAACAAATATTTAATGCTAAAACATTAGTCGGCTCTCACATAGCCTTACAAAATAAATAAACTCTCAAAGATGGCCCCAACGGTCTTGAGATCCGCATAGAAGAATGCAACATGCTAGATCTAGGTCCCCACATGTCCAACGATCAATCTATAACTCGAGGAGCGTGACCGAAATCAACGGAACCAGTCGGCCAAGCCGATCCAACAAAATAATCTAGTCGGTAAGCAAGAACACCGAGCAACGGAGGAAATAAACAAGCACCAGTCGACCGACCATGCCAAGCATGACCGAGGAACACAGTTATCGCCGAGCACCAGTGAACCGACGCCTTTAGTCACCGAGCGTTCTTTAGAGACCGAACACCCCGGTAACCACATAAACCGAGCAACCAGTCTCTCAAACCGAGCAAGAACTCCACCAAACAAAGATCAAAACTAGCAATCTACCTTCAAAGACAAACATATTTTTGGTTGATATATGATTGCCAAGAATCCTAGGATGCTCCTGCATCAGACACCCCAGGTAAGAAAGATTTTCTCATAAGGAAATCAGGAACGCCTCAAGGGAATCAAAACAGGTATGCCAAATTTGTTCCTAACCCATAGCTCCTCTTGTCTTTCATCCCAAGTAGTCTTCACCTCATTCACTGTCTCATGCAGAAAGTTCTTCTGCCTTTCATTGTGCTTATCCCTTCGGTCGGCAAATGATAGCAACTGACTCTAACCACTACCGATCACATTAGTGCCTCGGTAAGGTTCATCCCTCCCAGACTCCTCAACCAAGTATCATCTACATGTCTCTGTGTCACAAATGTCACCATTTGTTGCACCATCTCTGCCAGCAAGACCATTTGTTTCTTAATCTCAACAAACTCTTCAGAGATGTCATTCTCCTTCTCCTTCAAACTAGACTTAACAGGAATAGGTTCATCAACCTTGTGCTCTTGAGGTTTGTCATAAGGACAACACCTGATAACCCCACATCCCTTAACCCCTGTCTCTTGTAAAGGTATCAGCTTATGCCGAGATCCTTCATGCCTAACCACATAAGTGTTAGCACGACCATCAAACAAAATATTTCTGTCAAATTGCTAGGGTCTACTAAGCAACAGATGACAAGCATCCATAGGCAATACATCACAGAATATCTCATCATGGTAAGATCCAATTTGAAACTTAACCAAGCATTGTTCTTCAACTCTAACCTTAGAAACATCTTGTATCCAACTAATCTGATAAGGATTAGGATGTTTCCTTCTTTCCAAATTCAATTTACTAACCATTTCATCTGAAACAAAGTTCTCAGAACTACCACCATCAACTATGACATTACATACCTTATCCTTGCACTTACATTTGGTTCTGAACAAATTCCTTCTTTGCATCGGTTCATGAACACATGCAGCTAATCTCCTAGTGATAAGTGTCTCACCTTTTTCTGCAACATTCACAATATCTTCTTCAACAATCAGTGCAACTCTCTTCTTAGGACATTGCCAACTTCTATGGCCAGCTTCACCACAGTTATAACAAGTGTCGGTAAACTCATTCTTCCACCTTCCTCTCTGTCCAGCATTCTTAATAACTTGACCACTGCTAGATCCCACATTTGACTTATGATTCTCTATCACATTACTCTCAACAATTGCTTCACCAATTTTACCACCTCGGTTCCTGTTGGTCTATCTTCCTTCATACTTCTTATTCAACTTCTCTTCAATCTTCAATGCCATCTGATAAGCATCACCGATTGTTGTCATCCACACAGTAAGTAACTCTTTCTGAATACTAGGTCTCAAACCATAGACATACCTAGCAACCTTCTCTTTATTAGCTTCAGAATGACCAGTCCTAATCAGGATTCTGTAAAACTCCTCGGTATACTTCTGTAACGATTTGTTAGTCTTCTTCAAAGCTTGCATCTTTTTAAACATGTCCAATTCATAATCCACCGGAATGAATTGCTTCTTCAACTTGTCAACCATTTGGTTCCACTTAGTGATCTTTTCTTTTCCTCTTCTACCTCTTTCCAACTGAACTTGTCTCCACCAAATATTTGCATGACCCTTCAACTTAGTCTTTGCAAATCTAACCCTATCAGGATCTTCTATTTCTTCATACTCAAAGTACTCATCAATCTCATTGATCCAATCAATCAATTCTTCTGGTCTAAGGCTTCCAACAAATGCAAAAACTTCAATCTTAGGTCTCTTCCCAATCTTAGACATAGCTTTTAGAATTCAATTCTCCTCAGAATCTCTAGCTTCTTCTACAACTTCTTCAAAATGATCTTCCTCAGATTCATCATCACTATCCTCTTTCAAGGTAGGCTTCTTCTTTCTCAATTCCTCTAGTAAGTCTTGCACTTGTTTCTGCAAGGCCCTAAAATCATCAAGACTGAATTCTCCAAAAGTTTCTTCTTCCTCTAAGATCTCATGATTTCTCCTCAAAGGCATCTTCAAATCAAGATCTAGATACTCAAGATCCACTCGGCTCCAACAGGAACATACTTTGCTCAAATAGGAACAAACTTCGCTCTGATACCACCTGACACAGTCAAAGATGGTGAATCCAATTAAGGACTGACCGACCTTGCAGCCAAATCAATATGCAACAAAAATACACAATAACAACAACAGATCTGAAATGAAACTAAAGTCTTTATTCATCAAATTACTGATTACATGCAATGTGTCGGGTTGTAAGGCCTTCCCGGTTACGACCAGATACAAACCAAGTAACAGTCTACAAGATCTCACATGATCCAAATCCTTTCCCCAACATCCAGATTCAGCTAGTCTAGGTCTGCAACATGCAGCACACTGGTAGGCACCCAGGAAAGATCTGAACTTGTACTCAAACTTCCAAGCAATCTTCCCGCTCCTAAGCTCGTAGGCTACTAACCTTCCTTCAACTATCTCATGCCTAAACAACTACCCAAGCATCCTCTAAATACTGATTCCCAGCAACAAGTCAGCTGATGAAACAATAAACCCTTACAACAAATATTTAATGCTAAAACATTAGTCAGCTCTCACATAGCCTTACAAAATAAATAAACTCTCAAAGATGGCCCCAACGGTCTTCAGATCTGCATAGAAGAATACAACACGCTAGATCTAGGTCCCCACACGTCCAACTGTCAATCCATAACTCGAGGAGCGCGACCCAAATCAACGGAACCAGTGGGCCAAGCCGATCCAACAAAACAATCCAGTCGGTAAGCAAGAACACCGAGCGATGGAGGAAATAACCGAGCACCAGTCGACTAACCATGCCAAGCATGACCGAAGAACACAGTTATTGCCGAGCGCCAATGAACCAACGCCTTTAGTCACCGAGCGTTCTTCAGAGACCAAGCACCCCGGTAACCACATAAACTGAGCAACCAGTCTCTCAAACTGAGCAAGAACTCCACCAAATGAAGATCAAAACTAGCAATCTACCTTCAAAGACAAACATATTTTTGGTTGATACAAGATTGCCCAGAATCCTAGGATGCTCTTGCATCATAGGTATTGGCCTTCTTTAAGTTAGTGATTTCCAAATAATTCCCATCCAATTTTGCTTGAGAACTTAGCCCATCTCAAGTAAAAAAGGATACTATCCCTAATCAAAATCCCCTACATATATCAAAAGGATCTAGTTCTTACTAAGGTTATTTTGACCTTTATCAATCCAAAATCAAATTGAGTATCCTACTCCAAACCAAATCCCAAATCAAATTGTCAATCAAACAATCCAAGTCCAAAGTCCAATCTTAATTAAAGTTACATCAATCTTGTTTGCTCCAAATCCAAAGATCACCAAGACCCCTTGGTCACCACCGTTGAAACACCCCTCATCTACCATTATCCCCATAACAAACTAAGTGTTTATCCAATCCTCAATCCCTTTATACTTCATCAATTCATCAAATCCCTCATCATCACCCTCCTAAGCTCACAATTGTATGGTCACAACTTGATCGCAAGCCAAATGAATAATGACTTCCCGCTTGAGTTCCTTTGACACCAATAATGAAAATGAAAACCCTCTTGTACATTCAATGGAGAAGGTGTTCATGCGGAGGATGTCACCAATAACAATGAGGGGGAAGAACTTGTGGATTAAGAAGATATGTCCCCTTGCTTGGATGCATTCCTTAAAGAGCGTTATAATTTGGAAATGATGGATAAAGCTATCGAGGTTGAGTAGGGGTAAAATGGAATCACACCTATTCAAATGTGTAATGTATGTGTATGGGGGAAATATGAGATCCACTCCTAAATCCAAATTCCCAAAGGAGAGATCCAATTTGATCAACCAAAAGGCTAATGCACAATCGAATCAATCTATGGAGAATATGAAAGAGAGAGAAAATCCCTATATTTCCCTATGGAGAATTGAAGTGTTTGGAATTTGAAATAATTGAAATACAAGTACTAACCTCAAACTAGGGCAAATCTGGAAAATGCCAATTTCTGATGTTTGTGTGTACTTTCAGGCAATTCTGCAACATATTTCGGACTAGAAATGCCGAGACGAAGAAAACCTAGAAATCTTTTCTCTTTTCGATGGCAGGTAGTCTTTGACCCTCATAAAAGGTCAAAAGCTACATTCTTTATTTGAAGGTCGATTCTGACTTTGTTCACAGATCTCAAAAGTTCGCCGAAAAGGGTATCCAAATATGCTCTCAGATCCGAAATTTCGCACCTTTACCTACAAGAAAAATGAGGTTTTTATTTGTATGGGGGGTTTGCCTTGGTCAAACCCCAATTTAGGAATTAACCTTGAAATTGAATTGAAACGTAGTGTGCATAAACAAAGCAATTGGAACAATTCACCTTGCTTATGTTGAAGTCCTTGTAGAGGATTCAAATCCTCAAATCCACAAGTAGGAATGCTTCAATGGATGAAGGATGTCTCAAATCAATAGCATTTGATCTTCAACACCAATCTTGAATTGATCTTTGCATATGAGAAGACTTGAATGAATGTAGAAGGATGGATCTTCAAGGGGGCTCCAAAGAGATTGAATCCTTAAATGACTAACAATGGATCTCCTTGATGGATGAATGCTTGAACACTTGAATTCTTGAAGGCTTGCTTGAATGCTTGAATTCACTTGCTTGCACTTGAGAGCTCGAGAGAGGAGATTGCAAAACTTGATGATGAAAATGAGAGAGGAAGGTCTCCTTTTATAGTGAACTAGGGCACAATCCTCTAGAGAGGCCACCTTGGAGAATTAAATCCCAATTAGGTCGTAACCTTTAGAAAATATACCTAGATTAAATGCAATTAAAGGATTTACCATTCCAAAACCCGAAATGGCCAACCCGGAGGTGGGAAAACAAATATCCCTGAAACCTGACACCCGAAAATCAAGGAATCTTGAAATTTGAACAAGGGGTCAAGGACAAGGTTGGAACTGACTAGGTCAGGGTTGAGGTCGATCCTAACTAGGTTAGGATAGAGGTCAACTTTGACCCCATAAAGTTGACTTTGACCTTATGGTCCAAAATCTCAGGATCCAGACCCAGAATGTTATGAAATGCAGATATGAAGTGAAAAATGGGTGCAAAAGGAAGTAGACAGGGGGAAAAGCCAGATACATGCAAAGACCCGATCAAGGCACTTAACATGACCCCAAACCACTTACTTGGAGGGCTAAACACTCTTAGCATGGAAGTGCTTCCATTTTAAGACGATACATGGGTCAATAAACAAGCAATCTTCATGAACATTGTTAAGGATGAAGTTACCTTACCACAAGACTTTGACATCCCCACTCTCACCAAATCCCAAAATACCACCAATACATCAACAAAAGGAAAAATCACGTCATCTTCAACTAGACCTTCCACTTTGCAAGCTTCTCAATCTTCACAATCTTTCCAACTTTCACAAGAGATGATTCAACAATTGCTTAGCACCATGCCCAATTTTACATCATGCTAGCACACATACTGCAAAAAACACATCTAATGATATGGATGCTAGATAACTTGATGCGGGCCAAACTTCCAACCCCTTTTCTACATCCCATAATACCATGCCATTCTTCAAAACATCCTCATCTGGCTTGAGAACAACAAACATTAATACATCTCAAGGTTATCACTATGTACCTACATTTGGTCTTACCTCATCTGCCTTTGGGACATTTGGGACCCCCCTCACATCTCATAACACACCCGATCATGCACAACAAGTCAATGAAGTAAATAGCCTCATCCTTAATATCCAAAATGGAGGACATAAGGAGTTTTCATTTGAAGACATATGTCCTTATTTGTTTGACCACTCAATCAAAATTCAACCATTCCCTCTAAACTTTGAGATTCTAAAATTTGATAAATACAAGGGGGAAACTTGTCCCATTCAATACGTCAAAGAATTCTATGTGGCTTGTCAATAAGTCTCCTATAACAAAACTTATCTCAAGAGATTATTCCCTCGAAGTTTGGGAGGTTCCAACCTAGAATGGTTTATGAGTTTGCCACATGGATCTGTACCTTTGCAGATCTAGTTGGGAAATTTGTTGCACAATATTCCTATAACATTGAACATCAAGCATCTTTGAGTGACTTGTGCAATGCAAAACAACACAATGGGGATACTTTTTTCAATTTCATGCAAAGATAGAGACACCTTGCTAACAAATTCCCTTGGCCCATTCTTGAACAACATTCAATCAATATTTTCATCCAAAATATTGTAACACAAATGACCTTCCACATGCAAATGACTTGTCTTGAAGATTTCAATATGGTCCTCAAGAAAGGGAAAAACACTAAAGACAGTCTCCTCCAGTAAGAAACAACCAAACATTACAATAAGGATGATCACCCATCATCATCTCATGATAAACCTAAATTTTGGGCTAAGAACAAAAATGTTGTTAATGTAGTGCGACTGATGCCAAACATGTCCAAAATACCCAAATGCAATCCAATCAAAATAATCATCCTAATCAACAGAACCACAATAATCAACAACCTCTTCAAGAGCCACAACAACAATCCAATCACAATCCTAATATTTTTTTTTATTGTTCCACATCACAATACCACCAATAATAACAACACGAATACTTGTCAATGTTGTCAATAAACCACGCTCGTAGAGTCCCTCAATGTTATCTTACATCAACTTGTCAATATAATATGATGGTGTTCTCGATAACTAAACCTTAAGATAAGAACCAACCCAAGCCTACTTGGTACAATGATAATGAATACTGTGAATACCATTTCATTAAGGGTCATGACATAAGGAAACGTATGAAGCTTAAAACCTTCATTCAAGACATTATCGATAGTGGAAGAATTGAAGTCGAGGGACATAATCCATCATCTATCAATGCCCAACTTAAGATCTATACCACTCCTTTTCTTGAGCATGGGAAAGATAAGGCCTCATCATCCAATGCTATCCCATACAACTACACCACCAACACGATATTAGGCTTTGAATCCTTGTGTGGTCACATTGAAGAATCATATACCCATGTAAATACCATCACAGTTAAGGGAGCTAATTGCAATGCCCTTACCTGAAGAGGGAGAGTTATCATTTAGGTAGCTCCTCTCCCCATCTACATCCACTCGGTCCACATCATGCTATAGTATCATTGATCACCTTGGGAAGACTCCCACATAGATATTCATTCTTGAGCTTCTCTATACATCACCCATTCACAAAGAAATCCTTAAAAAATCTTTACTCAAGTCTCATGTTCTCAATAACATTAATGCCTGACAATTTCAAGCCATAATTGAGAACCTACACACACAACACCACCCACTCTTCACCAATAAAGATGTTTGAGCTCCCGATCCAAATCATAATAGACCCTTGCACATTGAAGCCATCATCCACTACCTTAAGATCAAGAGAGTCTTAATAGATGGTGGATCTTGTCTGAATCTTTGTACATTGAGATTAAGCTACCCTAATGATGTTATAGATCCATTGAAGAAGATCACTATTTAAAGCTTACAATGATAGAAAATGCGAAACAAAAGGTGTTATTAGACCACCTCTTCAAGTGAGTCTTGCAATAATTGAAACTACTTGTCAAGTCCTTGACCTCAACCTTCGAGATAACATCCTCTTTGGCTGACCATAGATCCATGCCATACAATTCATTCCATCCACCTTCCATCAATGCCTTAAATTTTCCCATAATGATAGAGAAGTCACTATCCCTGGTGATCCCAAAGCTTTCCAGTATTGCAAAATTCTTGAAGGATAACAAACTAATCTCTTCCCACATGGTGTTTTAGAAAACCCATCCATCACCACATCATCTTCCAATGAAGCCTCCACTTCCAAATCTACTCTTTTAGATGACCAAGTAAACATTGTTGAAAAAGGATGTGGAGAATATACTATTCAAAATGCCTTTTATGCAGGTCAACTTCCTTTATCCCCAAAATCATATGGTCAACCTTCCCCCATTCTACCCAAGGATAGTAAACCCACCATCCAATTTAAGAACATCACCTTTGAGCAATGAGGCCTTCTTCATGAGGATAATCTAGAGAAAGCTACGTTATCCTGGTTATACAGAGAAGAAAAGGACAAACATGTTGACACCCCTAAAGAGAAGTACCATAAAGAATACTCTATAGTGCAAAATATGGGATATCACAGAACATGTTTGGGAGCACAAGAGAAAGGCATTCAAGTACCTACCAACCCAAGAGATTACTATCAAAATAGAAGCCTTGGATATCATCCAGAATCTAAGGTAACCCCTATGAATGCCCAACAAGATTATTCTGATTTCAATGACCCTAAGGAAGAATTATACAAAGTTCCTTTCAAATACCTCGATGATGAACTTTATGGAACTAATCACATTTACACCATAACCTCTATTGACCTCAACTCTCCTAAATTATAGCTTAAACATCTCAAGATTATTGATTGGGACCAATGTAGATCATCATCATTGGACATATGTGCAAGTGATGATGCTGTGCTAACATTATTGGATCTTAAGGACCTTCAGGAGTATGAGCATCATATAACCTATCATGAGACAATAATATTTTGGGCAAGGAGTCAATTTTATTAGTCACAAAAATGAGAAAACAAATACAAATTAAAATCAAAATAAAACATCCCTTAGTGAAAACCTCTCCTAGGCACTTTTGGATGGTGAAAAAGTAAAAATAAAGGATGCATCCTCTAGTGAAAACCTCCCCAAGGTGCTAGAGGAGGGAGAATTTTAATTTCCGTTGATGGCGCTAGCTTGTGATAAATCATCCATACTCGTTGAGGATATAGTTGAAATCAATTTGGGAACACTTAAGAACCCTAAAATCACAATAGTTGTTACATCTTTAAGTGAACAAGACAAGAAAGACATGGCCACATTCCTTCAAAAAGCACAACATAATTTTGCATGGTCATATGCTAACATGCCTAATTTATCTTGTGATCTAATAGTACATCACCTCCTAGTATATCCAAACACCAAGCTTGTCAAACAAAAATTCTGGAAGATGCATCCCCAGATAGCTCTCTTGGTAAAGAGGAATTACAAAAAATGTTGGATGTCAACTTCATTAGACCTATCGATTATCTAGAGTGGTTCTCCAACATTGTACTAGTAGGAAAGCCTGTTGGGGGCATCAACATTTGTACATACTTTAGAGTCCTTAATAAAGCATGTCCTAAGGATGATTTTCTGTTACCCAATATTAACATTATAGTGGTTTTGAAAACTAGACATGGGATGCTATTATTAATGGATGGATTCTCTGGTTATAACCAAATCAATATTGCTACATAGGATCAACATAAGACCACTTTTACAACACCACGGTGTACATTCTTCTATAAAATCATGCCCTTTGGACTTAAGAATGCTAGAACCACTTATTAATGTGCCATGATAGACAATTTCCATGATCCCCTGCATGATATAATGGAAGACTACGTTGATGATCTCCTAGGAAAATTCAATATAGAGGATTCACATATCACCATGCTTACAAGGATCTTTGAGAGATTGGAACAATATAAAGTGCAACTTAATATGAAAAAGCATGTCTTTGGAGTGACATTAGACAATTTATTAGGGTACTTTGTGTAGCATAGAGGAATTGAGGTATACTTGAAGAAAGTTAAAGAAATCTTTAATATGCCACCTCCCAAGAACCTTAAATAGCTTCGCAGCCTCTAAGGAAAGCTTTAGTCTATTTTTTGTTTCATTTCTCACTTTGCAGGTAAATGTCAGCCATTTGCTCACCTCCTTCGCAAAGATATCAAATTTTAGTGGGATTTCCTATGTTAGAAAGCCTTTGACCAACTCAAAGCATATCTCGCATCACCGAAAGTGCTTGTACCACTAGTAGAAGGAAGACCCTCATTCTTGCATATATTAGCTACTATTGTCACACTAGGGGCACTTTTGGCATAATTGGATGATAATGAAAAAAAGAGCGATATATTACATCGGTCACTCATTGGTTGGATATGAGTTTAATTATATACCTATAGAATGAGCATGCCTTGCAGTTGTCTTTTGTACACAAAAACTTCACCATTACATGCTCATTCACAAGAAAAATCTCATTGCAAAGATTGACCCACTTAAATCTTGATGTTTAAGGAAAATATTACTAGTAGAACAAAAAATGGGTTACGATACTGAGTGAGTTTGACATTGAATATCTAGATTCGAAAGCAACAAAAAGACAAGTAATACTGGATCAACTAGCCGAAGCTCCTATACCTTGTGATCATCCCCTTATCACAAAATTTGTTAATGGTGCTGTCATGACTGTTTCCCTTAGTATACAATATGTGCTTGAGAGACAATTGAGAGATGTGTTGTCATTGCTGCCAACATATTTATTTGTCTATGAGAGTAATGTAGTGAAGTTCAGTGAGTTTGTTTGATTAGTGTAGAAAATATGATGGAGATTAGAGGCTGAAGATGTTAAGATTTTTTAGAGGGTTGTTTGTAGTTGATTCATTTCAAGTTTGAGAGGATCAGATGGAGATTTGAGTGAGTTATGAGTATGTCTATTTTGACTTTTTTTTTTAGTTGTTCAATGGTGACAAAGTGATAGTATTTTGTTCCTCATTGCTCAATATTGTAACATCTTTCTCTGTGGATTTGTGAATCATGTTTGGGACATTAATGCGTGTCCTCAGTTCAAGTGGTTCATGGTTTGGAGGTCCGCAAGTGATTTTTCAAGGTTGACAACCATTGCTGTTAGTGTTCTTGAGGTTCGGTGTGATGATGTTGGTGATTCCCATAATTTGTGTTGGTGCGGTTGCTGCTGTGGTAATTCATGATACTTGTGGATGTTTTTGGATTGTGTGCCTTTTTTGTTGGTGGTCTACATTGATTTTTGTGCTCATAATTGATGATTTCAATTGAGATGTTATTCTTCATATTCTTGGCCGACTGAATGCTTGTAGCATGTTACAAATGTCTGAGGCATAATATTTAGAGGTGTATCGTGTTTGAGGTGTATTGTTATATTGAGTATGGTTATATTTTTGTAATTAGGTGGTAAGTGTTGGGAGGACCTTGATGATCTTTCCAAGGTTGATGTCATGTATAAATAAATGTAATGAATAAGGTGAAATTTGTATCACTTAATTGAATGGGGGAAATATGAGATCTACTTCTAAATCCAAATTCCCAAAGGAGAGATCGAAATTGATCAACCAAAAGGTTAATGCACAATTGAATCAATCTATGGAGAATATGAAGGAGGAAGAAAACCTTATATTTCCCTATAAAGAAAACGTGCTTGAAATCTAAAATAATTAATAGGCAAATACTAACCTCAAAATAGGGTAGATCTAAAAAATGCTGATTTCTGATGTCTGTGTGTAGTTTTGAGTAATTCTTCAACCTTTTTCAGACTGGAAATGCCAAGACGAAGAAAACCCATAAAATTTTTATCTTTCTAACAACAAGTAGTCTTTGACCCCGATAAAAGGTCAAAGACTAATTCGGGATTTTGAAGGTCATCCTTGACTTTGTTCACGAATCTTGGAAGTTCGCTGAAAAGAGTATCCAAATCCAAGCTCAGATCCGCAGTTCCACACCTGTACCTAAAAGAAAAAGAGAGTTTTTGTTGTTTGTTTGAGGGGTTTGCCTTGGTCAAACCCCGGTTTGGAATCAACCTTAATATTGAAATTGAGAATGCTAGCAAGTAGTAGAAGTAGATCTAATAATGAAGCTATGTAATTCAATAGATATGCAATCGTATTTCAAATGTAAACAAGTATATTGATATGAAAGTTTGAACATAACAATGGAAAATCAAAATCATAAATGTAAATCCAAAACCTTCATGATTGTATGCTTGGTGGTGAAGGAGCACCAAGATCAAAGACAAGAGCTATGGAGTGCACGAGGGTCTATGATGGATCCTTAGGTGGATTTGAAGACAAAAGGCCTTCAAAGGTCATTGAATCATGCAATAAGAATATTCATAATCATATAATATTGTCTTGATCGTAGATTGATCTTATTTTAGTCTAAATTTGAATGTAAGCCTAATGGCACTAATAAGCCTAAAAGGTACCTAGGGGTCACTAGGAATGGATTAAGGGTTGATCCTAGGTTAGGTGTTAATGGAATTGACCTTTAAGGGTCTTAATAGATGTAATAAGGCTAATCAAGTCTTTAAATGATGTTAAAAGCACTAAGAGTGCACAATATTATAAATTGCCAATGTTGGCAATATAAGCCAAATAAGGCTTGATTGGGGTTAGTAGGAATCATAAGTTAGTTTGGTTTCGATGGGTTGTTTCTAAACCTTTTAAAGGTTATGAGAGGGCCATTAGATGTTATTTTGTCAAGTTTATAACATTTGTTGTCAACTTGACAACAATCTTTATCCATTTTTGGTTCAACAGTCAGTTAGGGGCTGTTATCAAACAGTTGAGGAGTTAGTTAGTTGGTCTTTAGAAAACTAGAGTCTATTTGGGGAAGAGGTACACATGAATGGAGGGGAGATTATTATTGATATGCACTGGCACAAATTTGTAATGGTTTTGAGCAATAAAAATTTAATTCTTTGCATTTCATAGTGTTCACTATCCCATGGGTACAGTCCTGGCGATAGTGACTGGGTTGAAACATATGGAACGTGATCCTTGTTTATTTTTGATGTGAGAATGCTTATTTGCATTTGTTTTTTTATTTTGTTAAGTCATATTACATTGGTTTTGTCACTGAGAACTTCAAAGAGTGACTGGTGTTGTGTCGACAGGGACTGGCAATTGTAGACACTGTCAGTGTTTGTTTTGTAACCCTCAACATGTGAAGGCACTCCCACCTCTGTACTAATTGTGGTTTGGTGGGAGATTCCCACAGTGTATTATATATTTATTATATGTGAAGTTCATTGCAGGGAAGGGTGCTAGTTGATGGAGAACAGGGAAAAGGCCTGTTAATGTCTAGTTTTTGAACACTAGACAACATCAGTAATTGATTAGAAGGATCCCAATGAAGGAAGGGTATGTTTTATGGGTTATTATGTCTATAAGAAGGTAGTTGAAGGTGTTAGAACCTTTATTGGGGTTGTGTATTGCAGGGAAGAGAGATTTCACTAAAAATCTAGGTTATTGATCCTAGGAACAAGGGTTTGTTGGAGAGTGAGTTTGGTGAATGGTGAGGTCTTGGAAGTTTCATAAACTTGAGTCTAAAAAGGTCTAGGAAGACTGTTTTGAGTTGTGGAGTTCTGGAGGAAAAGGGATGATGGAGTTCCTTCTTTGAGCAAGGGCTAATTAAGCCTAATTGAAGGGTAGATTGTGAAAGAAGTGTTCACCAGTCACATGGTGAGAACCTAAGATTGTTATGCATTTAATAACTCTGAAAAGGGTATTCAAAAGTGTGAAAACATTGATAGGTTTTTTGAGCATTTTGGGAATGAAATGCTGATTTCAGTGTTGGCAGGGCTACTAGACAGGCCTAGAAGACCGTAGTTGAAGAATGGTGAAAGATGGATTGATAGGAGTGAATGGGGAGTTGTAACATGGAAAATGTACTATGTTAAGTTGATCCAAGGTGTTAGGATCAGAGTATGAGGTCTGGGTTGAGTTTGGGTGTGTTGGAGGCACTAGGTGCACTAGGTGGCCTAGGAGGGTATTGGTGAAATGAGAGATTGGAACTAGGAAGTGGGAAGGTGAACTTGATTGGTATGGTTGTGGAAGTAACTTACAAAGTCAGAGTACTTCATTTGATCTTCGAGTAAGACTGATTCCTTGAGTTGATTCCAAGTTATATTGTTGAATCCTTGAGTTGAATTAGCCTACTTAAGGTGATAATGGAGGGCTTTGCATCACTTGGAATCCACCTTGATAGAAGAATGAATGGATCTAGAAGATGAATGAAGGATATTGAATGAAGATCACACCACCATGATGGCTATAAGATCTAGGGTTTGAATGATGAATCTTGCATGCTTGAACCAAATCCCTTCAAAGGCTTGAATGCTTGACTCCTTGATCTTCCATGGAGAACTTGAATGGAGAAGAGGAATTGAATGGATGATTGCTTGAAATTCTTGATGAAATTCTTGCTTGATCTTACTTGAGAGCTTGAGTGCTTGATGGCAAAAGGAGATATGAAAAAATGATGGAGAAAATGAGAGAGGAAGGCTTCCTTTTATAGTGATCTAGGGCACAAACCTCTAGAGAAGGAAGACATTGGGAAATTAGATCCCAATTAACCTTAACCCCTAAAAATGGACCCATATTAAATGCAATTTAAGGATTTACCATTCTGAAACTTGAAATGGCCGACTCGGAAGTGGGAAAACAAATCTTTCCGAAACTCGACATCCGAAAATCATGGGAATTTGAAATTTGAAATCTAGGTCAAGGACAAGGTAGACCCCACCCTAAGTTAGGGTCAAGGTTGTCCCTGACCTAGGTCAAGGTTGAGGTTGTCATTGACCCTCAAGGTCATCTTTGACCTGGAGGTCAAAAACCTCAGGACCTCAATCTAGAGTGCTAGGATATGCAAAAAGATAGAAAAAACATGTGGAGAGAGAAGCAGAATGGGGAGAGAAAGCTAGACTCAAGAAAATACCTGATCAAGGTGCTTTACATGATCCCAGACCACTCACTCGGAGGGCTAAACGCTCTTATCATGGAAGTGCTTCCATTTTAAGACAATACATTAAGCCCCCACTTTAGCAAGAGTATGGATTCAATGCAAACTCTTGGTAAAGGAGAAGAAAGAAGAGATCCACATGGATTCAAAATGAGATAGGATAACACTTAGCTAGGGGAATAAGCCCCAAGGCTAAGGATTCTAACTCAACATACACGCATGAGGGTGCAAAAACAAAAAAGGAAAAAGACACAAAAGAGGGGTTAGTACTAAAACAAACCCAAATCAACTAGTATAAGAAACCTTGCTAAGAAACATTTCTCATACTAATATCATATCTGGAAAGCTATCATAAGAGCATAAATGATTACATAGGAAAGACAAGAGAAACACTATAAATAACATAGCTTCATGATCTAGTGCTACTAGCATGAAAGCGAAGAGAGAGAAAGGGAAAATAGTGATTACCTCACCTAGTAAGATGCCCACCTTACCATGAATCACCCTGGAGGGAGAGCCCAACAGGTTCACCCATAAACTGTGCTTGCAATTGTAATGCATCTTCTGACAGCTTCTGGAATACTCATAGATTCACCTTCTTGTATCATTATGAATATGAAATGCATGTCTCCTCAGGATTTAGCAACTTATGTGCATTACCTTTGGAAGATTTAGCATATAAATGTGTGTCTTTTTAGGATTTAGAAACTTATGTGCGTTACCTTCCAAGATTTAGCATATTGGAAAATTTGAAAAATGGGTGTCTCCTCAGGATTTAGCAACTTATGTGCATTACCTTCCAAGATTTAGCATATAAATAAAAAACTATAGTACAAGGGAGACCCTATATATGCCCCCCTCCTTATCATGGTTGTCTACTAGATATGATAAGGAAGAGGAAGAGGATACCTACTTCACAATGCAAGGAGATATCTTGTTTACAACAATGTATACCATATTCTTAGCGAGGGATATTGACCCCAACATCCAAGATTATAGATAATCGTGAAAATAATATATCACTCATGGAAAAAGGATCCTAAAAAAAAAAGAGATCTTATCAACAAGACCCCCACCAAAGAGGAGTGCTTTAGATAAAATATCATCTTTCAACAACGGGAACAAATATTCGATCATCAAGCCCCCTACAAACAAGAGGAAGAGGAATCGTTGGAATGAGGGAAACAACTCCAACACCAAAGCAAGGGTGAGAGTTTATAAAGAACATAATTTACAACATAGAGAAGAAGTGATGACATAGGACAATGACCTCTCATCCATAGTCAAAATATCTATCAATATGATGAAATAATATTGCAATATAAACAAATACCACTAAGCTAAGGAAAGCAATTCCCTAGACAAAGATAAAGAAGGAAGAACCTTGCCCCCCAGGGATAGAGACAAGGGATACCTTTGGGAAACACATGTTTTAGAAAAGATATATTGAAAAAGATCTATAGATGAACATAATGCAAAACCATAGAAAGATAGGAGAGAAAGAATACCAATTAAGCCCCAATAAAAGACCTAATGGATCCTAGGAGACTGGATGACAATACACCTCTTTCCCCCCAGTCATGAGACAAGAGGGGAAGAAATCTACATTATATCAGAAGAAGGGGAATCCCCTATATCAAAATTATGAAGGAATTGTAAAAATCCACGAGAATGAGATATAATTCCTAAAGCAGCTCTTTCTCTAACATATAACTTGAAATGTTTACAATCATCAAGTAAATGTGTGTTGGAATAATGAAAAGGACATTTATATTTGTATAAGGCATCTATCGGCATAGGTCTAAAGATTTCTTTCTTGAAATTCATTAACTCAACATATACCTTCTTAGCCACCTCTTGACGAACATTAGGGTTTTCTAAGATAGGTGTGGGGAGAAGAATGTGAAGAGGACGATGATTAACATCACCTACCTTGACTTGAGATTTTGAACAACCAATACCATACATATCCGGTTTAGGGGGTATATGAACTGGAAACCTAATACCATGCTCCTTAACTCCAAGCCCTAAACCTTTATAACCTTGTTTAGTCACCATATTATATCCGGTAGTGTACATATTATGTAAAGTTTCTACAGGAGGTGATTGTTTATCATGTTCATGAGTAAAGGTTGTATAAGGTGGAATAATAGGTTTTGAAGAAGTTTCTTTACCCTTTCCTTTAATATCATCATGAATCGGAGGAGAAGGTAAATCAAAGAAGTCTTGCACATCTGCATCTTGAAATATAGCTTGAATCCCATCATAAGTACGGGAAGAACTAGGGATAGCAGATGGAGAATTAGGTATCAGATTTAGAATAGGAAGATTAGGAATCAGATTAGGATTGAGAGGATTGATAGGATTAGGAAGATTAGGAAATGGCGTATCATCTACCAAATTCTTCACATAATCCAAAAGAGTAATAAGCCTACCACATAAATCTTTAATGAAAGTTTTAAATGTAGGAAGACTAGTGTCGGTCAACTTCACAAAAGCATAAGTGAGAGCAAAATGAAGAGTCATCAACACAATGAAGTGAATGATACTCTCATAAGCATCATAGGCATGGTAAAGAGATGCTAAAAGAAGGGTAATAAGGAACATGACCACACACCAAAGCATCTTAAAAATCTCCATAGTAAATGAAAATGCAAGAAATGTTTTTGTATTTTATTGAATATATAGATTTTTTTGTATTTTTAAATTTAAAGAGCATAAACTAGATCTAATCTAAATACAAGAAAAGACCTAAAATTTAACACAATAGGGAATCTAAATCCACAAAAGAAAAGGGGTAAGTATTTCGGGTTCACCAAAATGAATAAGGTGAAATTTGTATCACCTAATTGAATGGGAGAAATATGAGATCTACTTCTAAATCCAAATTCCTAAAGGAGAGATCGAAATTGATCAACCAAAAGGTTAATGCACAATTGAATCAATCCACAGAGAATATGAAGGAGGAAGAAAACCTTATATTTCCTTATAAAGAGAACGTGCTTGAAATCTGAAATAATTGAAAGACAAATACTAACCTCAAAATAGGGTAGATTTGGAAAATGCTGATTTATGATGTCTGTGTGTAGTTTAAGGCAATTATGCAACCTGTTTCAGATTGGAAATGCCGAGACGAAGAAAACCCAGAAAACTTTTATCTTTCTAATAGCAGGTAGTCTTTGACCCCGATAAAAGGTCAAAGACTACTTTGAGATTTTGAAGGTTGTCCTTGACTTTGTTTACGGATCTCGGAAGTTCGCCGAAAAGGGTATCCAAATCCAAGCTCAGATATGTAGTTCCACACTTGTACCTGCAAGAAAAAGAGAGTTTTTGTTATTTGTTTGAGGGGTTTGCCTTGGTCAAACCTTGGTTTGCCTTGGTCAAACCTTGGTTTGGAATCAACCTTAATATTGAAATTGAGAATGCTAGCAAGTAGTAGAAGTAGATCTAATAATGAAGCTATGTAATTCAATAGATATGCAATTGTATTTCAAATGTAAACAAGTATATTGATATGAAAGTTTGAACATAACAATTGAAAATCAGAATCATAAATGTAAATCCAAAACCTTCATGATTGTATGCTTGGAATCCACCTTGATAGACGAATGAATGGATCTAGAAGATGAACAAAAGATCTTGAAGGAAGATCACACCACCATGATGGCTAGATCTAGGGTTTGATTGATGAATCTTGCATGCTTGAACCAAATCCCTTCAAAGGCTTGAATGCTTGAATCCTTGATCTTCCATGGAGAACTTGAATGGAGAAGAGGACTTGAATGGATGATTTCTTGAAATGCTTGATGAAATGCTTGCTTGATCTTACTTGAGAGCTTGAGTGCTTGATGACAAAAGGAGATATGAAAAAGTGATGGAGAAAATGAGAGAGGAAGGCTTCCTTTTATAGTGATCTAGGGCACAAACCTCTAGAGAAGGTCGACATTGGGGAATTAAATCCCAATTAACCTTAACCCCTAGAAATGGACTCATATTAAATGCAATTTAAGGATTTACCATTCTGAAACCCGAAATGGCCGACCCAGAAGTGGAAAAACAAATCTTTCCAAAACTCGACATATGAAAATCATGGGAATCTAAAATTTGAAATCTGGGTCAAGGATGAGGTAGAACCCACCTTAGGTTAGGGTCAAGGTCGTCCCTAACCTAGGTCAGGGTTGACATCATCATTGACCCTCAAGGTCATCTTTGACCTTGAGGTCAACAATCTTAGGACCTCAATCCAGAGTGCTAAGAAATGCAGAAAGATAGCAAAAATAGGTGGAGAGAGAAGCAGAATGGGGAGAGAAAGCCAGACTCGAGAAAAGACCCGATCAAGGCGCTTGACATGACCCCAGACCACTCACTCGGAGGGCTAAATGCTCTTATCATGGAAGTGCTTCTATTTTAAGACGATACATGTAATAATCTTGTATTCATGTGAGGTTGTGAGGATATATGCGAGTATGTATGTGCGCTGAATGTATACATCTTTTAAAGGAAGATAATAAGTGTGGAAAATAAATTTATATTATTCTTCAATGGAACTGATCCAGGCATAGAGGAGATGCTATTAAACACAATTCATAATTTGTAGATGTGATTTGAATTTTCTTGTATAGGGAGTGAGCCTTCCTTGGGTAGTAAGCCTTTTTCATTTTGAGCAGTGAGATCTAGGAAATGTGCCTAAATGCATGTGCATTCCCCATTGTAATAATTCTAATATACTATACCTATCTTGTGGGTTCACCCCCATTTTGGTTTTTCCCTTGACTATGTTTCCACGTATAAAAATTATGGTGTTATGTGTGGTCATGATGTGTTGTTGATTTATGCTTCCATGTTTAATTATCAGATCAAAGAATAAGTTTAAGTTGTGTGAGTTTTGTGACAATTTAATCACCCCCCCTCTCATTTGTTTTCCCTATTTCAACAATTGGTATAAGAGCTAAGTTCCTCCAAAGAATCTTAACCGCTTGAGGTGATCTGGGATGGAAGTGTACAAGAAGGACAGTCTGAGATTTGATGGGACAAACTACTCTCTTTGGAAAAATTTCATGGAGTGTCATCTGAGATGCATTGGAGACCCTTTTTGGGATATTACGTACAACCAATATACTGCTCTTGCAAATCGTATAACTCAAGATGAGATCAAGAAGGATGAATACAATATTAGAGCTAATGAAGCATTGTTGAGTGCTCTAACTAACATTAAGATGAAAAATGTTATGGAATTGAAGACTACTCATTAGATCTGGAAGAAATTGGAAACTTTATATGAAGGAGACAATTATGTGAAGCTTGCCAACTTGCAGAGTCTAAAAGGAAACTATGAGATGTTGAGGATGAGTGAAGATGAGAATTTTAATTCTTTCATGCAGGAGGTGAATGAACTTGTGTGCGATATTGGTTGTGCTAGTAGATAGTTGGATGAATAAGATATTCTTGCTAAAGTTCTTAGATCTTTACTTGCATCCTACGCACATAAAGTTGGTGCTATTGAGGAGATCAAAACTGTGACAAATGTAACTAGAGACATGTTGACTGCTAAGCTTACAACTTTTGAGACAAGTGAGATTGGTAATTCACTTCCTAAGATAGAATCTGCATTTAAGGCTACTATTTTTGGAAAGGATAAGAAGATATGTGATCCAGGAGAAACTTATTCAAGGACATCTAGATATGAGAAGGAGATGAAGGAGATTGAATATGAATAGAGAGAGCTTGAGGAACTTGAAGCCCTTATTTCCAAGAGATTTCCAAAAGGTGCTGGTAGTATGAAGGAAAATTGCATGTTAAATGTTTTTCTTGCAATAATATAGGTCATTTTTCTTCAAGATGTTCGGAAAGAGTTCCTAAGGATAAACTTAAGATCAAACCTAGATTTCAAAAGAGATTTTGTTATGCTATTGATGGTGTGACAGATGATGAATCTAATAAGGGAGGTTCAAGTGATAATGAATGGGCATTTATTGCTATCAAAGAAGATGATCCAATACCTATGGAATCTACTAGCTACATAAATGAGGAAAGAGCTTTGGTTGCACAAGTTGAAGAGAAATATGAATGAGTGATTGACAGTGGATTCTCTCCTCATATGACAGGTGATAAGAGTAATTTTGTGGGTTTGGAAAAGTATGAAGGTGGTGTTGTGAGGTTTGGTGATGATACACCTTGTTTAATCCATGGTAGAGGATCCATTACTCTTGATGGTAAGAACAATACTGATGATGTATTGTATGTTGAAGGTCTAAAGCATAATATTTTGAGTGTTGGATAGTTGGTTGCCAAGGGACATAATCTACAATTTAAGAATGGGAAGTGTAGAATCTTGGGAAGCTCCAGAATTGAAATTGTATTAGGTACAAAAGCTAAAGGTAATGTCTTTCATTTAAATAGTGCCGAGAAAAGATGCTTGATTACTAAAAGTTGGTTGTGGCATAAAAGGATGTGTCATGTGATTTTTGATAATATTGTTGAGATAAGTTCTACTCATGTTGTGAGAGATCTTCCTAAGTTGAAGAAACCTGCTAACATTATGTGCAAGGAATGTCAGTTGGGAAAATAAACTATAGATAATTTTAGGAGTAAGAATCATTGTTCAAGTGGAATACACTTATCAAGACTTATGTCAGTTACAAAAATAGGGTGATTTGTAGGGATCTAGAGCAGCTTAAAAAATCAAGATAATGATGTGCACCATGCAGTTTTGTGTGGTTCTCAAGGTTATAATGCTTCCCCTGGACCTCATGAGGGGCACTCTCCCTCAACCCTGCAAGGGGCACTCCCTCTTGAACCCATGAGGAGTGTTTCCCGTTGAACCCGCTAGGGGTGCTATCCCCAAACCTTGTTGAATAATTTTGGGGGAAAATGCGTTGACAAAAGTGAGGAAAGGTTAATTTCTGACTCTGATTAGGCTCCATATAAAAACATTAGTGTTTAGGGGAAAGAGGGGGACATGGGGGAGATGTGGGGATGATGGAGAGAAGGAAAAGAGGGAGAGAGGGAGAGAGATAGGGGGAAAGAGAGAGGGACAAGGGATAAAGTATTTAGGGTTGATGGATTATGGTTATAGATTTTAGGGTTGGGGGGGAGAGATCAAGGGAGAGAGAGAGAGAGAGAGAGAGAGAGAGAGAGAGAGAGAGAGAGAGAGAGAGAGAGAGAGGCTTAACCGCATCTCTCTTCTCCTCCCTCCTCTCTCTCTCTATATATTCTCTCCTCTTCCTTCCCCCATCACTATCTTTGTCTATTCCAGGACCTAATTATCCTCTTTCTATCTCTACCTCATCTCTCTCCCACTCCACATCCCCCTTCTCTCTCTCTACCTCATATATCCCCCTCCCCATTCTCCCTTTCTCTCATATCCCTCTCCCTCTCACCGTCTCCTCCCCCCTATTAGCATCTATCTCTACCTCATGTCTCTCACCCTATACTCCTCCCACTCTCACTCTCACATCTCTCCCCTTAATTACCCTCTTTCACTCTCTCCACTCCATATTATCACCATATCATCTCTCTCTCTCTCTCTCTCTCTCTCTCTCACACACACACACACACACACACACACACACACACACATCCCTTTCCCCCTCCCTCCTCGCTCACTTTTTTTGTCCCCATCCTCCTCTCTCTCTCTCCCCCCTGTCCCTTTCCCCCAATCTTAATTTCTCCCTAGAATACCTAATAGGATCTAAGTGGTTGTAAGGGGTCCTAGGATACATTAATGTAATCTAAGACACGTAACGACCACTTGCGATCCCTCAGCATACATTATTGTATGCTAAGGAGTTGTAAGGGGTCATAAGGGGACCTAGGATACATTAATGTAACTTAGGACCCCTCAACATACATTATTGTATGGCAAGGAATCGTAAGGGGTCATATGGGGTCTTGAGGGGTCCTAGGATAGATTAGTGTATCCTATGACTCCTTAGGACCTCTTATGACCCCTTAAGACCCCTTATCATATATTAATGTATCCTAAGACTCCTGGGATACATTAATGGTTAATGGGGGTCGTAAGGAGTCATAAGAGGTCTTAAAGTGTCTTAGGGTACATTAGTGAATCCTAGGACCCCTCAAAACCTCTTATTTCCCCTTACGATCCCTTACCTTGCATTAATGTATTCTAGGGATTCATAGGATACATTAATGGATAATGGGGGTCATAAGGGTTCATAAGTGGTCCTAAGGGGTTCTAAGATATATTCGTGTATCTGAGGACCTCTTAAGACCCCCATTACATATTAATGTATCCTATGACTCCTAGGGTACATTAATGTAATGTAAGGGATCCTAAGGGGTCATAAGTGGTCTTAAGGGGTCGTAGGATACATTAAGGGTGCTAAGGGGTCTCAAGAGGTTTTAATGAGTCCTTGAATATATTAAGGGCTCCTATTATACATAATGGGTGCTAAGTTGTCCTAAGGGGTCTGTCTTTCCCTTTTCTCCCTCTTCCCCACCTTTCTCTTTCTCACTCTCACACTTTCACTTCTCACCATCTTCCCTCTCTCTCTATCTCTCTCCCACCCCCATTATCTACATATGAGGCAGAAAGATAGGGTAAATGGGGGGAAGAGATGGTGAGAGGAGGGAGGGTAGAGATTGAAAGAGGGTAATTAGGGGGGAGATATGTGAGAGAGAGCATTAGAGAAGGGAGAGAGGGTGAGAGACATGAGGTAGAGATAGATGGTAATTAGGGAGAAGAAATGACCTGAGTGAGGGAGGGAGATGGGAGAAAGGGAGAAGGGAGTGGGGAGAGATGAGGTAGAGAGAGGGGGATGATTAGGACCTAGAGAGAGAGAGAGAGGGGGGGGAGTGATAGGCAAAATAGAGAGAGAGGGAGAGAATGGAAATAAGGAGAGAGAGATAAAGGTAAAGGGAGAGGGGGATAGAGAGGAGGAAGGGGATAGGGAGAGTGAGTGAAGAGGGGGGGAAAGAGATAGGTGAAATAGAGAGAGATGGATAATTGTAAGGAAGAGGGGGAGAATGGAAAGAGGGAGAGAGTGAGATTAGGGGAAAGGGAAAGGGGGAGAGTGAGAGAGAGAGAGAGGAGGAAGGGGAAATGGAGAGCGAGTAAGAAGGGAGGGGGAAATGGATAGGTGAAATAGAGAGAGGGAGAGTTGTGTGGAAGAGGGAGAGAGTGAGATTGGGGAAAGAGAGAGGGGTAGAGAGAGAGGAGAAGGAAGGGGATAGGGAGAGCAAGTAATGAGGGAGGGAGAAAGGGATAGGTGAAATAGAGAGAGAGGGAGAGTTGTGGGGAAGAGAGAGAATCAAAAGAGGGAGAGAGTGAGATTAGGGGAAAGGGAGAGGGGGAGAGAGAGGAGGAAGGGATAGGGAGAGTGAGTGAGGAGGGAGGGGAAAGGGATAAGTGAAATAGAGAGAGAGTGAGAGTTGTGGGGAAGATGGGGAGTTGTAGGGAAGAGGAAGAGAATGGAAAGAGGGAGATCAGGGGAAAGGGAGAGGGGGACAAAGAGAGGAGGAAGGGGATAGGGAGAGCAAGTGAGGATGGAGGGGGAAAGGGATAGGTGAAATAGAGAGAGAAGGAGAGTTGTGGGGAAGAGGGAGAGAATGGAAAGAGGGAGAGTGATATCGGGTGAAAGGGAGATGGAGAGAGAGAGGGGGGGAGGAAGGGGAAAGGGAGATCAAGTGAGGAGGGAGGGAGAAAGAGATAGGTGAAATAGAGAAGAGGAGGGAAAGCGTAAGAAAGGGAAAAAGATAGGGGGGGAGGTAGAGGAGAGAAATGGAAATGGGGATGATATACAAATATATGGAAGAGAGGTAGGGGATGGATGGAGAGAGAGGTAGGGAAGAGAGAGAAGAGAAATGGGGAGAAGATGAGAGAGGAGAAAAGAGATATGTGGAAAGGGAAATAAGGATTCAAGGTTTAGGGTTTATGGTTCAAAGAAAGAGAGATAGGTAGAGAGAGGCAGGAATATTAGGTAGAGAGGGAGAGAGGGGGAGAGAGGATGAGAAGAGGGGAGAAAGGATAAAACTTATAAACATAGTCTGTCAAACTTGAATCTCGTCTCCCTCTCTCCCTCTCTCTCACTCTATCCCTCTTTTCTTTCTCTCCATCTTCCCTACCTCTCCATATCTCTTGCCTCTTTCTCCTAAAATCTAAATCCGACCTAATCCCTAAACCCTATAAATATAAGTTGTAAACCCCCTCTCTCTCTCTCTCTCACACACACACATCTCCCTTGACCTCTGACCCTAATCATAAAACCTATAACTATAATCCTTCAACCCTAAATCCTTTCTCCCTTGTCCCTCTCTCTTTTCACATATCTCTCTCACTCAGTCCCTCTTTTCCTTCTCTCTATTTTCCCCACCTCTCCCCCATGTCCCCCTCTTTCCCCTAAACCCTAATATTTTTATATGGAGCCTAATTAGAGTTATAAGTTAACTTGTCCTCACTTTTATTAGCACAATCCCCCCCCCAATATTATTAAATTGTTGAAAACTTTCATTTTAACATTTGATGTACACCATATATGGAACATACCATATGTAGAGCATTTTCTACATGTTTGTATTACAACATTTGGCATGCACCTTTTGAATTGCATTAGGAAACACCAAGCCTAAGGCTTGGATTTGCCTTAGGAATGCAACCCAAAGGCTTGGGCAACTCAAACATGCCTAAGATTTGTATTCTTGCAAACATACAAAAAAATCACATTTTTGAATTTGTGCTCCCTGTCAGGTTTACATGTGGTTCAACAACAAGAAAATTAGACAACAAGATGTTATAGAACTCTCGGTCAGCTATCTATCCATTTTTTTTTGAATTTTGACTATGTTAAGCTTTTCATCTCTAATTTCTTTTTTAAGTATATCCATTTTTTGAAAAAAACCAATGAGTACTATTTTGGGCATAGATTTTGGCTCGTTTATCAAATTTTGAAACAAGGCACTTGTAAAGAAACTAGGCTCCATTCTACACACTTAATTTTTTTTAAAAAAATTTTCAATTAGTTTTCAATGGTTTCTAGGGGGAGCACACTCAAATCTCACATTTTTTAGGATGTGTCTGTAAGGAAACTCAGGTGCGGAAACAGCTTCCTACGCTAATCTCTATAGGAGAGTATTGTGCAAATTCTTATAAATCCTTACAATTTCAGATTCGTTAACTAATTTAACAAAGATATTGCAACCACATACCATACATACAGAAAAATAGAGAATGACACAACGATATACCTTGGGGAAAACCTTTCAGTAAAAAACCCCAGCACTCCAAAACCTGCACAATGTATTATCTTCAACACAAAGATTACAATACACTTGCAATGCAAGTTCTTTCAGGAAATGAGAGACAAAGCCAACAAGGCTTAAATTTTTGTTATATCTCTCCCATAGGAGCAGCATCATATATATAGACTCCTCTGGACCCAAAAATAGGCACAACCACCAAGACCCATCCACAAAGCCACATGTACACAGTTGTTACATGCAATCCCAAGAATAGGCGTCCATCCCTAGAATAGACTATGACAGCTTGTCATAGAATCTGCCAAAAATAATGGTCACAAGAGAAGTGTAAGAGAATCTGTCATACCAACCTATTTTTGGCATATTCTTTTACACACACCAACCACTTCTTCTTGGGCGCCCAAATAGGCCCAAGTCATAAGATGCTCTTACACCTGTCATAGCACATTCCTTAAATAGTTCTTACGTGTCATAGGAATCCATCATGACCGTTTCAGTCATGATCTCCTTACGCACAAGATGCCGACACATCAAGTGGAGTGACACATCAACATGCCAACTAGACATGTACACTCACACTTAATTACATTATTTGCAAAAAATACATTTACAAAATAAATAATAAGAATAGGAATTATCCAAGGTTGAGAGACCTTATTCCTAACATTCTCCCACTTGTTGAACACCTTGTAAGAGTAACAGGAACATAACAGGAACTTTAACTGCTATAGGCCAAAAGGCCCATAGACTTTGAACACCATCTGAACTTCTCAGTGCCCACTGGTTTCATTAATGCATCTGCAACATTCTTCACAGTATCTACCTTCTCCAAATTTACCTTTCCATCTTCCACCATATCTCTCACAAAGTGAAACTGCACATCAATGTGCTTCGTTCTGGCATGGAAAGTTGGATTTTTTGCAAGGCAAATAGCGCTCTAACTGTCACACCAAATAGTAATCTATTCTGCATCAACACCAACATCAGAACATGATCTTCTAAGCCAAATGGCTTCTTTACAAGTATGAGTAGCAGCCATGTACTCAACTTCTGTAGTGGACAAAGCAACCACAGGTTGTCGCTTACTCATCCAACTGATGGCACCACCAAGCATAGTGAACACATAAGCACTGGTGGATCTCCTGCTGTCAATATCACCTGCCCAATCTGAATCCACAAACCCACAAATACAAACTGAATGCAGAGATCCAGAAGAGTTACCATGGTAACATATGGAGTAATCTGATGTGCCCCTCAAATATCTGAATACTCGCTTAACTGCATCCCAATGTACCCATCCAGGATTAGCCATAAACCGACTCAGGACTCCCACTGCTTGGGCAATGTCTAGTCTAGTACAAACCATAGCGTACATAAGACTGCCAACTGCACTAGCATAAGGTACTCTACTCATGTCCTCCACCTCACTAGGAGATTTTGGACAATCATCTACAAATAACTTTGTTCCCATAGAAATAGGAACACATAGTGGTCTACAATCTGCCATGCTGAACCTGTCCAACACAGACTTCACATACTTACTCTGACTCAACCAAAGTTTTCCTTTAGACCTGTCTCTACTGATTTCCATACCCAAGATGTACCTAGCTGCCCCAAGATCTTTCATCTAAAACTGTGCTGACAACTGAGATTTAAAATAAGAAATCATACCCTTACCCTTCCCAAACAGCAACATATCATCAACATATAATGCAATAATAAGAAGGCGATCATTTTCAACTCTGAAATAAACACAATGATCTGATTTTGATCTTACAAATCCAATTGACAACACAAAGACATCAAACTTAAGGTACTACATCCTAGGAGATTGCTTCAAACCATATAGAGATTTCTTTAATATGCAAACTAAGGATTCTTTACCTTTAACAATGTAGTGCTCAGGCTGTGACATATAAATCTCTTCCTCCAAATCACCATGAAGGAAAGCTGTCTTCACATCCATCTATTCTATCTCTAAATCATATGATGCAACAAGAGATAACATAAATCTAATGGATGTCAACTTTGCAACAGGAGAGAATATTTCACCATAATCTATTCCCTCTACCTGTGAATACCCCTTTGCAACCAATCTAGCTTTATACCTTTCAACACTGCCATCTGCATAGAATTTCTTCTTGAACACCCATTTACAGCCAACAGATTTTCTCCCTTTAGGCAAAGGTATAGGGTCCAAAGTTTTGTTTTTCTCCAATGAAACCATCTCATCATCCATAGCCTCAATCCAGGAACCTGCATCTTCCATGCCCAAAGCCTCTTTCACAGATCTAGGCTCATCAGTGTTAGTAATCAAAGCAAAGGCACAACTAGAATCTAACATAGAATAACCAAACCTTTCTGGTTGCTTTCTTTCTCTCGTGGATCTCCTCAAGGGCTGCGGTTGAGGTTGTTCTTCCTCTTCTTCTAAACTATCAGAGCTGCTAGAGCTCTCCTCATCATTAGGCCCAACATGGTCTCTCTGTTCAGTCTTCTCAAGGGTAGGAGGCAGCTGAACAACATCTTTTTCCTTTTCTTTTTCATCTGGTTGTAGCACAATAGGAGAAGATGTTAGCTCTCTGAAAATAACATTTCTACTATACAACACCTTACTAGTCACAGGATCCCAAAGCTTGTATCCTTTCACACCAGCACTGTATCCAATGAAAATACATTTAACAGCTTTGTTTTCCAACTTAGATCTTTTCTCCTTTGGAACATGTGCATAAGCTTCACAACCAAAAACCTGAAGATGTCTAATTGAAGGCTTCTTACCAGACCACACCTCCATGGGTGTCTTACCAACAAGGGATGATGTAGGAGATCTGTTAACCAGATAGCAAGCAGTGGCCACAGCTTCGGCCCAAAACCTTTGTTCTAAACCAGCTCCACTAAGCATACTCCTAGCCTTCTCCATCAGTGTCCTGTTCATTCTCTCTGCAACTCCATTTTGCTGTGGGGTATAAGGAGTTGTCTTATGCCTCTCGATACCTTGTTCTTTACAGAACTGTTCAAACTCTGCTGAGCAAAACTCACCACCATTGTCAGTTCTCACACACTTAATCTTCTTACTAGTCTGATTCTCTACAAGAGCTTTAAATTCCTTGAACTGACTAAAGACTTGTGTCTTACTTTTAAGGAAATAAATCCACTTCCTTCTACTGTAATCATCTATGAAAGATACAAAAAATACAGACTTGGAGATTGAAGGAACTTTTACAGGACCAAATACATCAGAATGAATAAGATCCAAAACATCAGAAGATTTGTGAGAACTAGAGTAAAACTGAACATGATTTTGTTTACCATAGACACAGTGTTCGCAGAAGTCAAACTCAAGATTGCAATCATTTAACCCCTTAACGAGATTTTTATTTTTCAGGGTTCTGAGACCCTTTTCACCAATGTGGCCAAATCTCATATGCCACAACATTGTCTTTTCTGTAGGAAGCTTACCTTCCAAAGTATTTGCACTACCATCGGAACCAATAGCCACAGACTTCTTCACTGCTTGTTCAGATGGTGAGGATGAAGAACTATTACATAGAGGAATACATGCATCTAGGTGAAATAAGGTACCTCTCCTAGTACCCCTTGCAAGCACTATCGATCCTCTCATCATCTTGCATCCTTCTTTCGAAAAAACAACTTGCACACCTACATCATTCAGCATACTTACAGATAATAGGTTTTGTGCCAAACTCAGAATGTGCATAACTCCATTGATTCCCTTTACTCATCCATCAAGAAATTTGATAGTGACCCTTCCGCGTCCAACTATCTTTAGGTGAGAATCATCACCCAAGTACACCTTTCCACCATCGAACTCTTCATATTTTGAGAACTAGTTTTGATGAGAGGTCATGTGAAAAGATGCACCCGAGTCAACCAACCACACATCATCAGATGCATGGGCTGCCAAAGCTGCGATGAATGCATCGCCATCTTCTTGAGATCTTTCGGAAGCTGAATCTGAACCTTTCTTCTTCTTCTTCGGCTCTTTGCAGTCTTTACGGAAGTGCCCAGATTTATCACAGTTCCAACATTTTGCCTTGGACTTGTTGGAAGTCTTTGACTTCCCACGGGATTTGGATCTACCCTTATTGTCAGACTTCTTCCCTCTTTCAGTGGATCTCCCACGAACAGCAAGGGCTTCTTTTTCCAAAATGAAATCCTTTCTCCGCATCTCCTCCGATAGCAGCGAAGACAGCACATCATCCATTTTGAAGGTGACTAAAGTGCTTCCGAGAGCCATCACAAGATGGTCCCATGAATCTGGTAAAGAACACAACAGTGTGTAGCAATGATCCTCCTCCTCTAACTTGACACCAGCTGATGTCAATTGTGCAGCTAGCAGATTAAATGCATTTAAATGATCCGTTAAGGATCCACCTTTCTCCATTCGTAGAGAGTACAACTTCTTACTCAGGAACAACTTGTTCACCAGAGATTTGGCCTGATACACGGCCGCAAGTCTTTCCCATAAACTATTTGCGGTTTTCTCATTTAGAACATTCAGAAGGACTGCATCGGTTAAATAGAGTCTTATGAGACCCTTAGCTTTATGGTCTTTGATATCCCAATCTGCTTGAGCTATAGTTGCTGGTCTTGTAGCACTTGAAGTCGCTTCCCATAGGTCACGATCTGCCAACATGTCTTCCATCTTGAGTTTCCACAACTCGAAATTAGTGCCATTAAATTTCTCCACCTCCATTCTTCCATATGATGAACTTGCCATCTCAATCTGCAAATAAGATTCAAAATGCTCTGCAAAAAACTCCCACTCAAACTTGAGATTAGCTCAAAAAACCCTACCCAACAACTAGGATCAAAAGTTGATCAAACTCTGATACCACTTGTAAGGAAACTTAGGTGCGGAAACAGCTTCCTACGCTAATCTCTATAGGAGAGTATTGTGCAAATTCTTATAAATTCTTACAATTTCAGATTCGTTAACTACTTTAACAAAGATATTACAACCACATACCATACATATAGAAAAATAGAGAATGACACAACGATATACCCTGGGGAAAACCTTTCGGTAAAAAACCTCAGAACTCCAAAACCTGCACAATGTATTATCTTCAACACAAAGATTACAATACACTTGCAATGCAAGTTCTTTCAGGAAATGAGAGACAAGGCCAACAAGGCTTAAATTTTTGTTATATCTCTCCCATAGGAGCAACATCATATATATAGACTCCTCTGGACCCAAAAATAGGCACAACCACCAAGACCCATCCACAAAGCCACATGTACACAGTTGTTACATGCAATCCCAAGAATAGGCGTCCATCCCTAGAATAGACTATGACAGCTTGTCATAGAATCTGCCAAAAATAACGGTCACAAGAGAAGTGTAAGAGAATCTGTCATACCAACCTATTTTTGGCATATTCTCTTACACACACCAACCACTTCTTCTTGGGCGCCCAAATAGGCCCAAGTCATAAGATGCTCTTACACCTATCATAGCACATTCCTTAAATAGTTCTTACGCATCATAGGAATCCGTCATGACCGTTTCAGTCATGATCTCCTTACGCACAAGATGTCGACACATCAAGTGGAGTGACACATCAACATGCCAACTAGACATGTACACTCACACTTAATTACATTATTTGCAAAAAATACATTTACAAAACAAATAATAAGAATATGAATTATCCAAGGTTGAGACACCTTATTCCTAACAGTGTCCACTTCAGAAATTCATAAAAAATCACACGTTCATAAAAATTCAACAGAAAAATCTAAGATAAACTATGTTGTGCTAGCTAACTTCTCACTGGAGCGATTAAAAAAATTAAAAAAAAAGTTAACATTTTAGGGGGAGCACACCGGACACTATGTTATGTTTTTTCACAAAAAATAGGAGCACTTTTTGTGCTTCCCCCTTTTGAGGTCCTTAATCTCCACCATTTTCAAAATAAATTATTAGTTTAAAAACTATATTTGGAGTACTACAACACTTTTTTTTATTGCATCTTCAAATTTTGAGTCTAACTATCTTCAATTTGTTGTCAAAGTTCAGATTTTTCTAATTTAAGAAAAAAATGGCATCTTATACCCCCTTTTTTGTCCCCCATCTTTGTGCACTTATCCCAAATGGATGTCAAGCTTGCATTCTTGAATGGTGAATTGGAAGAAGTGTACATTGAACAACTTGATGGATTTCAATTGTCTGATCAAGGTGATATAGTTTTCCTCTTAAAGAAAGCTTTGTATGAAATGAAGCAAGCCCCAAGAGCATGGTATGCTAGATCGGATAAGTATCTACTAAAGCTTGGATTTAACAAAGGTATTAGTGATAGTAATCTATACTTCAAGATTGATCATGATAACATTCAGATTGTTGAAGTTTTTATTGATGATATTGTCTTTGGAGGGAATGATAGGATGAGAAAAGAGTTTTCTAATTAAATACAAAATGAATTTGAAGTGTCTGTGATTGGATAGATTAAATTCCATTTAGGTTTCCAAATCACACAATAAAAAAAGGAATTTTTATATCTCAGTCCAAATATGTGAAGTAGTTGTTAAAGAAGTTTGGAATGGAAGATTCAAAACCAGTTGGTACTCCCATGGTGATTGGATGTAAGTTGACTAAAAATGATGATTCACCTAAGGAAAATCATACTAGATAAAGATCTATGATGGATTACTCTATTTGACCTAGACCATACCCAATATCATGAATGCATTTTACATTGTTGCTAGATTTCAAGATGATCCTAAGGAATCTCATGTGGTAGTTTTCAAAAGAATTTTAAGCTATTTGAAAGAGAGTTGATTTTGGTCTATGGTATCCTAAATATGATGAATTTACTTTGAGTGCCTTTACTGATGCTAATTGGGCAAGAAATGTGGATGACATAAAGAGTACTAGTGGTCGTGCATTTTTCTTGGGAAAAAGATTAGTTTCATGGCTGAGTAAAAAAAAGAATTATATTTCTTAATCTATTGCAGAGGTAGAATATGTTGCTTCTGCAGTCAATTGTACTCAGTTGGTATGGATGAAATAGATGTTGAAGGATATCTTAGTGATGTATGATGAACCTATTGATATCTATTGTGACAATTCAAGTGCAATTAACATTTCCACTAATCTAGTGTTGCATTCAAAGACCAAACATATGTCTATCAAGTTTCACTTTTTGAGAGAAAAGGTAAATGAAAAGGAAGTTAGATTGGAGTATGTGCCTACTAAGGACCAGATTGTAGATATTTTCATGAAGCATTTGACTAAAGATAGTTTTGAGTATCTCAGAGGGAAGTTAGGGATGGTCTCCCTCATGATTAGAACTAAGATGCATTGGTATGCATCAATCCTATTCATTTCACAATAATATCTTGTGATTCAGATTGATGATTGGTAGCTACTACTTAGGGGGAGTAGTTAGTCTTGTGTTTTGTGAGTGAAATTCTTAGAGAAAGTTGGTTTTATGTTTTTAATTGCAAATATGTGCTTTTTTCCATTGATGTCAAAGGGGGAGAGAGTCATGTGAAAAACTAAAGGAGGGGAGAGAGTCATGTAAAGAAGGAGAAGATTTGTGTGCAAAGTCTAAGGGGGAGCTGTTGATTTCTTTGTCATTGATTGCTTTTCACATCATATGTTGACATCAATTCCAAAGGGGGATATTGTTGCAATAATCTGAAAATATGTTCTTGAGAAATGATTGAGAGATGTGTTGTCATTGTTGTCAACATATTTCTCCGTCTATGACAGTAATGCAGTGAAGTTCAATGAGTTTGTTTGATCAATGTAGCAAGTATAATGGAGATCAGAGTTTGTGGATGTTAAGAGTTTATAGAGGGTTATTTTTAGTTTATTTAATTCAATTTTTAGAGGTTTGCATGAAGATTTGAGTGAGTTATGAGTATGTGTTGTGACTATTTTTTTAGTTTTTTAGTGGTGATAAAGTGACAATATTTTGATGATTTGCATTGCTCCGCATTGTAATATCTTTCTTTGTAGATTTGTGAAGCATGTTCAAGACATTAACATGTGTACTCAATTCAAGTGGTTCATGATTTAGACGCCTGCAAGTGATTCTTCAAGGCTGACAATCATTGGTGTTAGTGTTCTTGAGGTTCTATATGATGATGCTGGCAATTCCAATAATTTATCTTGGTGCAGATGTTGTTGTGGTAATTCATAATACTTTTAGATGTTTCCAGACTATGTGCCTTTTGTGTTGGTGGTCCGCATTGATTTTTGTGGTCGCAATTGATGATTTCCATCAATAGGTTGGTGTTTTTCATATTCTTGACCGACCAAATGCTTGTAGCATGTTGCAGATGTTCAAGACATAATCTTTAGATGCGTATCATATTCTAGGAAAAAGATTTTGGTCCATGTTATGTCTTGGATGACATTTCTTGGTTCGCATGTTATATTATATTGAGTATGTGAGGCCTCAACTCGAGCCTATCATAGCCATTCAGTTCTACATTTGAGATAGACATATTTTATGATTATATTTTGATGCTCTATGGATTTTATTGATACTTTATGTTATGGTTTGATCACTTTAGTAGTTTGATGCACATTATATTATGATTGCATGATGATTACTGAGACATCAGTTTGAAACTTACATGTGTGTTCTTAATTCTATTTAATGAATGAATTATGATGTCATGAGGATATTTAATTTGCAAATTAAGTTATATATGTATGCAATGATTATGTTTCAAGTTTAATTTAGTGATGAATTGTATATTTCATGAAGAGATTTATGTAAATTATAAATGAATGATTATGCTATGAGAAACTTTGACTTAATTAGGATTAATTTCTTGAGAATTATTTGATTATGAAAGTTATGGAATTTACATGTATATTTCCTTGGACTACTGATATTGGACTTGAGTGTGCAGGGAAATAGGCCATGGTAAATTCGGGGAACCATCGCAGAGACTAATGTGAAAATCAGAGTGAGCCAAGGTTGCTTCTAGTGAGAAGCCAAAAACCTCGTTGTAATGTATTTTAATTTGTAAAAGTATAGTGCATGAATGTAATTGATTTATATGTTATTTGTAAATGTTATTTATGTGAGAATGCCCAAGTGGACATGCCACATGGCTTGTGGTGTGTCATTTTTGTTGTGTCACTTGACACATGTGTGTGTACTTGTGGCCATGACATGTCCACTTGGGGATTGGTTGAACATCAACTTAGGAAGGTACCCTTTAGGATCCCCATGAAAATAACTTGGTTAGGGAGCTTAAGGTTATGTCTTGTCTTGGATTTTCGAATTTGAGCTTCACATAGGTTTTTGGGAGGCTTAAAAGGTGTCTAGGGAAGTGTTAGGGCCATTTTTAGTAAGCCCACTTGATATACCTATGGGTAAGGAGAATTTTTAACCATAGGACAACCCCATGTTGACTAAAAGACCCCTCTAAAAGTTAGATTTTCAAAATGATCGAAAATTCACTTTTGAAACAAGGTATTGGGTAATGTTTCATCCAATAAAGTGGTAAGTCTTTGGTTCACTTTTTGGGCAACCTTTTTAGAAATCTTTATTTGGAAACCATGTAAGAAGCTTGGGAAGGTCATCTAATTAGAGAGAGATCCTATCCCTAGGAGAGTGTGTGGAGACCTTTTTAAAAGGGACTCTTCTTTTGGAAAAGTTTGACACCCACTCTCTAGATTTTGAGACTTAGCTATTTTGGAGAGGACTTTGGAAAGTGAAAAATTTTTTCATCAAATTTCTTCCATAAGCTTGGATCAAGGTTGGTGGCATTCTTCACTTTGTTTATTTTTGTTTTCATGCTGAGAGAAAGAGCTCTCATGTATGTTATTCTTGTAAACAAAATTTAGTTATTGTGTTTCTTGTAGTGTATGTGTTGAGAACTTGTTATTTTTGTGATAATGGAGGATTTGTGAATCTTAAGTTTTGTTGTAGTGTTATTCCTTTGTTTTATGAAAGTGTAGTTTTTATGGATGTTATGAGAATCATGAGCTTGTTGTTGAGCATGATTTCTTAGCATTGTAAATGTGTAGTTTCATTTGTTATTTTTTTTTGAAGTTTTTTTTATGTGTTGTAGTATTTTGTTGAGGGATTTTTCAAGGCCATACTCACCCTTTGGAGGGAAGAGTAGCCTTGGGGTGAAGGGTATTGTTGGGACATTCAACGGTGTAGAGTCTCTCCTTGGATAGGAGAGAGATGAAACATGGATGTATGGGCTCCATGTAGCCATCTTTATTATATGTTTTGTATATTGGGGGTCATAAGGAGTTTGTTGAGATTGTTGTTTGTGGTAAAAGATTCATGATGAGGAAGCCAAGTGATGACTTACTCTTATCATGAGATGTGCTTTCTCCCCTTGAAATGGTTAACTTGGAAGGGAGATTTCATTATGTTTTATGTTGTATGTTGTTGTTATTGTGGGTTTGTTTGAGTGTCCCCTTGTCTTTGTGATGGTTCCCCTAGCTCGGGGGTGGCTTCATAGAAGCCTAGGTTGGGAGGTGAACACTCTTTGGCCTATGTATTTTTGTATTGCAAAATTTTGGAGCCATTAAAGACTTCATGGTTGGAGTTGAAATCTTGAAGAATTGATGATATTTCATATTTGAGTTGGATCACTTGTGTATCAAGATTATTGTTATTGTAAGGGAGTTTTGTGAATCTCTTGAGTTCAATGTATTGTGTAATGGAGTTATCACTCCAAGTTTTGTATTTGTAACAAGTGTTGTTGCATCAAGTTTGAAGAAATGAGTAGTTGTATATTCCTCTTGAAAGGTTCATGTTTATTTTATGCAAATAATGTATGATGCACAAGGGAAAATAAAATGTATTATGTTTTTATTTTTGATAGTACTTCAATAAATGAAATTGTAATAAAGATTATTAGCTTTCCTTGAGTTATTTGAAATAGTCATTGAAAAGTTTTAATGTTAGTATTGTTGTTATTGTATTATGAATAATGTAAGAAATAATGGTATTGTAGGATCTATATAGCTCTATTATAAAAGCTTTCATTTGATTTAAAGGTTAGTAATGAGAAGAAATGATATTTTTTATAAACAATCTCTCTCAGTCATTACATTGGTTTTGTTATTACAATAGCAGCATTTGTATTGTCTTTATGTTGAAAGCAATAGTCTCAGAATACACAAAAAAATAATAATACATGTGAAAATGTTAGTTAAATTTCCTTTGCACTTTGATCTATTGATCCCTCTTAATAAGACAAATAAAAGTAGTCTTGAAAATATATAGAAGAAAGTAGAAACAAATCATATAAACAAGCCAAAAGCCAAAAGTTGTGAAAATAAGATCTACAAGTCTCTGGAAAATGTATGGGAAAAATTTCCCATACATTTTCCATACATTTTTCACTACACAGTCAATAAAAAAATAATATTTTCCAGCCACTTGTATTTGTAAAACAAAGAAGAAAAGCCTATTCCTATTTGTGCTATAAAGCCTAGTCAGAGGGTGGGACCTACTTGTGTTCCCATCCCAAAAGACTTAAAAAGACTTTCTCAAAAAAATAAAAAATAATATATATATATATATATATATACACACACACACACACACACACACACACACACACACACACACACACACACACACACACACACATATATATATATATATTATAATAATAATAATAATTATTATAAAATGTCTTATGATGAAATCCCTCACTTTAAAAAAAAAAAAATATCTTCATAAAATCAATAGGACACTTTTTAATGCCCACGTAGGACTTATGAAACAAAAAAATATATATATATAATAATTTTTTAAAAAAAAAAAATTAAAAAAAAAAAATACATATATAAAATTTTAAAAATGTTGGAGGGGGGGACGTGGTCCCCACCACTCCATGCACTCGACAGGACCTACCACAGTAGGTACTGCCGCTTACGGCAGGCCTGCTACAACAGGGCCCTGCTGTGCCATGCGGGGGTCTGCACTGCAGTGGGCCCCCCACATGGTAGTCCCCTCAGGGACTTTGAAATAAAGTCGTGAGCGGGGGGGGGGGGGGGGCAAGTTAATTTGTTTTTTTAATTTTTTTTTTTTATTAAATAAAATTTACACTAGTATTTAATATTATTAATATTATTTATTATAAATAATAGTTATTATAAATTATTATTTATCATAATTAATATTAATAATATTAAATACTATAAATGATACTTAGTTATTATTAATTGCTAATTATGTTAATTAATATTTTATTAATTAATATAATTAGTTTTTAATAATTAATTTATATTATTAATTATATCAATTTTTTTTATGATTTTAATTAATATAATTTTTATTTGACTAGTAATTTAAATCAAGATTTAATAAGTATATTAAATATTAACAATTAATATACTTAGTTTATTATAGGAGTAATTTATTCTTCAGAAATCTATAGATTATGTTAATTAATATATAATATTAATTAATATATATCAACTTTGGCCTTATTTAGATTTTCTTTTAAATCAATAAGGGGATTGCTAGTATGTTCCTTTTTTATGGAAATCGTAACTTAATTTTTTTGCGATTTATAAATTAAATGTAATTTCAATATAATGATTCCTCGAAGTGTTGGGTAAATAATTAGATCATGAGGATCATAACAATAGGTGATAATGTTCATATGGTGGAATAATCTGACCCTCCTATGCCAAATAATAAAATTAGGATTTATAGCATCTTGATGTGATTTTGAACCCTCTGAGTAACCTAGTAAACTTCATTGAATGTAGATTTAGTTCCGTACTTCCAAATTCATTTCACGAACCTTTGTTTCACATCAAATCAAGTTGATTGACACCCTCTCAGTTTTCAACCTATCATCTATAGTCAACTGCTAACCTTAGACATAAACTTATTTTACCTTTCAAAAAAAAAGGTTGGTGTGTTTTTAGAGTGATATTTTATGGGCATGACAAAGTATGGTTATATTTTCCTAATTAGGTGGTGAATGTTGGGCTGACCTTGATGAGCTTTCCAAAGTTGATGTCATGTATAAATAAATGTAATAATATTATATTTGCATGAGGTCGTGAGGATACATACGAGTATGTATGTGCACTAAATGTATACATATTTTAAAGGTAGAGAAGAAGTGTGGAAAATAAATTTGTATTGTGCTTAAATGGAACTGATCCAAGCATAGAGGAGATGCTATTATATGGTTCATAATTTATAGATGTGATCTGAATTTTCTTGTATAGGTAGTGAGCCTTCCTTGGGCAGTAAGTCTTTTTTTATTTTGAGTAGTGAGCTCTAGGTTGTGTGCCTAAATGTATGTGTATTACCCATTATAATACTTCTAACAGAGTATACCTATCTTGTGGCCTGACCCCCAACGTGGTTTTTCTCTTGACCGAGCTTCTACATACAAAAAATGTGGTGTTATGTATGTTCATGATGTGTTGTTGATTTATGATTTCATGTTTAATTAACATATCAAAGATAAGTTTAAGATGTGTGAGTTTTGTGACAACTAATTCACACCTCCTCTCAGCTTTCTGCCCTATTTCAAGAATCACCAAATTCCTCAATGATGCTACATGACAGTTACCCTCAATATATAATGGAAGTTATATTTTGATGGCTCGTATACGTAGAAAGGATCAAGGGTAGGAATATTGTTCATCACCCCACAAGGGAATTACATACCAAAGTCTTACAACTTTTCCTTTGATTGTACAAATAAAATCACAGAATATGAGGTCTTAGTTATAGGACTTTGTATTGCCATCAAATAGAAAATCGCTAGTATAAAAGTCTTTGGTGACTCTCAACTTGTGATTAAACAAGTTAACAATGAGTATAAGCAGAAAGATGACAAATTTATCCCTTACAGAGGCATGGTTCAAGATTTGAAGAAATATTTCACATAGATACAATTCACGTAGATCCCAAGAGAAAACATAAAAGAAGCTAATTCCATGACCACTATTGGATCCTTGATTTCTATGTCTGAGAATAGTCATTGGTGTGAACTCCTTGTAGAATATCTCATGGTTCCTTCGTATGACATGCATGAGTTAGAAATGGTGTGTGATATTGTTGGTCCTGATTCCCCTTGGTACCAAAAAATACATGCCTACCTCCATGACAACATCATTCCACTTTACCTTATACCCATAATCAACATTGGACCTTCATCTTTTGTGCTTCCTGCTACACCATATTTTGAGAAAACCTATATCAATTTTTTTTTATGGAACCCTCCTTAGGTGCTTAGAATTAAAAGAATCTCAAATGAAATTACAAGAGGTTCATCAAGGAATCTATGACCATGCTCATTCCAATGGTCTTACTCTTGCAAAAAAGCTATTGTGGATAGGTTATTATTGGCCTACAATGGAACAAGATGCCTATCAATTTGTGAAGAAACGTGTTCCTTGTCAACAAAATGGTGATTTGAAACAAACACATTACCAATCATTGCAGTCCATCATTACTCCATGAACCTTCTCTCAGTGGGTGCTAGATCTTGTTGGAAAAATCTAGCCTTCGTCCTCCAATGGACACAAGTTCATCATCACCACTCTCAAGTATTAAAAAATAGGTTGAGATTGTCCCCTTGACCAACATCTCCTGAAGAAAATTACCTATTTCATTCTGAATTATATCATTTTTTTCTATGGAATCCCTCAATACATTGTCACCAACAATGGAAAGCCTTTCAAGAATAAAAGAAATCTCCAAGATCAAGAAAAGAAAGTTTGAACCTAATTGGTTGGGTCGTTATGTAATCACAACCAAGTATGGATCTAAAGAATAAAAACTTGCTACACCAAAGGGAGATACTTTCCCTAAGCCCATGAACATCATATATCTCAAGCGCTTTTATGCATATATCCCTTCAAGGTATCCTAGTTTTCAAAAAAATAAAAAAAATCTTAAAAAACTACAAAAAGAGTAAAGAGAAATAAAATTTTCCATTAGTAAAAACCACTTCAATGACATTATGGATAGCTACCATGGTGAAAATATTTCTCAGGTTCCATGCATAGTCACCTAATCCATCATCTATTTGGTCAGTTGGTCATCCATTCCTTAGACATTCAAATAATTAAAAATTCTATGGATCCACCCAAAATTGAGTTAAGTCTCCAATTTAGTGTTTTCTTGGATCTAAGAGAATTAATAGATATATTAGAATCTCCCTCAATCTCCACCTTCATTAATTTTATCTCTATGCATAATAAGAGTCCTAATGCTTTAAATTTTGGAATATTGTCTATATCTTGTTCAAGAGGTTAGGCCAATTTAGCAAATGAAACTCCATTACAAGAGTGTATAACATAGCTAGTGCCAAAGACACCCAAATTGCCTCTAGACTCTCCATCAAAGTTTGATAATTTTATTAATGTTAATCTAATTTTCTCACAATAAAAGAATGTGTGTTAATCATAGTTAGAAAATAATTTTTTATAAAAGTCATTATTTTTAAATTATGATAGTGTGAAGCCTAATATTCAATTTTTAATCTCAATTTAATTTCTATAATCAAATCTAAAATAAATATGGGAGATAATTTTAATTAATGAAAAATAATTTTGTATAATTTTAATTAATGGTAGAAAACTAATGGCTCACATAGAGAAGAGCAAGAAAAAAAGTGTGGATGAAGGGAGAAACAAAAACCCTAAGATTGTGGAGATACAACCATATCAAATAGAAATAAGGTAGAAAATTACAATGATTTCCAAAAACCATAAGAAATTTGAAAAATAAATTGCTCCAGATCTTTTCCTTTTTGGCAGTTTTTCCCATTATTGCGTGATTCATAGGTCCTCAAATGGAACGAGAGAAAATTAGAAAGTGGATTAGAGGAACTTGGAAAAATGAAGCAATTATGAAATTCCTTCTGTAGGGATTTTTTGTGGTTCTTTTCACTAACAAATATAAAAGGGACAAAATATTAAAAGGAAAAATTTGGAAGATGGAGAATTATCCTTTGTATATTCAACCATGACAAGAAAATTTTGATTCGATGATCCTAGATCCATATGAAAATGTATGTGGATTTGATTGTTTAACCTCTTGATTGAGTACTAGTATGAGAAATCTATAGAAACAATTGGCCTTTCCCTGGTGTATCATCCTAAATCATAAGAACCTATAATTAGATGCTCAATTAGGCCCCATTTTACCATGTATGTGCTTCCACATTGATTTAGGGTATCCGATCTCCACACCACCTATATTTCTAGATTTCTCTTTGCATTTCTAACTCACAAAACAAGTTTCACCACTTTTTGTGGGGAAGAGGTTTCTCTAGCTGACTTGTTGTTTTGGTGGTTTCCTTGAAATTCAAATTGGAGGCTCGTCTCTTTTGTTAAGTGAGAAATATAAAATCCTGTCACCTTCCTTCAACTTTTGAGCCCTGAAATATGGTGAGAGGTATATAAAAAACCCATCTCTCCTCATTTTCCCATCACAACATAATAAGACAATTGGAATTCACATCTCAAGCATTATAAGGCAAACCTTCAAGCATTCTAAGTTATTTTTAAGGTAATCTTCCCCATGAATCAAGATTATTTCCCTCATTGAAGGCCAAGAAAGGAGTATACCATCAAGGAAGGAGATCATAACATAAGAACCCATCCAGATACTTCCAAGTATCTAAGCATTCATTCATTTAAATCTTCAAGTCTTAACTCATTCTCCTTCTCTCTATCAAGCATTGTGGAAAACTACAATATTCATGGTGTAACTCTTATCTTTCATGATTTCCTTTTAGGTTTTTGTGTGGAATCAAAGATATTGCATTAATACTTGTGATTACATCCAAAGAAGCATTGTGCCATGAAGGTATAAGGTAATTCATATTTAAGATCCAACTTTAATTTCATATCAACAAGATTTCCTTCCAAACATATTTCATTTTAATTTCAAGGTTGATTCCTCAACCATGGTTTGATTGAGGTAATCCCCTTTGTACACAACATTTTCCTTGATTTCTATGTGTAGGATCAGGTGGCACTCATAATATATTAGATTTGGGAAGTTCAGGACCTCCTAAATAGTCTGCATTTTGAATTGTCAAAAATTATAGGGAATAGGTTGGCTGAGGTGACCTCTTCGTAGGAACAGGTCTGTCTAGACAACCTATTCCCTCTAAAATTGCTTCAAATTGATATCACAAGTCATTGACATCCTCTAGTTCCTATTTTTGACACCCATATAGAGCTGTCTATTTTTTGTTAGATTGTATACTCAACAACTTGTTATTTTTGTCTATTTTCTTCACTATCTTGCATCATTCAATCATATCCCCATAATCAACCTTTTATATCAGTGAAGGATATACCCATTAAGTACTTGATCCCATTCAATCCTAGTGGGTCACCCTCCTTCTTAATGTGATAGGAAATAAGGACAACCCCGTTGATCCCCATTTCTTATTTTACATCTGGGTACCCTAATGGATATAGATGCAAACATTATAAATGGTGATTCATATTTGTATGTGTGAATTCAGATTGCAACTATTTGAAGGATTCCACAATTTATTAAATTAAAAGTGGGAGAGGATGTTCAATTTTTTTTTTCTGCTTGATAAAAGATGATTTTATTATTATAATTTATTTATGAAATTATAAAATGTGCCCATTCAGCTTGACTGATAATATCCCCATTTCTCCAAAAAACCCCCATCAATCCATAGCAACCTAGAAATTGAAGACAACTACACATGTCTTTACCTATACATTTCTATATTTCATATCAACAAGCCCACCATTACCAGATTCACCCTCTATGCATAGTTGATTTCCACAAAATTTACACCTTCTTGTAACTACATAATGACTATAACACCATACCAAAAATCCAGACAATGTGTTGATGTCTGGATACCCATCTACATAAATATTACATGGATGGACATATACAGAAGAATATCATTATGACTCACCATCCTGACCTAGATAATAATTTTGACAAATAAAGTACAACCTGTACCAAACTAGTAATAAACACTATGGCCAAAAAAAACTCCACATTAAACAGACAAAGGGAAAACATAGGAAGCTAACAAGGCAAAGAACCACCTTTTCTAGAACCACTTGAAGACCCAAAACCCATGCCCACAAAACCAGAGCCAAAGCTACAAGCCTTGGGATCCTCATCATTGTTGTTAGCAACATGTCACCCACCATGGAATCTAGTTGAAGCCTCGCACGTGCAATCTCATCCTCTACCTCTAACACAAGAATTTATCCTTCCACGACCTCTACCTCGAGTACCACCTCCACGGCTCCGACCACAACCAGCTTCATCCCAACCTCTATCTCATCCCCACACATTCCTCCTTACTTTCCTCCATTTCTCCATATCCTCCTAGGTTCCAGTCAATCTCAACTTGAAAATGTCAGGATTCATCTAATTTCTTGGGAGAGAATGTTCAATTACAATCTATATAAATAAAGGAAAAATATTTTTTTTGCACTGTCATAAAAGAAATCACATGGTCACTAATTAAAAAATTCCTTAGAGGATCAAGGAAAAATGACAATCAAAGCAGAAACGAGAAAACATGACCTCAAAAATAGTAATTAAGGGAAATAAAGGATACAGTGGAAATGCTAGATTGAATTCTAATCCTTATTGCACAAGGGGTAACATTAACTCTAGTGAAAAGGAAAAAATGGTGATTGAAAATCTTTCCCCAATTGATAATGGTGAAAAAATAGATATCTCACCCCTTGTAGTTTGTAGAAGAAAGAGCTTTGATTCATCACAAAGAAATGATGAGCTCAAACCTGATGAAGCAACAATATCGTGTCCCAATATTATGAACAATCCAATGGAGGATGGCGAGACATTTAGATGAATGATGGTTGCGATTCAGAGAAGTACACCGATGATGATGAGTTAGATATGTTGGAGCCAAGGAGTCTAAGTTATTTTGTCTCCAAGCTTCTTAGTAGTACCAAAAAGAGTAGGGGCAATAAAACAAATAAGTAGAAAAAGGAAATTGAGGCATTAGAGAAAGGGCTAATTAGCACGGCAGATTTCTTGAAATTACCAAGGGAAGAAAAGTCTCTCTTGGGAAGCAATGAAGGTACTTACTTGGAATATCAAGGGCCTCACTTCCCTTTACGAGAGTCATTTAATTAAACACCAACTATACATAAATAAAATAGATATTATAATGCTCCAGAAGAATAAGACTAGTATGATTGAGGGGAAGAAATTTAGTAGCTTTTGCATAAGATGGAAAGGGTCTTTTGTGGATGTGGTTGGGACTAATGGAAGCATTAACATTCTCTAGAAAACACTTCTAAAGTTGAATTCATTGAACCTGACAATAATTGGGCATTGTATGAGGTATAATATAGAAACTCATACTTATGTTTTCATTTATTCAATATCTTTGGACCCACAAAGACAGAGGATAAAGTGGCTCATTGGGAGGAAATTAAAAGAAAAGTGTACAACATTAAACATGGTAGATTCATTTTAGGAGGAGACTTCAATGATATTTTGGAACTTAATGAAAAAAGTGGAGGACTAAAGAAGTTTAATAGGGCAATGTTATATTTCAGAAATTTTGTGGAGGATATTGAAGTTATGGACTACATTCCCAAAAATGGTTCCTACACATCTACAACTGTAGGTTGGGCTTCACTATTTATAGAAAGATAGGACATATTTTTCTTGGGGACTTGATGACTTCACTCAAACATTATTTTCTCTTCCTCTATTCTTCCCATTTCAATTTCAAATCATTTTCCAATACAATTGGATATTGTATTAAAATCAAAGAAAGAAAAAAAACACTTCAAATTTGAAAACATGTGGTGGCAGGATCAATCATTAATCATAAACTTATAAAATTGGTGGATAAAAAATAACTCGTTTTACAATACAATAAGTTTTCTCTTTAGTAAAAGATTACACACTACTACATTTGGGGCCAAATTTCGATGACCATTTGTCGGATTTGCAATGCTCATTTGTCAGAATTTCGACACCTGAGTCCGTCACCATTTTTACGTAGAAGATTGCGATAGAAGACATATCTGTTGGTTTACCAACACCACATAACATTGAAAACTTGTGACAACAACTTCATTATGGCATTTCCTGCGGTTGATCCATCAGAATTCTGATAACAAGACCTATCGAAAATATACAATCTCTATCGGAACTAACTGTCGAAAACATATTCTTTCCGACATTATAACTATCGGAATAGCGATAATTTACATCAAATTTTGACAGATCTACCTATCAATGATATGGCCTCACTGTCTAATGTTCTATCAAAAGTTCTATCGAAAAGTTTCTATTTACGACACTTTAACTGTCAGAAGAGCGACAATTGTGCAGTATTCTCTGACAGGTTTCCTTGTCGAACGTATAGCATTACTGTTGCACCAAATGTCATAAATTATTTTTTTCTAACATTTTGTCTGTCGAATGCATAGCGATTCCATCAGAATTAATTATGAATTGTCAAAAAACTGACGGATAGGCACATTAAAGTTAACACAGCTCAAGAGACCATCATAGGTTGTCTCTTTCTTTGGTCTATATTATTGACAGAATGTTTTACCTTTCATTAGCTCATCAAATCTGGAGATTTGAAAGAATTTAATAGAATATTTTTATGACAACGTATATTATTTAAGTTGACGTTGCATGAATTTATCTACTTCGCGCACTTGTAGACTATGAGGATGGCGATAAAGAAGCATGGCCATGGGAGGAGATGCTTCTTTATCGCTGTCTTCATAGTATACAAGTGTGCAAAGTAGATAAATTCATGCAACGTCAACTTAAATAATATACGTTGTCATGAAAATATTCTATTAAATTCTTTCAAATCCCTAGATTTGATGAGCTAATGAAAGGTAAAACATTCTATCAATAATATAGACCGAAGAAAGACACAACCTATGATGGTCTCTTGAGTTGTGTTATCTTTAGTCCTAGCTACCTGTTGATTGTCGAGAATAATCACCGCCTTGCATTTATTTACACTGCACAAATTGATCATAGTCTCACAAAAACATTTTACACTTGTACATCTCATCAATACTAGAGGCCTAAAATAATTTTATACGATCACTAGCACATTTCGTGCATGGATGAGAAACACTATCCAAAGTTTCTAGATAACCGTTTTTGAGAAGAGGAATGAGTGGAGGCGAAAGAAGGGATAATTGTGAAGGTTTAATAGATGTAGGTTATTGAATCATCATCTCTACACTGGTACTCAATCTGGCCTCCACTCCATATACGTCTTCTCATAATCTAAAAACTCTCCATCATTGATTCTCATCATTTTTTCAGCATCTCCGTGTACTGAGATCTTAAATTATTGAGCTTCTCTTTGTTTTGAGAATAGTTTAACATTCTCTACTTAACAGGGCCAACCATGTGAAGGTGGAAGCTCACCTAGCCCCTCCTAGGAGCCTCTTATGACCCTTTACGAAATTTTAAGACCTCTAAGATGTATTCTTAGGGATCGTAAAGGGTCATAAGGGGTCCTGGGACACAACAGCTGAGAAACATAAATGTAGGCATCATGGTCACAATTTTTTGGAGACACAACATAATTGAGTGGTTTTATGAGATGATGCAAAGTAGTGGTTGCTTTGCATCATCTGGGAATAGCACTCAATTATGTTGTGTCTCCAAAAAATTGTGACCATGATGCCTACATTTATGTTTCTTAGTTGTTGTGATATGTACATCGCAGTCTGTCGTTGTTGCAGCAGCAAAGCCTATATTCCACAACAAAAAGGAAGACATATTTTTAGCTTGGGTCTGGATCCTACCCCAATTATTGAAGGATCCAGGGCCAGGCTCGAAAGATGTCTTCCCATTCTGTCCACAACATTGTGTCCATCCATGATCTTAGGAACATCATCGTCTTTCCACTCTTCATTTGCCAAAATATATCGCTTCTTCAAGCTTGCTGAGTAATCTTATTAATAAAAGAACTCTTGCCAACATTAGGGTACCCACATATCAAAATAGTTGATGTTATTGGTGCTTGTGCTCAAGGATATTGATTCACTGTTTTGAAACAACCAAATCATTTTTATTTCGATTGTAGAGAAAAGGAGTGGGAGAAAACGAGCGGGTGAAAGCTGATTGAGAGCAAGAGAAGGCATTGCATTTTATTTGATCATGAATGCTATCTGAAATGACCAATCATGTTTTCTATTTGATTCTTTTTGGTGTTTTTTTTTCCCATATTCAGTAGATAAAAATCATGGCGGCAGCCACTTAGCCATCTTTTTGATATTCCAGGTATTTTACAAAGATACAGGTATGTGGATTTATCGTTCAATTGCTTGCAGTTATTGGTCAAATGCAAATATTTTGTCACGTTGCAGGGGCAAGATATCAGTTTGGTGTTTTTGGTTTATGTTAAAAGTTGATTTGGTAAAATCCTCAAAAAACACACTACATGTTCTAAAATGTAAAGAAGTTGAATGTTAAATGTAAGATATATATCTCATCCATAGTAATCAAAAGAAAGGACATGAAACTTATAAGGAGATTTACCAAACCAAAAATATAAGCGAATAGGAAACATGGATTGATACTTTATGAATTGGTTTTTGAGGTGCACAATCTTCATCAATCTCCTCAGAAAAAGACCCCTCCTCATGAAAAATGCATTTAACACAAAAAACAAATCTACAAAACTGAACCAATGGCATGTTTAGAACAAAGAAATAGATTGATAATAATATGCTAAAAATTCTATTATGTTTAATACATGCAAAAGGACCAGTCCCAACAATTCTTAAACATACTTTATTTGATATGATAATAATATGCTAATTAAACTGATAAAGGTATTATCTGCATTTAATCTGCCAATGACTAATTACACAAAAAACAAATTTACAAAACTGAACCAATGACATGTTCTTCGTATGTGATTTCTTCATCTTTCGAGCCTCTGACATCATATTCGACCGCAAATTTCAAATGCATTGCATTTTATTTGATCATGAATGCTCTCTGAAATGACCGCATTCTACTGGTGTCATGCCCTAGCCCATGCTTTATCTCCATTATTTGATGTTATTGGTGCTTGTGCTCAAGGATATCAATTCACTGTTTTCAAATGTTTGGATCATTTTGGTCATGACTGTTCCTCTATTACACAGTCAGGAAATGTAACTGTCTAATGATTATATGTAATGTTGAATGGATTAAATACTTTATTCTTGGTAGAAGTGAATGGAAGGAATAGTGTTGGTGTTAGATTTCATTTATTATTGAATTCAATGGTTTCCAAGATGTGTTGAGGAGTTTGCTCCTTGTTTAATGTTAACTATTCCTGCACAATCCACTCATACAATAGTGAAATGCTATGTGATTGACAATTTCATACAACTAGTCCTTTGGCGTGTATTAAATACAATCCAGTCACTTATTGAATGATTTGGAGACTATTGGTTTGACTGTCCATGCGTTACCAGTGATTGAGACTCATTAAAGGATATAAAACCCTTCATTTTGGGGTTATTGTGTGTGGATTAAAATGTAGGTTTGATTTGGTTAATGTTTAGAAGAGATCAATAAAGTATTTAAAGACAATCTTACATGTTTGGAGAGGTTTGAGAGGCACTTATAATGACTATACCCTCACAAATAGCGACATAGATTAGTTTTACTAAGTTTCCTTTCTCTATTTTGAGGTTTCCTTTCTCTGCCATAGGGGTACAGTCAGAGGGTTCATAGACAAAATGATCCTTTGAATGGTTACTATGAATATGAATGATTTGATATAGCATATTGCTCATTTTACTTGAAGTTTGAAATAGCTTGTGCAAGGGTGAAAGTAGTTTTGGTCGTGACTGTTCCTCTACACAGTTAGAAAATGTAACTATCTAATGATTATATGTAATGTTGAATGCATTAAATGCTTTATTCTTGGTAGAAGTGAATGGAGTTTCCAAGATGTGTTGAGGAGTTTTCTCCTTGTTTAATGTTAACTGTTCATGCACAATCCACTCATACAACAGTGAAGTTACAAAACTGAACCAATGACATGTTTACAACAAAGAAATAGAATGATAATAATATGCTAAAAATTCTATATATTCTATTTAATACACGCCAAAGGACCAGTCCCAACAATTCTTAAACATACTAGTTATCTGATATGATCAATTGTTAATAAAGGTCTAATTCTGTAGACTGCTAGCACGAAGGAAGATTTGACCTAGCCAAATTTTCCTTGTACCACAAAAAAAAAAGGTGTGATAACTATGTCTACTCCAACCTTAATTGTTTAAGAATTCATCATATTAGATAAAGTATGTTTAAGAATTGTTGGGAGTTCTATTAGACCTTTGTTGTAAACATGTCATTGGTTTTCAAATGTTTGGATTCACGTTTGTTGATATTACTGGCATATATGTTTAATGACGCTATTTTATATTGCTGTCATTGAAATGACCGCATTCTATTGGTGTCATGCCCTAGCCCATGCTTTAACTCTATTATTTGATGTTATTGGTGCTTGTACTCAAGGATATCCATTTTTTTGAAATGTTGACTATGGTTATTAAATGGACAGCCCGTGAGCTTCAAGCTAGGTGTCATTTGTATTGATAGCTTAGGGCATCAAATGTATTGTATCATTGATAGTTGAGACTTTGTTAAAAGCTAATAGGACAAAGAATGATTCTGATTTAGTTTCTCTATTTTGATCTCTAAGTGGCTTACAACCCTAGAGAAGTATATGCAGATTTACAAATGCAGTTGTAGGATACATAGCAACTGATAATTCACAAGAAATCCATGCATCCAATTTGAATAGGAATTAATAAAAAGAAATAGGGTCCTCCAGTGGCCCAATCATCCAGACCTTGACTGTCCCCTCAACTAGTGACCCTTCAAAATCGGGTTATCATGCAATCAGTGAATGATCCTTCATTCTCCTAGTCTGCCCTGCATCCAAACATATTGGAAATACACAATACAATGATAACAAGTCTTTCACAATCCCCCTTCCCTCAAGGGACACTATCAACCATCCCTTCCACGCACATAGCATTTCACTGTTGTATGAGTGGATTGTGCAAGGATAGTTAACATTAAACAAGGAGCAAACTCCTCAACACATCTTTGTTGTAAACATGCCATTGGTTCAGTTTTGTAAATTTGTTTTTTTGTGTTAAATGCATTTAAATGGAACATTAAGCATAGTAATAATATGCTTAATCTATTAGTAATTTCAGATTAAATGCCCATAACACCTTTATCAGTTTAGCATGTTATTATAAGATACTAAAGAAGACCTACTATTTGTCAGAGAAATCTTCACTATCCCCCACAATGAAGACAATGAAGATTGACGTCCTGCCCCACAACAAAGAAGATTGTAATAAGAATAAGATATAATATAGTGTTAGAATAAACTTTGAACAAAGACATGTAATGCTTAAGTTAATGATCTAAAAAGTTGCAAATATAGGTATTGAAAAAGAAGATAGTGCCAAGAAACATTTTCACAAATATGAAACGTGAGGAAAAGTAATAACATTAACAATGCCAAAATTCACAGCATTAAATTTCACCTGCGGATGGGTTTCTGTAGTCTAGCATACAAAATATGTTTAGTTGCATTTGAGCTATAACTAAGAGTATCATGTGGAATAGACCCTAAACTTTGAAAGCGTTCTCGAACCTGGCAATTCAAAATTCAATCTAGGCAAGCATCAGTAAGTGAAATAAATTATAGACATCAACATCAACATCATCATAATCATTAGAAATAAACTTTAAAGACATATTTTGGATAGTACTATGTTTTTTGAAAGTTTTTGTGATGCTTCTAAACTTTAAAGACATTTTTTATGGCTTAATGATAACATAGATTAGTGTTTTGTTTTTTGATGGAATGTTGTTGATCATTCATGGTCTTGAAGAAACTTTTGATTGTTTTGATTCTCAAGTCTTGACGTTGTTTCTCAATGTGATATAGACTGACCACAAGATGGTTCAGTTGGTCCTCTCTTTCTGTTTAATCATTTGTCTTCTTCATGTTGTAAGTGTTCATTAATATTTATTAATGGCTGGCGGTGATTCCTTGGTAATAAAGGCATTGACAACATTCATAATCGTATAGCTCTTTACCTAATCTAGTCACATCATCAACATCGTATTAGAATATTTCTAATATTATACTGTTTCCTTAATGCTCTCTGCAATTCTTTTGCAATCTATCTTTAGATAGTTGCTATTTTGTTGTATCTTAGATATTGTATATATGAGCTTCACCTGAGTAGGGGAGCGATTAAGAAGGTCTACAGATTGATAGATATTGATACTGATCATCTTATCTTTAGTCGGGATGTTGTTTTCAATGAAACTTGAGGACCTTTTCTGTCTTCTTCTGAGCAGTGTTCTCAGGAACAATCTTCCAGTGTTTCCCTTCCTTTAGCACCCCCTAATGGGAGGGATGATACAGATTGATAGATATCGATACTGATCATCTTATCTTTAGTTGGGATGTTGTTTTCGATGAAACTCAAGGACCTTTTCTGTCTTCTTCTGAAGAGTGTTCTAAGGAACAGTCTTCCAGTGTTTCCCTTCCTTTAGCACCTTTGCTCCTACAACCAAAATGAGTATTGTACGACTTGTTCTTGCCTTAGAAGTGCAATTTGGTTGGAAAGTCCATCAGATGGATGTTAAGAGTGCTTTTTTGAATGGTGATTTGTAGGAAGAGGTATACATGACACAAGCCCCTGGGTTTAAGATTGCTGGTCAGGAACACAAAGTCTATAAACTTGTCAAAGCTCTCTATGGTCTAAAACAAGCCCCTCAGGCCTAGTACATGAAGATTGATAGATATTTAACAGATCATGGTTTTCAGCGGAGTCCATCAGATTCAAATTTGTATATTAAAAATGTAGGTGACACTATATTGTTTATAGTTGTCTATGTGGATGATCTGATCATTACTGGCAGTTCAGAACATTTGATCACTGAAATTGTTGGTACTATAAAAATCCATATAGTTTTGAGCCCATGTTCAGAACTTTTCTTAAGGTAATGTTCGGTGCTTCAAAAGAACAATTTAAAAGACCTGAGTTCAAGAGCATATAGAAATAGGCCTGATGAATTTCATGAGATATAGCTTGGGGAACGGGTTCAACACCTTTCATTCGACATATGCAGTGGGTTCCAGCTCCTAAATTTTAAATTTGAAGTGTTTAGGTGATAGCCATTTGGAGGTGTTCACCTAAATCTGCATTCTTACCTAAGTGTCAAATTGTTGTAGCAGACCCTGTTTGCATTTGAACATCTTGTGTCCTGTTAGGTTTCATGGCCCGTCACTTTGGGAATGTTTACAATGTATATCAAAGAGCTTATGTTTCAAAGCTCAAGTCTTTTCGAGTCCGTTTGATAAGTTTTTGGATCCCCCAAAGTTGGTCTTCCAGAAATTTCCCATTTCTCTAGTCTGCCTAGTTTTGTGAGTGGTCCTGTTTGACTTGTTATAACTTTTGACCTTGTGACCCAATTGAGAAAATTATTTTTGCCTTGTATTCCAGTGGTCAAATACTTCTTGTGTTTCAATGTTTAGGCCATGATGAATCCGTTTGCCTAGTTTACCAATCTGATTCCATTTGCAGTTTCTAACATTTTAATGAGGATCAGTTGCACAGTTTAGTCAGAGGCCCTGTTCGGATGAGTGCATTAAGTTCCATGTAATTGATCAAGATGTGCTGGTTGTTGCATCATGTTATAGGTATGACAAAGAGATGCCACACCAATTTTTAGCCCCCCATGTGCCCGCTTGACATGTTTGCCAGGGCCATTCAATTTGTAGATTTCTAGGTTTCTTTGGCAGTGCATAGTTCAGTTTTTGAATGGCTCACTTTGGGATCCTGCCATTTACACCCGGTTCAAGATCAAGCATAATTGAAAGATGTTCCGTGATGCAGACATGAAAGTGATTCTTCATGATGAGTTTCAGGCTATGACCAATCCGATTGATCACTTTGCTTGATCATTTCCAAACCTGATTTCTACAGTTTCACTGTCTTTTAGTTCAGGGTGTTTTGAGGGCGCAGCTTTGGAAATAAATAATTGATAGCCAGTTGATCGTTTGATGAATCTGATTATAGACTTGTTTTCTACATGTCAGAGGGATCATATATCCAGGGTTTCGAACTGTGAAAGTTTCATTTGATCGGATTGCCAGATCAAGTAAAAGGGTGTTCAATAATGATGAAAGTGCGGATAGCATAATTCTCTAAAGTAACCATTTTCATAAATCCATAGCTTTTTGCCAGTTGCTCATCTCCAGTTGGTAGTTGGTTTGTTTCATTCCTTGTAGATGAAATTTCTTCCAAAACAAATGGCATGCCCTCAACTCGCCATTTGATATTTTTCATTCATCTCCTTCTGAGGCAGTTTATAGTGATTTTTTGGCATTTGCCAAACAAGCTAGAATATGCCATTTTACAAAGGAAGTGCTAAAATTTGGTGGGTTACTTGGAATCTGAAGACGACCCAGTTGATTATTTAAATTATTATAAAATTTTTGAATGTTTCAAGGCTCCAGGCTTCCCAATTTTTGCATAGTCAAATTACTCCATTTTCTTTCGGCTGTAATTAAAGAGTATGATGTCTATTTATGCACTACTGGTGAGTTCTTTTCTTCTTGACGGGTGCATGATTTCTTTGTTGCCATGAGTGATTTTGTGCACGTGTGTTTCCCTTTTATTCTGGTACTTGCTCTCTGGTGACTACATGTGCCTTTCATATATCTTTGACTGCGAACACAATGAAGGCTGCAAAGTGCTAAGTAAAGTTTTCCCAAGTTCTCATTGTGCATGCATACTTTTCTTTGGGCTGCATGCTTCACATTTCATAATGAACTTCAAAGTTTCTTTTAAACAATGCGAAACACCCTTCATGTTGTGCATATGCAAGTTCTGGGACTAGTTTGTTTGCAGGCAGAGCATTCACCAAATTTGTTAAAAGCTGCAAGATTGTTGAGGAATGTGTTTGTCTCACACACAAATATTTTCTTCATTTCTTATGAGCAAAGCATGTAGAAGAAGAGAACCCTTTATATGCTGACACTGTCCAAAAGTATGCACTGTGCATTGTGTGGTGCTGCACAAGATATCAAGAGCTGGGCATATCGGATTAAATGAAAAGAAATATACACACCAAGCATGGGACGAAGGTTGCACACATTTTATAAATATACTGGCTACACAAATGTTGAAAGTATTGGATGCACCTTTGAGAGTGTTGTGTGCTTCCAAGTGCCAGACATAACCACTTGGTTGTGCTGTTTATAGGCCCAAGTGGAAGAAGTAAGAAATGTTTGTGTGCAAGCATGGTGGGAGGCGCCCAGAAAACAGGACTGTGTATTGAGGCTTTATCCCACATTCACGCTGCTACATAATAATAAAATATTTAAAACCAACAACACTCAAGTTAGTAGTAAAGAAGAAAGAAAGAGAGGCTTTGTGTGGACAGGCTGGCCGAATTTGGTGGGCCCAGCTGGGTGCACTCCAAGGAAATATTTTTTAAAAATAGAAAATAATATATTGTATGAAAACATTATCCCACATTGCTTGTGCGGGAATGAAATAAGGAGTTTATAAGGAAAAACATACAATACAATGTTGTCTAAATGATGGACGCCCAGTTGGAGGGCTCTCTCATGCGCACGTAGGTCGAGACAAATGATGTGGATGACAACTTAGTAGCGGGCCCCATGCAAGTAAGGTAATTTTGACAAAATATGAAATTACAGATCTGACACCTCGGGATACGTGCCAAAAGATCGATGGTCATCGCTAAAGCACAAAGATGAAGATGCTCATTGGTTATGCTTGCGAATCAATGACAAGGCGACACGTGGCATGGAGGTGAGTTGTTAGATGGATGCCCGATCAACGAGTGACAAGTGGCATAAGAATTGTAGAAGTCTGACAGGGTAATGAGGTGGCCGGTCGAACCAATACGGTGTGCCACGTGGCACATGGGGCCCACCTCAAAATTTAAAGTCTATGCAAAGTATTTAAAAGATTAATAAAGTTTCAACTATGCATAAATTCAAAATTTTAAAAGTAATGGAGACTGTTCATGGAAATAGTGCCTGCAAACTTGATTTTTGTCTGAATATGGGCATATAATATATCGACGGAATCGACACGAAATGAGGATTGCAATGGAAAGGTTGAAAATCAGATTTGGTCAAGTGGAAAGAAGTAGTAATGAACTTTGTATTCCGGGATTGAATTTGGGTGAGGATGAGATATTTTGTAGAGATATGTTCTGGAATGTAAATAAAATCAGATTTGTTTGAGATATTTTTAGTAAGTCTTAGGGTTGACTATGTTGCCCTAAAAATGCCCTAAATGATATTTTCTTGTTGCATCCTTGTTCTTATAAGAGGATTTTTATGATCATTTAGAATGGCTGGCTGGAAATTCTTGACACAAGAAGCTGAAAAGCTAAGTGTGTATCCTTAGTCCAGATTATAATATGTTTTGCTAAGTTGTGTCAATACAGTGGAAAAACCTTTTGTATCTTTTGCATATTGTCTAGGTGTTGTATTCTGAAATGGTTTGTAATACAGGAACTTGAGTCCTCATACTTAATGCAGTTTTTCAGTTTTCAGATCTCTCATTTTGTTGTGTTTCTTGGGTTTTGAGTTTTTTGACTCTTTCCACAGGGTTTACTTGTGTATATGTTTGATCTCTCAACCTTGATCTAGGATCAGGTTAAAAGTCTCTGAGTGAAGCATAGATTCATTTGGTTCAATCAGGAAGGATGTTTGTAAGCAGTGTATGAATTTGGTTTGTTGTGTTTATGGCTTGGAATCTATGTTCTTATATTCTGTATCTATTTCAGATATATTGCCCAATGGATAAGGCACTGATCAAAAATTACTATCTCCTCTACTGATGCAAGTTTGGCATGGTTGTTTACATTCTGCAAGAAAATATTAAATCATTACCAGTCATTTACATTTATTTTACTTTATGAAAGTTGTTTTACCCAGTAATGGAGAGTCAATGAATAATAGGTTGTTATTTAGTACTTTCTCACTATTATATGTTGTAAGATCTAGTATTAGATAAGAAATAGAGTTAAAACTATTGGATCAGGTGTACCCGCCTTAGTTTTGCAGAGCCAGAAGTGAAGAGGGCAGTCTTGTCCCTATAGTTGGTCTAGTTGCCTAGAGATTTCTCATATTTGGAATTAACCAATCCTTAACATCAGTCATAGGCATATTGGTATCTCATGGAGTGTAAAATCCTATCCAGGAACCAACAGAAATCAAACAGGATTTATGTCATACCTTTGATATGACAGATTTGGGACTCTTGCACTATTGTCTCGGGATTGAGGTTTGGAAGACTGAGCATAATATATTTATTTCTCAGTCCAAGTATGCCAGAAATCTTGTGGACAAGTTCAGAATGTAGGATTGTAAATCGGTTTTGCAGTAAGCTACATATCCCAGTTTATGACAGCTCCCAAGGCTGATCATTGGACAACTACAAAGCGTGTCCTGCTCTATGTAACCGGTACTTCTGACTATGGCCTCTTGTACACTCGGGGCCCTGATCCTACCCTATGTTCACCAAGTCTCTCGATTTTGATAAATTTGTCAAATTCAGGGAGGCTATTGGTGTTACTGATAGATTGAGCATTATGGGAGGGTATTAGAATATTTCTAATACATCAAGGTCAGTTTGTCTGGCCTCAGCTTCAACCTCAATCTGCTCATTAACAACGACCTCTACACTCTCTACAGCTGCAATACAAATTGTTACATTAATCCAAACACCAATTGCAATTAAATTTGTATTACTACACCAATCAATTTAATATGTTTACTTGTATTACTGTGATGCATGTCCTCATTGTCATCAACACGCACAAGTTGTGTATGGCAAGAATCAGCAGGCTCCAAAGTTTCTAGATAACCATTTTTGAGAAGAAAAAAAAGTGGAGGCCAAAAAAGGGATAATTGTGAAGGTTTTCTAGATGTAAGTTACTGAATCATCATCTCTTGTTGATATATTTCAGATTCTACTCCGGAATGAACAAACTATAGAGATCCAACACAGCTAAACATAGAACAAAAGTAAACAAGAAGGGATAGAAGATACCCGGATATCAACCAAGTATACTCCAGTCTATATGCCTCCAAACTGTACTAACAAAGGTGCTGAGGAGAACCTGATTAGTACCTTAGTGTTAGTGTATTGAGGAAGAGTCCAGTCCTAACAGAGGCTTCCAGCCCTAATCAACTCGCAGTTAACATTGCCAATAATTGCTGGTTGTATGGATCAGATCATAATCTGATCATTATTCTTGCTCAGACTTGTTCTTATCTATTAGCCGAAGCTGCTTATCTTTCACACCAATATATGTTGATCTAAGTTTGCTTAAGGTAGAGAATCAAGGTTTTGGGGGGTGGGGGGGGGAGCACATTATGTTTTTGGTGCTTCTCTCCCTAGAATCCAACACCATATATATATGAATTGAATTATCTTCAAGAGGGCAGACCTAGTCTTATTAAATATATTTAATGTTAAAGCCAAGAGGCCGACCTAGGGCCCTTAACTAATTCAACCAACACATATATATAAATGAAATAATAATCTCCTTATTATTATAAATCGCACAAGGGTATTTATTTGATCAGTTTGATCTTGGCCAAAAGGCTATAATTATTAACACTCTACACTGGTACTCAATCTGGCCTCCACTCCATATACATCTTCTCAAAATCTAAAAACTCTCCATCGTTGATTCTTGTCATTTTTTCAGCATCTTGATGGATTGAGACCTTAAATTATTGAGCTTCTCTTTGTTTTGAGAATAGTTAAACATTCTCTACTTAACAAGGCCAACCACATGAAGGTGGAAGCTCATCTGGCCCCTCCTAGGAGCCTCTTATGACCCTTTATGACATTTTAAGACCTCTAAGATGTATTCTTAAGGATCGTAAATGGTCATAAATGGTCATAAGGGGTCCTGGGACACACCAGCTGATAAACATAATTGTATGCATCGTGGTCATAATTTTTTGGAGACAACGTAATTGAGTTGTATACCCAAACAGTGGAGAGCAACTCCTGCACCTCCGATTCCAAGTTGACTACATCTGTTACTCATGAATACAAGGTCCTCCAACAGATGTATTCAACTTGGAATCGGGGGTGCAGAAGTTGCTCTACACCGCTTGGGTACACAACTCAATTACGTTGTCTCCAAAAGATTGTGACTATGATGCCTACAATTATGTTTCTTAGCTATTGTGAAATCTACATTTATGTTTCTCAGTTGTCGTGTTTATGTGCATGTTTTTTTATGTATTTTGGATAGTAAGTCTAATTTAATTTGTCCATGGACTAAGACCTTAAATCATGTAATGAGGACGCTTAGAACACTAGTATATGCAAATTTCATTATTTAATAATAAAAATCTATTAAAATGTTTATACCTTCTCCCATTTTCTGGTGTAATTCCTCTTTGAGTATCCCCTTTCTCCTTTGCATCCAAAATGAACTCATTCCAATCCCTCACTGGAATAAAGGGAGGACGTTCAAACTTCAGCAAGACTTCATATGCACAACGTTCATAGATTATGTTCAATGCATTATTTATGTTCGTAAATCAGCATTGCGTACAAATCTATGGACGGTGCGTGGTACAAAGCCACGCTCAAGCTTGAAAATGATAGTCAATCCATAGTCAAGGTCAAGGAACAAATGGAACAACCAAGAAAACACTATATGTTAAATCATGTGATTGATAGCAGATTGGGGCTCATCTGAGCCATAAACATGAAGAATTATTCTAAAAAAAGATGTAAACCATATATATATGCGCACTTGAGGCAAAGAGAAGTTACGTCATATCCATATTAAAATATTAGTTACAATATGAAAATACTAAACTAACTAATTCCTGAGTTCATCTCTGCATATGGTCGCAACAAAGATATGCGATTACAATACAGAGAAGGCATCGTAAAAATATAATTTCAAAATTTGCCCTAGCCTGACATGTTTTGCACTCAAATCCTTCATCGCGGATAAGTGGAGATGGGCAGATAGATGCAGATGAGTTGTCGTTGACCCAACTAAAGTATCCGCAACCATTATTTCCCTGTGATGCCTAGTCTACATTAGTTCTTATATTATAATGAATAGTATTTACATTAGAAACATTAAATATATACACATCAGCAACCTTTTTTCTATTTGGGCAGCACCAAAATTGTCATCCAGGGTTGTTTGGTGTTCGTGAAGTCTTCAACACACACTGCCCACCACCACATCAACAGTTTGGCACATTGACAAGAGTCATCGAGCCTATATATCAATAATGCACCACACCATCGTTACTACATTTATTATTTTTATATGAAATACACCAAAGAGTACCATCAGAAATATTAATGATTTACAATAATGAAAAGTAAACCTAAATCAAATAGCTCATTTTTTTATCAGCATGTGTAGTCTCTGTGTATATGAAAAATGAAAGAAAAATGAAGCTGAAATGAAATAGTGAACAAAATAGTATTTCACATAGACTGAATGAAATATACCATCAAAAGAAGGTGACAAAATCCTGTCACGAAGCACAGACATAGGAAATAAAAAAGGGACAAAAGAAAAGAAATAAGAAAAATCATTACGACTATAGAAAAATCATTTATACTATAATAAAAAAAAGAAACACTCTTTGTCAACAATTTTCAAAATCATTAGGACTATAGAAAAATAATTAAGACTATACAAAATCAAATTTTAGAAATGGACGGTTCTGATGCTTTGCCATTACAACAATTGAGCATTCATAATTTGGTATTGTGTATTCCATTTAAGTATGTCAACAATGTTCAAAATCCTATCACCAAGCATAGACAAGAAATAAGAAAAATCATTAGGACTATAGAAAAATCAAGTTCTATAAATGGACGGTTTTGATATTGCTTTGCCATTACAACAATTGAGCATAACGGTTTATGTGGATAGGTAATTGATTTGAAAGCATAATGATTTGACAGTCTTGAAAGTATATGGTAGACAAATCATTAGGAGTATAGAAAAATCATTAAGAGTATAGAAAAATCATTAGGACTATAGAAAAATCATTAAGACTAGAAAATCAAGTTCTAGAAAAATCATTAAGAGTACTATATAAAAATCATTAGGACTATAGAAAAATCATTAAGACTACAAAATCAAGTTCTATAAAAATCATTACGACTATAGAAAAATCATTTAGACTATAAAATCAAGTTCTAGAAATGGACGGTTCTGATGCTTTGCCATTACAACAATTGAGCATTCATCATTTGGTACTTCTTGGTGTATTCCATTTAAGTTTTTCAGCTGCTATGTTTATGTGCATGTTCTTTATGTGTTTGGATTCTCTCCCTCTCAAGGGATATGTCGATAGGTAATTGATTTGAAAGCATAATGATTTGATTGTTCCAAGTAATGTTTTTAATCCTTTGAAGTTTCTCATGATCTTAATGTAAGTTGATTGGATTAAGAAATTTGGGGATCCAATAGGACTTTAGGGGAGTTCGATAAATGTTTTGGAAGACTTAGAGGAACTATTAGCATGACTATTCTTTCATCTACAGCGAGTTAGACTGAATTTGCTAAGTTTTTTCCTTTGTTTTGAAGGTGTATTTTGTAATCTATTTCCTTTCCATGGACCCAAAGACCTAGGACCCATGGAAAAAGGATACTAACAATGTATTATACAACTCTAATGTTCTTGACTTGTAGAGATTTGAGAAAGTAAAGAGCACACTGGCTATGTTTAATGTTAACTGTTCCTGCACAATCCACTCATACAATAGTGAAATGCTATGTGATTGACAATTTCATACAACTGGTCCTTTGGCGTGTATTAAATAGAATAGAATTTTCAGCATATTATTATCATTCTATTTCTTTGTTGTAAGCATGTCATTGGTTTGGTTTTAATCTACTGGTGTTGTGCCCTAGCCCATGCTTTATCTCCATTATTTGATGTTATTCACTGTTTTGAAATGTTGACTGTGGTTATCAAATGAAAAAAATAGAAAAAAAAAATTGTACACGAATTTTTTTTTACAAAACTGAACCAATGGCATGTTTACAACAAAGAAATAGAATTATAATAATATGCTGAAAATTCTATTTTGTTTAATACACGCCAAAGGACCAGTTGTATGAAATTGTCAATCACATAGCATTTCACTGTTGTATGAGTGGATTGTGCGGGAACAATTAACATTAAACAAGGAGAAAACTCCTCAACACATCTTGGAAACCATTGAATTCAATAATAAATGAAACCTAACACCAACACTATTCCTTCCATTCACTTCTACCAAGAATTTCAACACAAGCACAAGCTATTCCAAACTTCAAGTAAAATGAGAAATATGCTATATCAAATCATTCATATTCATAGTAACCATTCAAAGGATCATTTTGTCAATGAACCCTCTGACTGTACCCCTGCGGTAGAGAAAGGAAACCTCAAAATAGAGAAAGGAAACTTAGTAAAACCAGTCTATGCCGCTGTTTGTGAGGGTACAGTCATGATAAGTGCCTCTCAAACCTCTCCAAATATGTAAGATTGTCTTTAAATACTTTATTGATCTCTTCTAAACATTAACTAAATCAAACCTACATTTGAATCCACACACAATAACCCCAAAATGAAGGGTTTTGTATCCTTTAATGAATCTCAGACACTGGTAATGCATGGACAGTCAAACCAGTAGTCTCCAAAGCATTCAATAAGTGATTGGATTGTATTTAATACATGCCAAAGGACCAGTTGTATGAAATTGTCAATAACATAGCATTCCACTGTTGTATGAGTGGATTGTGCAGGAACATTTAACATTAAACAAGGAGAAAACTCCTCATCACATCTTGGAAACCGTTGAATTCAACAATAAATGAAACCTAACACCAACACTATTCCTTCCATTCACTTCTACCAAGAATAAAGCATTTAATCCATTCAACATTACATATAATCATTAGACAGTTACATTTTCTGACTGTGTAGAGGAACAGTCACGACCAAAACGATCAAAACTACTTTCACCCTTGCACAAGCTATTCCAAACTTCAAGTAAAATGAGAAATATGCTATATCAAATCATTCATATTCATAGTAACCATTCAAAGGATCATTTTTTCAATGAACCCTCTAACTGTACCCCTGCGACAGAGAAAGGAAACTTCAAAATAGAGAAAGGAAACTTAGTAAAACTAGTCTATGCCATTGTTTGTGAGGGTACAGTCATGATAAGTGGCTCTTAAACCTCTCCAAACATGTAAGAATGTCTTTAAATACTTCATTGATCTCTTATAAACATTAACGCATGGACAGTCAAACCAGTAGTCTCCAAAGCATTCAATAAGTGAATATAAATGTTTGAAAACTTTCCTCTCAACTTCCCCAACCACTCCTAATCGGTTAGAGGGATTAGTTGAGTGTTTAGACACTAAAACTTCTTAAACATACTTTATTTGATATGATGAATTGTAATATCAACAAATGTGAATCCAAACATTTGAAAATAGTGAATCGATATCCTTGAGCACAAGCACCAATAACATCAAATAATGGAGATAAATCATGGGCTAGGGCACGACACTAGTAGAATGCGGTCATTTCAGTGAGCATTCATGATCAAATAAAATACAATGCATTTGAAATTTGCGGTCGAATATGATGCCAAAGGCTCGAAAGACGTTGCCTATCAAAGATACCAATCAAATATGAAGAAATCACATACCTTCTCTCGTGCTCAGCTTGCACGAAGGAAGATTTGATAGCCAAATCTTCCTTGTACCACATGAAGAACGTGCCATTGGTTCAGTTTATCATGTTATTATCATATCAGATAAAGTATGTTTAAGAATTGTTGGTAAGGATAGGAATAGTGGAGATTCTAGAAATATCTCTTTAACTGATTAGGAGTGGTTGGGGAAGTTGAGAGGAAAGTTTTCAAACATTCATATTCACTTATTGAATGCTTTGGAGACTACTGGTTTGATTGTCCATGCTTTACCAGTGACTGAGATTCATTAAAGGATATAAAACCCTTCATTTTGGGTTATTGTGTGTGGATTCATCCACTTTAGCCAGGAAGATCAAGAAGATGGGGCAGGAGGACATTGTGGTAGAAGAAGTATTTAAAGAAGAAACAAGAAGCAATAGAAAAGTTTTCAGGAGTTTGGAACAATATTTTAGAATCCATGAATGGTATGGGTAAGGTGACTTTCATTCTTGGCCGTGACTTCAATGAAACATTGGATATGGCTGATAAGAAGAAGGGTCACTTATTGATAGTGTTCCTTGAGGGAAGGGGGATTATGAAAGACTTGTTATCATTGTATTGTATATTTCCAATATGTTTGGATGCAGGGCAGATCAAGAGAATGAAGGATCACTCACTAATTGCATGATAACCCAGTTTTGAAGGGTCACTAGTTGAGGGGACAGTCAAGGTCTGGATGTTGATAGTAATTCATTGAGGGAAGGGGGATTGTAAAATACTTGTTATCATTGTATTGTGTATTTCCAATATGTTTAGATGCAGGGCAGACCAGGCGAATGAAGGATCACTCACTGATTACATGATAACCCAGTTTTGAAGGGTCACTGGTTGAGGGGACAGTCAAGGTCTGGATGTTGATAGTGTTCCTTGAGGGAAGGGGGATTGTGAAAGGCTTGTTATCATTGTATTGTGTATTTCCAATATTTTTGGATGCAGGGCAGACCGGGAGAATGAATGATCACTCACTGATTGCATGATAACTCAGTTTTGAAGGGTCATTGGAAGAGGGGGGAATGAAGGATCACTCACTGATTGCATGATAACCCCACCAAGAATTATTTCCTTTAAGTTTCCACAATATCTCAAAATATGATCATTATTCTTTACTTTCTTCTATATGCTATTCTTTCTATGGTTTTGTTATCTCAGAAATATATCAAAAACATTGCAAATGTGCATATAAAAGTAAAATATTGTCCTTCAATTGTTCCACGTTGAAGCATTTCCTCTTGGGAGTATTCTCTTCATTTGTACAATATCTGTCAAAAATAGTTCCCATATTTCTTCAAGATCTATTTTAATCTTTATACTACAATTTTGATTAGATTTGACCAATAGTTGATTTCATTGGTATTTTATAGCATATACTCCTAATGTGAAATGTGGAGAGAAAGAAAGAGACACACTAGGTATGGATTACATGATATACCCATCATCACTTAGCACTTAAATAATAAATTATGGACAGGGACAACCCCCTAACTTCTGGATGTTTCTTTCATATTGGCCTCTTATTATATGCAAAGGTAGGCCTATCTTAGGCTAACAACCACAGTGTAGGGGCCATAAATTATGGATCCCAAAATAGTGCACACTTGTATTAAATTAGGTTCACTATACTACAAGGGAATGGAAACCATGCAATAGTGCCTCATGGGGATGGAAGCAACCCTTCACCAAGAAGATGATTGTGTTTGCAATATTTAATAGAGGCAAAGAACATAATTTGGTTCCAGCAATTACTCCTGGAAGATAATGGCACCCACAAAACACTTGGAAAAGATAGCACTCACTATATCTTTTATCACTCTTTTAAAGCTGGGACAATAAATCTCAAAGATTGATCAATGAATTCTTGAACACAAAGAACCATTGACAGTTATGATTCATGTGTACAACAGCTAAAAACCAGTTGTTCCAATCATGATGTCCAATAATTATGTTAGAAAAAGCATCTACAAATCCCTTACACAACCATAATAGATTAAATAATTATTCGAGTATACACCATGAACCGTAAGAACCTAACAATGAGACTAAGAAAGATACAACCTAAAAAAATCTTGATCATATTCCACCCTATTCTAAGGCCCAAGAAGTAACTCTATCTTAAAGCTACACATTCCTCTAAATGAAGCTCAAAGGTCAGGTAGCTGAAGCATAGCAATACTTGAATGAATATAGGAATAATTTGATGTACAATCATTTGCTAGCTTGGTTTGTGGATTTTCCACATAATATTTTCCCTTTAACCACATTTATAGTTTGAGAAAATTAGAAAAAATTGTTTCAGATTTATATTATCCTTTTGAACTAGCACACTGCCATCAAAATGCATAATCATTGGCCATATCAAGAAAATTCCTATTGATTAGTAGGATATCCTTATAAAAATTTGATGCATGGATTTCTTGTGAATTATCGACTTCTATGTATCCTGCAACTATGAAAGGAATAGTGTTGGTGTTAGGTTTCATTTATTATTGAATTCAATGGTTTCCAAGATGTGTTGAGGAGTTTACTCCTTGTTTAATGTTAATTGTTCCTGCACAATCCACTCATAAAATAGTGAAATGCTATGTGGAAGGGATGGTTGATAGTGTTCCTTGGGGGAAGGGGGATTGTGAAAGACTTGTTATCATTGTATTGTGTATTTCCAATATGTTTGGATGCAGGGCAGACCAGGAGAATGAAGGATCACTTACTGATTGCATGATAACCTAGTTTTGAAGGGTCACTGGTTGAGGGGACAGTCAAGGTCCAGATGATTGGGCCATTGGAGGACCCTAGTTCTTTGTATTAATTGCTATTCAAATTGGATGCATGGATTTATTGTGAATTATTGGCTGCTAAGTATCCTGCAACTAGATCTGTAAATCTACATATACTTCTCTAGGGTTGTAAGCCATTTAGGGATCAAAATAGAGAAACTAAATAAAAATCATTCTTTGTCCTATTTCCTTTTAACAAAGTCTCAACTATCAATGATACAATACATTTGATGCCCTAAGCTATCAATACAAATGACACCTAGCTAGAAGCTCACGGGCTGTCCATTTGATAACCACAGTCAACATTTCAAAAAAATGGATATCCTTGAGCACAAGCACCAATAACATCAAATAATGGAGTTAAAGCACGGGCTAGGGCATGACACCAGTAGAATGCGGTCATTTCAGTGACAACAATATACAATGGCATCATTAAACACATATGCCAGTAATATCAACAAATGTGAATCCAAACATTTGAATAGAGTGAATCGATATCCTTGAGCACAAGCACCAATAACATCAAATAATAGAGAGATAGCACTAGCTAGGGCACGACACTAGTAGAATGCAGTCATTTCAGAGAGCAACTGCCTCAACAATAAAATGAAATGCATTCGAATATGATGCCAGAGGCTCGAAAGATGAAGAAATCACATACCTTCTCCCACGCTCAGCTTTCGCTCCTTTTCTCCCACTCTCCAATCAAAATAAAAATGATGAGGCTGTTTCACTTTTTTTTAAATGTATACCTTGAATCTATTGGATTTCTGATGGTCAATTAAACACCCATCAGAATACCAACATCATCGAGGCCTATTACAAAAAAAAAATACCAAATTCGTAAGAAAAAGTTACCTGTCGGAAACTTCTGTCGAAATTTGGCCCCAAATGTAGTAGTGACACTTCATAAAAGACAAGTTAAAAATTTGAAATAAGGAAGTTTTCAAGAACATTTTTATGGAAATGGAAGATAAAAAAGGAATTAGACAAAATCAACTAAAAAATCATCAAGGATGGTATGTTTAGGGAAGATTATTTGAGAGAAAAAGAGTTAAAGGACAAATTGTCTGAATGATTAGCTAGTGTCATGTCCCCATTTTGGCTTATATCATTTGGCATGACAGATTTGCTTATCATCGACTCTCGTAGGCAAATGGTTTGGAGAGAGGGTCATTATGTTGATCATTTGATTGCATATTGCTGACAGAGCCTAAATTCGGTAGAGCCTACATCCAATTTGGGCCTACATGCAGTTGTAGTGGAGCCTACATCTAGTTGTAGTAGAGCCTACGTTCAGTCATAGTTGGGCCTACATTCAGTTATGAGACATTTGGGCCTACATTGTTATAATTTTGAGTTGAGAAATGTACTTTATTATTATAATGTTATTTTATTATAAAGTACATTATAATTGGATGTTTCTAGAAGTTCTAGCAACTTCTCAAGGAAAAGAATAAATAGAGGGCTTGGGCTTTCATTTGGACATGATTGGATTTGGGATTTCTTCTACTTTTCCATTGTGGAGCAATTTGTAGTCATTTGGTCTGCAAATTTTCATTAGATCTTTGGGAATGATAACTCCCTTGGATTTGCATAATTGAGGAAGTGAAATATCTTCTAAAGGGTTGCTCATTGGAGATGGTATTTAGCCATTTCATGCTGGACTTATTTGAGGATTGATTTTTGAGGGTTAGAAATTGTTTGTATAAGGGTTTGAATTTTAGATTGTTCGAGGGTTTGTGTTTCAATGGTTGGAAACTGAATTTTCATCTACATATCAAGAGGATTCCTTTGCCATTGCTTGGGAATCATATTCAGTGAGTTTGGAGATCATTGTTGGAAGGATCGAAAAGTCAAAATTGACCATGTTTTTATTCATTATTGGAACTTGAGTAAATTTGAGACATTGTGTAGACATTTCTTGCACCTAGGCATCCTTGGTTATGCCATTTTTGGCACTGTTGGAGGAGCATAAAATTCCTTGCAAGATCGTACAAGGCCGTATAGGTACAGGTGTACCTGCAGATAATACATTTGCAGGTTTGAGGATAGACTGGGGTTGCAGATCAATCATTTCATCATCGGCATTTAGACAAGATCATCAACAATATTCCAGGTTCCATTTCATCGCACTTGGTCATAAAAAAATTGCATATGTAGTATGTTGATTTTGGGAAAAGAGTCCATTATGTAATCAGTCACTGTTATTAGTTGAAATCAGGGATTTGTAATTTAGATCATCATAGTTAATGTATGTTGAAAGACTATCAAATTGGTGCATTGTTAAGGTCTCAAACTTGCATAGTTACAATTGTCAATTCATTGCAATCTTTGGAAGTAGACAAATCTGAAAGTTGTAATCAGACATTGCTATATTGTAGTTAGGTTGAGATAGTGCATTGCAAGGTCTTGTTCATGTGTGACAGTCATACATTCTCTTGTCACAATTCAGTGCTCATATGTAAGAGTTTGTAACAGTCATATATTTATAGAAAACCAGTCTATTGAACATTGTAATCAGAATTTGGGAAGTTTATGATACATTGGCATCGAGAACTTTGATTTTTTTTAGAGCTCTTCTATTGTTCATTATTGCATATTGGTATCATTATCTCAATTGTACTTGGTGCTCAAACAACTATCTCACTAAAACACATCATTCCAAACAAAACAATTTAGTGCATGCCAAGTGTTTGACAAATTGCCACAGTTCAGCATTGGGAGTTTTTAGTGGCCTTATAGTAAGGGTCATTACAGCTAGAGAGGAAATATTTTGGAAAGATAAGTCACGAGAAAAATGGATCAAAGAGGGCGACACAAATACCAAATGCTTTCATGCTTCTATTAAATCAAGGGAAAATGCAATTGGTATTGATGAAATATATATGGATGATGACACCTATATTAGAGACCATGATAGAATTGGTGAGGTTACTCGCTACTTTCGATCTGTATTGGGATGTGGTTATTTTGACTATATAACTGATAGAAATATTTTGGAAGCCATTATGAGATTAGTTAAAGATGAATATAATAGGATGTTCTTGGATTATTTTTATAGAAAGGAAATAAAGAGGGCCACTTTTCAATTACACCCAGAAAAGGCCCCGGGGCCTAATAAATTATTGGAATTTTATGGGGGAGCACATCCATAGACATAAGGAAGATATTTAGAAAATAAAGAACTTTAACAATATAGTAATTTCATTGATCCCTAAAAATAATGTATATAGGACGATGAACAACTTCCATCGCATATGATTTTGCAATACAATTTACAAGATCTTTTCTAAGGAAATGAGTACTCTTTTGAAGAGCATTTTGGGGTTTTAATATCCGAGGAACAAAAAAACTTCACATTTAGGAGAGAAATTACATATTTTATTATCATGGGAGCTAAGATAATTCACTTAATTAATGATAGAAAATGAAAGGTATGGCTTTGAAGCTAGATATTAGCAAGGTATATAAGGTTTATTGGGAGTTCATGTATTCTATTTTAGAGAGATTTGGATTTGACAATAATAGGATAGAGATTATAAATTTGTGCATCTCATCTGCAAGCTTCTCAATTGTGATTAATGGGTCACTATTTGGCTTCTTCCAATCCACAAATGGTATCATATAGGGAAACCCTATATTGAAATTTCTCTTTGTTTTCTCAGTGGAGTTGTTTGGAAGATATATATGCAAACTTTGATCTGAGAAAATTTGGAAAGGGATAAAAATAAACAATACCCTAGCACTGGTTACCCACTCCTAGTTCACTAATGATATGATACTATTTAGTGGAGATTCCTGAGAGGAGGTAGAGGTTATTAAAAACACATTGTCAAAGTATCCCATGGTGTCTAGACAAGAGGTGAACAAAGACAAATCAACTATATTCATTTTTAATACTAAAAAAGTTGTGCATAATTAAATGTATTGTGGGTATCCTATAGTTTTCAATTGCATCTTTACAATCTAGATATTTTAGGGTCCCTTGATTTTCTAGGGCTTCTAAAGCCACATAATGGGAGGATGTCATCAATAACTACAATACTAAAGTGAATGCATGGAAGAATAAGTGGCTATCTCAGGTAGGGATAATCACAATGGTTAAATTGGTTCTTACTGCCATTCCAATATATGCCATGTCTTGTTTCAAAATGCCTACAAGGGTTATCATGGCCATAGAAAGTTTCATGAAGAAATTTATATGGGAGGGAATGAAAGATATAAGAAGAATCCCATTAATAAATTGGGAAATTGCATACAAAATAAAAGAAGATGCGGGTTAGGACTAGGAAAATGGAGCTTCAAATCCTTTCTCTCGAAGCCAAATTAACATGGAAAATTTTATCACATCCAGAAAAACCTTGGTACAAATGAATAAGAAATAAATATTTGGACTTTGATGATTCAATCAAGATACTAGAACTATGGCCAACTCATTTGGTGGTTCTTCTATTTGGAAGTTTATTTGGGAAAGAAGATTTCTTGTAACAAACCATATCTATTGGAAGCTTGGGAATGGTAGAAATGCCAAGTTTTGGTATGATTCTTGGGATGAGGAGGATGCGATATGCAATGCCTTTGAAGGTAAGGATCAAATTGAGGAAGCTGAAAGGAAGAATGACATATTTGTGGTAGATTAAATTTTCTCAAGGAATGATTATTTGATGGATCACTATTGGACACGAGTTCACTTGCTCAATATTCCAAACTGGGTAAGTCCTATCATAAACAATATTCTAAGTAGTAGAAAATTGGTTCTAAAAGGTAAAGAGGATGAGGTGATTTGGTGTGCTTCAAAATATTGTAAATATTCTGTCAAATTGGGATATGAGGTTTAGAGAAGATGTGAGTTGTAAATGGAGTGGCTTGTCAAAATTTGTTGGCAAAAATATGTTTAACCCTGGCCTGGAGCATTTTTGTGGATTTCTTTACATGGACGAGCATTAGCTAGAGACAAATTAAATAAATATGGCGTGGTAAGGCCCAATGTCTGCCCCATGTGTTTAGATGATAAAAAATTGATTGATCACCTATTCTTATGGTGTCCCTTTGCCTCAAAATGATGGGATTGGCTTATGGCCACCTTGAGATGGTATATTGTTAGAAACAAAACATTACTTGGCTTCTTGAATAGTTGGCCTTACAGATTCTCTCTTAGGGCACATTTGGCTAGTGGCTCCATCAATGATAATATGGCTTATTTGGAAGGAAAGGAATCGATGCATTTTCAATGACAATGAATGTTCGGTGGAGTAGATCATAACAAAGATTGAAGGAAATATATGTGATACTGCAAATGCAAAGAACATAGGGAGAAGGATTGAATATATTATGAAATGGGATGAAGAGATTCAGATGAGTTGGTCTAGACTTAAAACTCCCCTTGGCACTTGCATCAAACAAAAAGTTGGCAAAAGGATTCTTGACGGGTTGCTCTTAACAAGGGAAGGATGAAATTCAACTTTGATGGTGCTGCAGTGAAGTTTAATTTGTAATGTTAATTTATTATTTTTAATTACTATAGTGTGAAGCTTAATATTCAATTTGTAATCTTAATTTAATTTTCTATAGTCAACTATGAAATAAATACTGTAGACAATTTTAATAAATGATAGATAATTTTTATGAACAATAATTTATTTATAAGGCTGAAACATATAATTTAAAAACTAAAAAACTGACACAGTTAATGATTCTTTCAAATGTAACATGATCAATATGTTGTGCCTCAAATAACATCTTATATCTAACAAGAAAAATGATTCAAAACAAATGAAGTGAAAAATAGTTATTAGTAATAAAACATATTTCAAACACCTATCATTAAATAAAAAACTTAGATTATTATACTTTCAAAAAAATAGTAAAACATATACATTAAAAGGATACTTACATATTGAAATATCTAAATTTTGCCACCCTAATATGTTAAAATTATATATCATTAATTAAAATCATCTATAATATTTATTTGACATTTAATCATAGAAATAAAATTAAGATAAAAATAATTCTATATTAAAATTTATAGCATTGTAATTAAAAAATAATATAACTTTTATTAATTTTTTATTCAAATATAATATAAAAGCACATTCTTTTAAAATATGAAAATTCAAACAAAATTAATTAACATTTATTAAAAAAATTATTTGTCAAATATAATATAAAAATATATTATTTTAAAGTGAGAAAATATAATAACATTAATTAAAATTATCTATAATATTTCATAGATTTCTTGATATTTCCAAGACAATTTTGTATGCTGTGTCTTGGATGACGATGACATTACATAAGCATTTTGCATGCATAGTTTAGGGCCTTTGTATATAGTCTGACTTTAGATGAAGGATGTTTAGACAATGGAAGAAGAGCAATTTTTGTCTATGGCGTTGTTCGGCCAATCTCTATAAATTGTAAATTTTATAAATCTATTAATATAATATAGTTCTTCGGCCGATCCTTTGTTGATTAAAAGAAACATACAAATTTGATTATTAAAATTAAAATAAGATTAAAAATAATTGAATTTAAGTTTACATTACTATAATTAAACAATAATATGACTTTTATACAAATTTTTTTTTTATTATATTCTGTTCTATTCTAAAACTCTAAAAATTGATTGTAATAAATACAAGTATTCTTCTGAAATAAGGACAGCACGAAATACTTAATGTTATAGAAAATAGTAAAATTATAGAACGTTAAAATTGTATGCGTTTGAGTGAGCATCACTCAATCGTTATCCGCCGTTGGTTGCAAAATCGTTGTCTGGTATGAAAAATTCAACGGGAAAGATAAAGAACTTAAGAAATACGGAATAATATTCTTATAATATAATACATCTCGGAATTTTATTTGACGGTAAGGAAATAGAAATAAGAGAACTTAAGAAATACGGAATAATATTCTTATAATATAATACATCTCGGAATTTTATTTGACGGTAAGGAAATACAATTTGAACTCAGCGATTTTAACGTAATCATGAAGACATGTGCAATCATATTTGCTATACTTTCATTAAGTTTGATGATTCACCTCCATTTTTGTGTGGCAGATGTGGGCACAGCAACCTTTTATGGCCCTCCATATGTCCGTAAGTATGACTAGCTTAATTAACCATTTCACAAATACTGTAACAGTACTAAGCAATGATTTTTTTTAAACATGGCTTTTGCAGCGACTTCCTGCTATGGATACAATCAGAAGCAGTTTCCGGCAGGCAATTTATTTGGAGCGGCAAATGATGCAATTTGGGACAACCAGGCAGCCTGCGGAAGAAAGTACAGAATTCGATGTCTGAGCGGAACAAGTAATGCCCGAGTTAATCCATGCAGAAAAAGATCGCTTGTGGTGAAGATTCTGGATTATTGCTCTTCCTCTGGATGCCCTAATGGCGATGCAACTTTCCATTTATCTGCCGATGCGTTTTCTCACATCGCTCATTCCTCTGCTAAAAAGATCAACGTCGAATACGAGCAGTAAGACTCCATCTATCATTCTACTCTTACCACAGACAAAAAAATTATTTCCCATTGGAATCTGCTCATGTATGACTGATATTTGTTTTTGCATGTACAGAGTGTGATGCAGCAGCAGAATTCCTCAGGAAGCTCTCCAGTTGAAGCTATCTATGTTTGTAGCGATATTATCATTCCTATGTTCTACACTATGTAGTTAACTATTGCAATGGGAAATAAGTGAAGCATTGGCTTCATTAAATGGACTTGATTTTCTGATGAATAAGTGGATTATTACTAAATTTATAAAATAATGTTACATATATTTAAAAAGTGATGCAAAAAAACATTTCTAAAGTTTAAGGTTGTTAGGCGGTAATAACATTAGAGGCGGGAGGGGAAGGATTCGAGTCATTCATATGTTTCATATATTAGTAGGTCTAGAGTGTTCATGAGATGGTCTCATCATTAAATTATATGTATATATATTTTTTAAACACATGCAAACAAAATTGCAAGAGTCAATTATATTGAAGGATCCTGTTGGAATCAAATTAGTGATAGGCCAGCCAAAAGTTCCTTTTAGAGGTGGCAAAGAGGTAGAGCATTGAAGAACTAGCAGCCGTAGATGCGTCTAACCTTGCTGACCATGATCCCTTCTTGCATCTAGGTGAAAATCTAAGAAGTGAGTCTCTTGGTTACCTTGAACAAAGAGACTATATCCACAATGTTGCCCATGAGAAGGTGAGTGATCCCTAGAGGAAGATGAAGATAGAAGAATCTTGACAACTGTATAAGGGGCATTACCTTGATGGTTGAGGAACACCTATAAATGATACACCTCAAGCTAAACATTTGTTAGCTTGCACTTGAATCTGCAATAAAATATTGGATTAAATAATTGATAAAAATGGTCAAATTTTATCTTTTCATATATTGAAGAGAATCTCTACCTTAAAAGCATGTTAGATTTGGTTGAACTTGTGAGGAATACAAGGCTAGTCCCCTAAAAGAATCATATACCATGAAAAAGGCTCTAGTTTAGAAAATTATGAATATAAGCCTAAACCTTCTGAGCCTTAGAAGAAACTACAAAACGAGTGAGAGATGTGCAAACTACCCATTAGTGGTAGGGGTTGAGAAATCCCAAATGAGATTACATGAATCTAATGATAAGGCCTTATAAAAGAATACACTAGGAAAAGTGGTCTAATTTGGGTTCTATAATTGGCGACTAAATGGTTTGGAATTTGCATTGCCAAAGAAAAACTACTTACTTGAAATGCCACTATTGATTCAAAGTGATAACCATTGGAAAATAATAAGATAACCCATGATATCCTTGTCATGGTTTTCAATTATGGAAAGTAGTGCTTGGACATCAATTCTAGTTTTTCTACCAAGATTTATATGAATCGAAACAAATGTTAGGAATCATATCAACAAAAATGGCTAGCATACTAAAGTTTCATGACCCTAACTAAAAAGGTGTAACTTGACTTTAGCTTCATTTCATGACAAATTACTCATAGAAACTCTAGAAGAAGAGGTCTTCCACAATTCTAACTCAATTTTAATTAAATCTCCAAGCGCAAACCCAAGGAATTCTTACCAAAGAGTGTTGTGGCATTACAAAATAGGAGACATTCAAATATTCTACTAACTAATAGAAAGACAATTACAAAATCTAATACCATTTTAGAGAAGTTAAGGTTTCATGGCTTCCGAAGCTATCCAAATATTTTTTTATCATAGAAGTTCCTTGAATTTGCATAATTTTTTTTACATGATAAGAAGGGTTTGAAGTTCAATTCCCTTCTAAGTGGTCTATCTAATGAAAAGGATAAAAGTTTCAATATTGCACTAGAATTTTCCATTCTTCGTTACCTTGAAGGGACCACATGATACACTCAGCACAAAGAGCCAAAACCTAGAGCTAGGTAGATAATAACTCCAATTCTTTAGATGTATATATAGCCAAGATGACAAAATTACAAAATTCTCAAGCCACCTTACAACATCCCTATGGTTTTTTTGGAGAAGTATAAAGAAAATCACAAATAATCCTATTTAATTTTAGGTAATTTTAGCCTTATAAAGAAAGCAACACATGAAGAATAATTTAAATATGAACTTGGTTGTGAGAATCATATAGCAAAACTATTTTTTTTTCTCTAAGGCATGGTTATAAATTCAACTCAATTTTGACTTTTAATTTTATGTATTTCAATTTTGTTTGTCATGTTAAACCAAATGACTTAAAAAAATTTAAATTTTCCACAAATTTGTATTTTAAATATGGGCCACATCATGATTGGAGCAAGGAAACATACCACATTTTTTAGAAAAATGGTGTCTGAACATTGCAATAATAAAAAGGTATTACTAATAAAAGGTTATTGTTGATACATGAGTGTGAGAAGTGTTAGAGTAATAAAGTGTTTTCTTATTAATTAAATCATGTTTGATTTAATTACTAAGTCACTTATTATCTCTTTCTACTTAAGCTAAAGTTTAGGCATATAATAATTAATTACTTTATTAATTATTATTGTGCAACCTAGGTTTTACCTTTTTAAGTTTTCAAATATCCTTTTATAAGGATTGATCTCCTCTTATTTTCATAATTGAGAAACAAATTATTCATTATTGAATTGCAACTTTTATTTTTGCACATCAAGAATGTCTCCTCTCTCATGGATCAATGTGTTCAGGCCTCCATAGCTTCTTGCTTCTTCTCTCTCTTTTTCTGTAGCAGGTGTTTTCATATAGGTGTTCTTGGGAGCTGTGGGTTGTTTACTCATTAACTACAATATGGTATTAGAGTTTCAGATATGTTTGCCCTAGTCCTCTTCCTGAGAGATTCGACTGTGTTTGTCAGATCTTTAGTTTCATAGGGTTTTCTATTGGATCTAGGGGGACCTCTCTTTACGGTCATCTTGGCTTCAAACAGACCTCACGGTTGTGTTTAGAGCATCTAAGAACCCCTAAATCTATATAAAATTTGTCCAATTTGGACAAAGTTGGAATCTATGGCAAAAATATTTTTGCAATCGGCCTTGACACGGATCCTGAGGTAGTCACTATTTTTGGAGCATTTTTGGCCCAAACGGAACTCATGATTGTGTTTGCAGTGCCCGAGAACCCTAAGATCCATATAAAACTTGTCAATTTTGGACAAGTTGGTCTCAAACGCAAAAAGAAATTGCGTGCCAGGTCTTAGGACCTGGGCACGTAATCTGAGGCATTTTTTGGCACAGACGGCACCGCTAATGACCTCTAGTAGTTACCTACCAGTGGCTAACCGCCAACGATTACTCACCAACGAGACCGCTAGGAGCTAGCCCCCCTTTGCACAAGCCAGGGTCCCATGGTCAACCCCCAGTTGCTAGGGCCAAGGACATAGCCCCCTGGTCACCCACATGACTAGGGGCCAATTTTTCCAGCCCCCTGGCCCTTTTTTTAACTGTGATGGCCATTTGGCCATCAAATTTAAGCCCTTTGATTGCTGACATCAGCATGCATTAGCAAGGTTTCAGACACCTTTTTGGGCCCTCCGATGCTACCTGTGGCTTTTTGCTCATAACTTGAGCATATAGTATCATTTTTGGGAAAACAAGATACTATTGGAAAGCTTGTTCAAAGGCGGATCTTTCTAGAATTTTAGATTTTGGATTTTTTTCCTCTAGTTTTTGCACCAGGAGTTCAAAGATAGGGCTTCTTTTCTGTCTTACATCTGGCACAACTTGTGGTTTGTTTGCTCATATCTTGAGCATATGATGTCGAAATCAAACAAATGAGAAATTTTTGAAAAGATGGTTCCAAGATCTATCTATATCTAGAGATTTGAATTTTTTATTTTTCCGTTTTGATGGTGTTTATTACTGTCAAAGCTAGATGTTCAGTTTTGCACTCCATGAGCTCTATCTTGCGAATCTAGACTCCATTTTGGGAAAATGATATATCGTTGGAAAGCTTGTTATGAGAGATTTCTAGTGCTATGAGTATTTTTTCCAAATTTTTCTCCAAGTAAATTTTATTCATATTTTGCATTTTTACAATCTGGTGGATATCTTGGATGTTTTAGGTCTTGGGATGTCTTCCCTTTGAGGGATGGCTCATCTTAGGCTGTTATTTTGTTTTAAAAGCCTTCACTCTTCTTGGAGCAGTGTATACTTCACTTTTGTAGTATTCTTTTATGCACACACACTGAGATAAAGTGTCATTCTATTGCATATATGGGATCTTCCACATGTTCATGCTCTTTGTACTCGCACTCCATTATAAAGTTTCGGGGGGGGGGGGGGGGGGGGGGTTTGATGTTTGCTTCTATTTTCCATCTATTTTTTTTATGTGAGCATTCCTCTAACGACATTAGCCTTAGGTATCTTTATTTGTATTTGTACTCTCTTCGCACCTTTCATGTTTCATATTCATCTTCATCATGCAGTTCATATTGGATGATCTTTTCAGTGTATCTGTCATTACTCCCTTGTAAGAATTATGGGGGGATTCCTACTATTGGTTCTATTTCTTCCTTGGTTTGATAGTGTGAGCTATGTATTCAATATTTGATTCTATGTACTAGGTGGATGTAGTGGCTGGGTACCTATGCATTCCAGTGAGATGGATCATTTACCATATGTACACTCTTTTCTTTCCTATTTTTGGATGCACTCTTCCAGCTTTGATTGATCAGCTCTTCAAACTTTTGGTGTTTTTATGCCATTTGTATTTTCAAGTTTAGGTGTTTGCCTTTGTTTGCCTCCTGATTCGAGTAGTTTCATTTGAGGGAACTCATAGAGATTACAATATTTTATATCTTCAACTTCAGATGTTTTCCTTTGTTTGCCTCCTGATTTGAGTAGTGTGATTTGAGGGAGCTCATGCAGATTATAGTCTTTTCTACCTGGTCATATTTCAGTGGAGGATCTTCAGATCATCAAATAGTTCTTGACAGAGTTTGCAACTTCTTGCTTCAATGATGTTGTACATGTTCATCCTTGTTCCTATTTTATGGAACATTCCTAGTTTTGGAGGCTTCTTTAGTCCTTCAGACTAGTCTTCGTCTCGTTTTGGAGTAGAGTTTTTCCCATGTGGTTTTCTCTATTTCTCTACTTTTTAGAGACTCTCTTTTGTACTTGGGTACCTAATCAGGCCTTTTGTTGTTAGACCCATTTTCTTTCAGTAGTTCTTTCTAGGTTTTTAGCTTCTCCCAAAGTTCATCTTAAGGGGGGGTGTTAGAGTAATAAAGTGTTTTCTTATTAATTAAATCATGTTTTATTTAATTACTAAGTCACTTATTATATCTTTCTACTTAAGCTAAACTTCAGGTATATAATAGTTAATTGCTTTATTAATTATTATTGTGCAACCTAGGTTTTACCTTTTTAGGTTTTCAGATTTCCTTTTATAATTTTCATAATTGAGAAACAAATTATTCATTATTGAATTGCAAATTTTATTTTTACACATCAAGAATGTCTCCTCTCTCGTGGATCAATGCGTTCAGGCCTCCATAGCTTCTTACTTCTTGTCTCTATTTTTGTGATAGATGTTTGCATGCAAGTTTTCTTGGGAGTTGTGGGTTGTTTACTCATGAACTCCAATAGGGAGTTGGAAGAGGGGGTAACCCCCTTGTGGGTTTTGATCCCCTAGCTGACTAGGGACTATGACCAACACCTAAATTTTTTTTTGAAAATATATAATTTATCATTGTCAATCTGGATCATTTAGGTCATTAGTTGATAGATCTAATGGTAGACATTTTGTATTCTTTGTTTTCCCTAAAAGGAAACCCTATTTTAAGAGGGCATTATTTTACAACTATATATTGTGATGTATTTTGAGATTCTGATAGAGCTATTGAGTTGCCTCTGGATCTTTGTTGGTGATACTCTTTTGAGAAGCTCACTCTTAAGTTATATTTTAATTTTTTGTTGATTTTTTCATAATATATTGGGGGAATATTTGAGTGTGGGGTTTTTCTCTCGATAGGGTTTTCTCCATATATATCACCATGTTGTGGTGTGCATGTTATTTATGTTTTGTTCTATTAATTTTCTATAATTTTTGTGAAGATCTAAGAGAGTTTTGTCATAACCCTCATCTTAATGTTAGTGTAGTAAGGTGTGCCACTAGCTTATCTTTATTAGAATGTTCACATCTATTCTGTGTATCTCATCACCATGAGAAAATTCATCATTATATGGTACTAGATGTTAAATATTATTTTGTATGCTATGATTCTTAGGAAATCTATTTTGTATGGAGACTAGTCACTGATGTTATTTGAGACAAGGATTATCAACTATAGTGATTGTAATGACATTTTTGTAAAGAAAAATAAAAATCTAGTAGAAGCATAAAAGACATCTTAAAAATTGAACAAAGCTTGTTTTGGTTGAAATGCACAATCTAGATATTTATAATTGTATAGGTATAGTTCATGTTTCATGGTGCATTTTAACTTGCGCAAGTTTTTTCATATTTTGTAAAATGTCTTCTACCAACATTTCCATTAAGCAATCATAAAACCAAATAAAATCTTGAAACAAAGCAGATATCTTACCAAATATTAGTAAAATATCATATGGTGACATTTCTCTCAAGTGAAAAAAATGGTAATAGAAGGTAGCACAAAATAAATCTTGGAAAACATGAACAAATTATGAGACAACTAATAATTTGAGGTGGTATTATTTCCCAAGTATTAATACATTGTCGATATTATAAGATAATATCTAAACTATCTAATTTAAGAAGATTTAGGATGCCCTACTTGTGTGAGATCCTATGAAAATATTATGATAGATTCTTACGATGCATGAGAGATTTTAAGATGAGAGTTATTTTAGAATATCAACTTGCATTATGATAGGTGATAACATCATGTGCAAATTTAGTTTTAGTAGTCAACGTTAAAAACCGGGACACGCATGTTGGATGGATGCTTACAATGCATTATGATAGTTGTAAGACGTGGTGATGATTTATTATTTTTATCTATTTGTGGAATCTTCATATGTGAGAATTAGAATTAGGTTTCTAGTGGTGTGTCATATCACCAAGTGGATTTAGCACAATACAAAATTATTGACAATTTCTAGGTTGTTCATTACTTATATAAATTGGCTGTTGGAGTTGTAGTATGTATGTATGAATTTGCAAGTGCTATAATCGTATTGAATTATCCAAAATATGATCTTCTAGTAATTTAACTCCTATATAAGTTCACCCTAGCCCACAAGTGCATTGTAATCTATTATTTGACTTGATAATACATTAAGTAGGTTTTGGAGTAGGGATTTCTCTTGAAAGGATTTTTTCACATAATTCTTGTGTTGCATATTATATTGCTTAAGATTATATATATATATTTTTTCATATTTTCTATAATATATTAAAGATTAAACTCAAAAAATTTCTCTATACTTCTCTCAAGTTTAGCATAGAAAATTGATTCCAGTATCCCTTGCTTTCTTACATAAATGACAACTCCTTTCATTGATGTCACCAATGTCTACTAGATATGACATTATCTATGTATTTTTATTGGTTTTGGATCATCAATATATGAATCAAGAAAGAAAGACATAATTTTGAAAGATATAAAAAAAATAATCATCTAAACTTGTGTCTGTTTAAAAATTGCGTATACAACCATTGTAAATACATGAGGAAACCACTTAAATTGAGGCTACACTTGGGTGCACATAGCTCTATTATAGCAAGAGAGGTTGGGAAATAAAACTTGAGATCCTATGAAATAGAGCATGTATGAGTAGATATCTCATTTTATTTTTATTATGAAATATTTAAACTAGTCCTTTGGACATCCGCAATTTTGCAAAAAAATGATTAACTTAATGGGTTATATAGATTTGATTGGTTTTAATTGTAGAGCTCTCAATTTCTTTTATATTAAGAATAACCATTAGGTCCACTATTTTGAGAATATTTTAAGTGATTAATTTCATTAATTATAAAAATAATTAAAATACTTGACAATGGCATTTAAAAATAGAGATTTTAAAGATCTAAGAGGTTATATGAGAGTCAATGGGGAAATTTCTAAAACCATTTTAGGGAATCCATAGGTAAACCATTGTCTCTATAGTATTAAAAAAAATACTCTACCATAAATATATCATAAAACCTCAATTATTTTTCTTTTTAAAGGCACCCAAAACAATATATAATTTTCAAGGTCTAACAGATCTCATGAGAACCTTTGAAGAAATCTCTCAAACAATTTTGAACATGTTTGCAATATTAAACAAGAGCTTTGAAGAGATGGAGTCCCTACCTTGTGGAAAAGAATATAAGTATATAATAATTTAATGTAAAACAAAAAGACATAAGTTTTGATTTTTATTTAAAGTGAAAAAATATATGATTTGTTTGTAGATTAGTTTTTAAAAACAAAAGAGTTTGTTGATACATAGAAAATAAAACCATTGGTGCTTACAAAACAAACAATTGACCATTCCTGATTTGAGGTGTAGATCATATTTTCAGCTTATGCATTGCTTTGCAATTGGACTGAGATGTAAAATTGATGTGGTTTTAACACCAAAAATAAAAAAATAGTAAAAATAGAAAATACAACTATTAATGTATACAAAAAAATACTTGATCATTTCGAAGTTGAGAAGTCAATAATATTTTATTCTTGTTTACAAATGTTTTTGCATTGCTTTACAATTTGACTGGTGTACATAAAGAAAAGGGAAGCAATGCAAAGGGGTTGATTACTCCTTTTTCAAATTGTACACTCAAAAGGAAGATGTCCCAATAGGGTCAAGTAAGGACCTCAGCATTGAATGGGGCATTGATCCTTCATTAAATATTTAATTTGAAAATAGAAAAGAGGAAAGATGCAATGTAGATGAAAAAAATACATGAATAGAGATAAAACTTCAAATAACAGCCTGATAATACTCTTAGAAATTGGAAATGACTCGAATCAAGGTCCAGACAATTTTGCTGACCTGTGATTTCAATCTGAGATGAATTTGTAGGGTCTATAACATTTAAAATTTTCTCTACATAGGAATAGAATATTTCAAACATTCTATTCTAGGTACTTTTTCTTGAAGTTTTTAGGGATCCTCTGACTATTTCCAATATGCCCAAAAAAGTTCTGACAACTCCGTAACCTATTCCTGCACATAAAAAAATGGGGAAAATTTTGGGTAAGGGATTTTAATTGGTCAATCCCATGTTTAGGAATCAACCTTGAAAATGTAATGAAATTTTTAATAAAGAAAAATATGTAAAAAGGTAAATGTTTGATTCACCTTGCATAAACTCTCATGGATAGATGTCAAAATTTCTCATACCCATGAAGATGTTTGAATGTTATTGAAATAAAGGAGTTGATCTTGGGATGTAGAATATAAATCAAGTATTCCCTCACAAATACATGGATCCATGAACAACACTCCTAGATCTTCAATGTAGATATGCTTGATAATTTCTTGCAATGAAGGAAAAATGTGTGCAGATGGAAGGCAGAATCTTCTTGTTTGATTGATAACTCCTCCACTTAGCCATCATGGGAGAAAAAATTTATTCAATGGAGAAGATTTCCTTGAATCTACTAGAGAAACTAGATCTTGGATGCTTAACTTCAAATCTTAAATCCAATTTCTTGAATGCTTGATTGTTCTTGATCTCTTGAACTCACTTGTTAATGGATGCTCAAGAATAGTAATAGATACAAAAAAAAGGAGAGATATGGTGTTTATATACCTCATCCTACATTTTGGGGTTAAAAATAATCCAGGTTGACCATGAGATCTAATTTCCCACTAAAACCTTAACATAAGGCTCTAGGCCAAATTTGGGCTAAAAATTGTGGGAACAAAATGTTTCAAACATTCTATTCTTGGGTACAAAATATTTGAAATGATATGTACATAGGAAAATCAACCCAAATTTGAACTAGGTATTAGGATGATGGAAAAGATGCAAGAAAAGAAGAATCTGGTTGCTAGGATCAAGAATAACGGGCATCATATCTCAAAATAATCAAAATGGGGCCTAATAGAACATCAAAATATGGGTGCTAAATTTTTAGGATGATACATTTAGCCCCCACTTTAGCAAGAGTATGAGACAAACTCATGCTAGTGGTAAAGTAGATCAATGGATAAGAAAAAACTTATCAAGGTCAAGGAGACAAAGAAACATCAAGCCCCCAAATGACTTAAGTGCTCATCAAATCTAAAACCAAGATAAAAGATCCAGAGAGAGAGAGAGAGAGTCCTAGTAAGGTATTGGATTACTATGGATCATGAAAAGATAAAGTATTACTACAAAAGATGACTTTGATAGTCTAGCAAGCTATGTCATGCTAGTAAACCCATCAAAAAAATTTGGATTATTCCTTAATGAATGCATTGTCTCCATTAAGGTATTCTAAAAAGGAAGATCATTCCTAAGGATATAAATATCTCCAAAGGGATATAGAAAAGGGGGATTGGTTGAATAATTCATAGGGGCATGATAATGAAAAGATGAACATAACCTAAAAGAATTGTTTCCATAGCCATCTACATGAGAGATTTAATTGAATAGTTGTATGTGTGTGCAAAATGTAAAACAAGGAGTAGTGTTTATGCCTCCAAATTAAAGAGATTGAAAATGCCTTAATTTTCCAACAATGACTTTAATGGAGCATACATGCACCCAAAAGAGATGTTTCCACTATAAGATTCCCCCAAGAAAGGAAAATCTAAGAGAAATGAAACGTGTGACAAAAGAGAGCATGGAAGGGATCTACTAACTTAGGGGTTAGTATGATCATATGATAACTCATGTATATTATAATTATATCAAAATAAACTATCATTATTCCCCAAAGGTAGGAGAACTATAAACATAATGAAATAATGTCATGTAAGAGTTATGAAGAAGAGTCTTTTTGGGTTGGAATCCCAGAGAAAAAAAATAAAATGTAGCTACCATTTTGCATCAACCCTAATTAGATAACACAAAGGAACATTTATGAATAGTGGCACATTCATGACATAACATGTAACAACATATATAAGACGTAAGATACAAATAAAGGAATGTCACAATAGGTCAATTCCTTCATCACCTTAAACCAATGGAGCAAAAAAGGTCGTTTAAAATTTTTTAAAAAAATATATAACAAAGAACACATCACAAGGGAAATAGATTAAAATAGACAAACACAAAGAATCCATCGTACAAGAGGAGCTAGTCAAGCATATTGCCTACCCCCTCCTCATCTTGGTCTGTAGTGTTTAGGGAATGTGTGCAATATGCAAGATGATCAACATCAAGAATAATAGATGGAACAATAACCAGTTCCAAACAAGGATCATGCTGTGAATATGGGTCAGTTTGTTTGTCACTAGGACAGAGAGATAATTATTTTACGAATCTAGCTAGTAAATCATGATAAACATCAATAAGCTCATACATATCATCAGAATCACTATCATGAACATCATCATTAGAATTAAGAAAATTGCAATCAACATCAAGATTATATTCTTCATCCAGATTAATTGTAATAGAATGTAATTTACAAATAGATTTATCATGTATGTTCAATTTCATAATTTTCAAATTAACTTCCTCCCTTGGGCTATGCATAGGTTGGTCAAAATGAATCAAAACATTAGTAGGTGGCTTAAGGAAGGAAATATTTTGGAAAGCATGTTCATAGGCTCTAGCATGACATTTACAATGAAAGTCATGAGTAGAATGGTTAAGATTTTTTTTTTTGAGATTTGGCTTTGTTTAGAATCAATGAATCTCAAGTACTTTTCTTCTTTAGGGGGAAGAACAAAAGGAACAATACTAGGTTGAGAGATAGAATCTATGGAACATTTATAAGATGTAGGAGGTGGAATGAAAGTATATATAGGAGGCATGGAAGGTGTAGGAAGAAGTCCAGATCTAAAGAAAGGAGATGGAATATCTTTAGAATTGTTAAGCTCACAAATCATTTTGATTTTGAATTTTTGATAGGATCGAAAAAGATTGTCTTTGCGAGGTTCAATTGATTGAGGCATGAAAGGCTAAAAGAAGTCAAGGTTAAAGTTTCCTTGAGGTGATAAAGGATGATAGAGACTATGATTAATTATGACTACTTGTCCATCATGAGGAAATTTAAAATAGTTACATATAGGAGAGACTACGAATTTTATGGAGGTGATCCAAGGAAGATCAAGTGTAACTTGAAATTGATCAGAAGTTGGGATGAAAAAAAAAGTTACATGTAGAGTTTTACCACCAACTTCCATGGGAAAAGTAATGCAACCATGGGTGGGATAAGCGAAACCATTGAAAGTCCGGATCATCACATAAGATTTGTGATATCTAAGTATCACTACATTTTTCAAGTGTAAAGATGTTCTTTAGTTATAACATTCACTATAGAAGTAGGATCTATAAGGAAGCCACATGAAAGAAGACCATTAACCTTTTCTATGATGTAAATGGGACCATCAGGTGCTTTAATCATCTCCTTAGGATCAAATAAAATGCAAATCTTAGGTTAGGTTTTAGTTTGGGTTCAGCTTGATAATAAGGTTGACAACATTGTTGGCTTCAGTAAAATCAACATAATAGTTAATAAACATGGGTGAATGAAGAAGGTAAAGGATGAGTAAACACAATGATATTAGTTGAATGAGAAGGAAAAGGATTGGTATAAATTTGAAAGTTTTGATTGGTAGGTGCTATGAACTTGTTTACTTGATAATGAACACCCACAACAGATATAGCATTGGAATCAATGAGGTCTTGAATAATAGATTTCAAATGGAAACACTTCTCAGTATCATGGCCAGGGTGACGATGGTATTGAAAAAAATCTATTTATGGTTAAAGGATTTATGAAAAGGTTTGGAAGTATTAATCAGCTTAATGGGAGGAATTAAAATATTAGCATTAACCATATTTAACATCACATTATGCAAAGATTTAGAAAGATGCGTAATAGTACAATAAGGTCTAAAAATAGATGATAAAAGAGTGACACGTTTGGATGTTGCCGCTTTTTCATCAACATTGTTTAATGAGTTATTTATCTTAATAAATCTCTTAGGTTTTTTAAAATTTTAAAATTACTGAGATGTAGCACCACTCTTATCAATCAGAGCCATTGGAGTAGTGCTCTAAAATTTACTCACTTGAAGTTGATAATTATGAAGCACAAGACATAATTATATGAAGGAATAGAATTCAAAAAGCAATATCTTATCTATAATATATTTTTGTAAATTAGAAATGAAAATACATTACATATCAATATTATGCACATGGTAAGAGATATAAGCATGTAAATGCTTAAATCTACCAAAGAAATCAATCACTTTTTCTTTAACACCTTGTTTACAATGCATCAAACCAATCAAATAAATCTTCTAAGGACCAATATTGGTTTAAAAATATTGAATGAAAGCATTAGAAATTTGTTTAAAAAGGAATCAATGGAACAAGGAGGCAAGGATAAATACTGTATTGGAAGGTTTTATCTCGAATGATTCTAGTAAACAGTTTAGCCATGAACCTATAATCATGAGAGGAATTACTACACAATGTTTGAAAGGTTTTAACATGTTTCAAGGGATTAACATTACCATTGTAAGTCTCTAAATAAGGAATTTCCATGTATTGAGGGATAAAATCATGAATGATGTCTAAGGAAAAAGGAATAGCAAAGTCACAAGTAGGAATGTTGAACTTGGACTGGATCACGAATGCAGCTATTTGTTGTAAAGATGAAATAGTTTGAGCCAAGATGTTGATAAAGATTTAATAGAAAGAGTGGTAGGAGATATGTGTGAAAGTTTTGGACCATTATTGGAAATGGAATAAATGGTAGAATATGAAAATGGAACCCTATTGTGAACGGACATGGATGAAGGTAACTAAACATATGGAACACTTGAAGGAGGAAGAATATGATTATGAATGCTAACATGTGTAGGATTGGTATTTTGAATAGAAGTGGTTATGAGAGGTGAAGCATACGTGGACACACTAGGAATGGAGGTAGGAATAGGAATGGAAGTCTCAACATTAGTGGTAGGTTGAGTGAAACCTAAATCATAGGCACAATCTCTAATAGACTTGACATTGTTATCAATAAGATGAGAGATAGTACACAAGACATTAATACCATGTTCATCATTATGATTTATCTTCCTCAAATACAATATTCATAATTATGAATAGGAATTGAGGATTCCCTCACAATTGCATGGACCTATGAATGATGCTCCTAGATCTTGAATATATATATGCTTGACAATCACTTGCAATGAAGGAAGAACATATGCAAATGAAATGAAAGATCTTCTTGCTTAATTGAGAAATCCTCTACTTTTCCATCCTGAGAGAGAAAATTTCTTCAATGGAGACTTATATTTCCTTGTAATTGACTTGAATGAATTGGAGAAACTAGATCTTGGATGCTTTCCTTCAAATATTAGATCCAATTGCTTGAATGCTTGATTTCTCTTGATCTATTGAATACACTTGATAATGGATGCTAATTCATAATAGTAATGGATACCAAAATGAGGAGAGATATGGTCTTATATACCTCATCCCACATTAAAGGATTATAAAATAAGCTAGGATGACCACGAGTTTTAATTTCCCATTAAAATCCTAACATAGGACTCCCAATCAAATTTGGGACAAAAATTATGGGAACAAAACATTTCAAATATTTTGTTCTTAGGTGGAAAATGTTTTAAATGTTTGCACCTTGGAGAAATAACTCAAATTTGAATTGGGTGTCAAGATGGTGAAAAATATGCAAAAAAGAGGAATTAGGTTGTTAGGATCATGCATAATGAACATCAAATCTTGACATCACCAAAATGAGGCCTAATAGAGAATCCAATTATGGGTGCTAACTTTCTAGGATGGTACAATTGATATCTAAAATTGATGTGGAAATTAAAAAACAAAAAAATAGTAAGAAATGTAATTTAGAGTTTTCTTGTCCTAACCATTTCTCAAAATTTTTAAAGTCATGGGAAAGATTTTGCACTTGTATAGGAGGAAGTCTTAAGGTCTCATATGCATCATGAGAAAAGGAGGAATAATTGTTTTCAATAGTAATAGGAATGCCATTAGTAGGTATGTTGGTGTTATCAAAATTCCTAGGAAACAAAGAGGACTTGGGATCAAAGGAACCCATAAGTATATGAATTATCGTAATTGGAATGCTATAGGTAGGACTCAATGTAATGACACTCATAAAAAATAAATGAAAAATAGACAGATCTAATGTAAATACAAACTTTGAAAGAGATCTAGATCAAATGTAAGTCAAGAGAAAAATTGATCAAAGAGGGCAACACAAATGCCAAATGCTTTCATGCTTCTATTAAATCAAGGGAAAATGCAATTGGTATTGATGAAATATATATGGATGATGACACCTATATTAGAGACCATGATATAATTGGTGAGGTTACTGGCTACTTTCGATCTGTATTGGGTTGTGGTTATTTTGACTATATAACTGATAGAAATATTTTGGAAGCCATTATGAGATTAGTTAAAGATGAATATAATAGGATGTTCTTGGATTATTTTTATAGAAAGGAAATAAAGAGGGCCACTTTTCAATTATACCCAGAAAAGGCCCCGGGGCCTAATACATTATTGGAATTTTATGGGGGAGCACATCCATAGACATAAGGAAGATATTTAGAAAAGAAAGAACTTTAACAATATAGTAATTTCATTGATCCCTAAAAATAATGTATATAGGACGACGAACAACTTCCATCGCATATGATTTTGCAATACAATTTACAAGATCTTTTCTAAGGAAATGAGTACTCTTTTGAAGAGCATTTTGGGGTTTTAATATTCGAGGAACAAAAAAACTTCACATTTAGGAGAGAAATTACATATTGTATTATCATGGGAGCTAAGATAATTCACTTAATTGATGATAGAAAATTAAAGGTATGGCTTTGAAGCTAGATATTAGCAAGGTATATAAGGTTTATTGGGAGTTCATGTATTCTATTTTAGAGAGATTTGGATTTGACAATAATAGGATAGAGATTATAAATTTGTGCATCTCATTTGCAAGCTTCTCAATTGTGATTAATGGGTCACTATTTGGCTTCTTCCAATCCACAAAGGGTATCATACAGGGAAACCCTATATTGAAATTTCTCTTTGTTTTCTCAGTGGAGTTGTTTTGAAGATATATATGCAAACTTTGATCTGAGAAAATTTGGAAAGGGATAAAAATAAACAATACCCTAGCACTGGTTACCCACTCGTAGTTCACAAATGATATGATACTATTTAGTGGAGATTCCTGAGATGAGGTAGAGGTTATTAAAAACACATTGTCAAAGTATCCCATGGTGTCTAGACAAGGGGTGAACAAAGACAAATCAACTATATTATTTTTTAATACTAAAAAAGTTGCGCATAATTAAATGTATTGTGGGTATCCTATAGTTTTCAATTGCATGTTTACCATCTAGATATTTTAGGGTCCCTTGATTTTCTAGGGCTTCTAAAGCCACATAATGGGAGGATGTCATCAATAACTACAATACTAAAGTGAATGCATGGAAGAATAAGTGGCTGTCTCAGGTAGGGATAATCACAATGGTTAAATTGGTTCTTACTACCATTCCAATATATCCCATGTCTTGTTTCAAAATGCCTACAAGGGTTATCATGGCCATAGAAGGTTTCATGAAGAAATTTATATGGGAGGGAATGAAGGACATAAGAAGAATCCCATTAATAAATTGGGAAATTGCATGCAAAATAAAAGAAGATGCAGGTTAGGAGTAGGAAAATGGAGCTTCAAATCCTTTCTCTCAAAGCCAAATTAACATGGAAAATTTTATCACGTCCAGAAAAACCCTGGTACAAATTAATAAGAAATAAATATTTGAACTCTGATGATTCAATCAAGATATTGACTATGGCCAACTCATTTGGTGGTTCTTCTATTTGGAAGTTTATTTGGGAAAGAAGATTTCTTGTAACAAACCATATCTATTGGAAGCTTGGGAATGGTAGAAATGCCAAGTTCTGGTATGATTCTTGGGATGAGGAGGATGCAATATGCAATGCCTTTGAGGATAAGGATCAAATTGAGGAAGCTGAAAGGAAGAATGACATATTTGTGGTAGATTAAATTTTCTCAAGGAGTGATTATTTGATGGATCACTATTGGACACGAGTTCACTTGCTCAATATTCCAAACTGGGTAAGTCCTATCTTAAACAATATTCTAAGTAGTAGAAAATTGGTTCTAAAAGGTAAAGAGGATGAGGTGATTTGGTGTGCTTCAAAATATTGTAAATATTCTATCAAATTGGGATATGAAGTTTAGAGAAGATGTGAGTTGTAAATGGAGTGGCTTGTCAAAATTTGTTGGCAAAAATATGTTTAACCCTGGCCTAGAGCATTTTTGTGGATTTCTTTAAATGGACGAGCATTAACTAGAGACAAATTAAATAAATATGGCGTGGTAAGGCCCAATGTCTGCCCCATGTGTTTAGATGATAAAAAATTGATTGATCACCTATTCTTATGGTGTCCCTTTGCCTCAAAATGATGGGATTGGCTTATGGTCACCCTGAGATGGTATATTTTTAGAAACAAAACATTACTTGGCTTTTTGAATAGTTGGCCTTGTAGATTCTCTCTTGGGGCACATTTGGCTAGTGGCTCCATCAATGATAATATGGCTTATTTGGAAGGAAAGGAATCGATGCATTTTCAATGACAATGAATGTTCGGTGGAGTAGATCATAACAAAGATTGAAGGAAATATATGTGATATTGCAAATGCAAAGAACATAGGGAGAAGGATTGAATATATTATGAAATGGGATGAAGAGATTTAGATGAGTTGGTCTGGACTTAAAACTCCCCTTGGCACTTGCATCAAACAAAAAGTTGGCAAAAGGATTCTTGATGGGTTGCTCTTAACAAGGGAAGGATGAAATTCAACTTCGATGGTGTTGCAGTGAAGTTTAATTTGTAATGTTAATTTATTATTTTTAATTACTATAGTGTGAAGCTTAATATTCAATTTGTAATCTTAATTTAATTTTCTATAGTCAACTATGAAATAAATACTGTAGACAATTTTAATAAATGATAGATAATTTTTATGTATAATAATTTATTTATAAGGCTGAAAAATATAATTTAAAAACTAAAAAACTGACACAATTAATGATTCTTTCAAATGTAACAGATCAATATGTTGTGCCTCAAATAACATCTTATATCTAACAAGAAAAATGATTCAAAACAAATGAAGTGATAAATAGTTATTAGTAATAAAACATATTTCAAGCACCTATCATTAAATAAAAAACTTAGATTATTATACTTTCAAAAAAATAATAAAACATATACATTAAAAGGATACTTACATATTGAAATATCTAAATTTTGCCACCCTAATATGTTAAAATCATATATCATTAATTAAAATCATCTATAATATTTATTTGACATTTAATCATAGAAATAAAATTAAGATAAAAATAATTCTATATTAAAATTTATAGCATTGCAATTAAAAAATAATATAACTTTTATTAATTTTTTGTTCAAATATAATATAAAAGCACATTCTTTTAAAATATGAAAATTCAAAGAAAATTAATTAACATTTATAAAAAAAATTATTTGTCAAATATAATATAAAAATATATTCTTTTAAAGTGAGAAAATATAATAACATTAATTAAAATTATCTATAATATTTCATAGATTTCTTGATATTTCCAAGACAATTTTGTATGCTGTGTCTTGGATGACGATGACATTACATAAGCATTTTGCATGCATAGTTTAGGGCCTTTGTATATAGTCTGACTTTAGATGAAGGATGTTTAGACAATGGAAGAAGAGCAATTTTTGTCTATGGCGTTGTTCGGCCAATCTTTATAAATTGTAAATTTTATAAATCTATTAATATAATATAGTTCTTCGGCCAATCCTTTGTTGATTGAAAGAAACATACAAATTTGATTATTAAAATTAAAATAAGATTAAAAATAATTGAATTTAAGTTTACATTACTATAATTAAACAATAATATGACTTCTATACAAAAAAATTCTTATGATATTCTGTTCTATTTAATTTCTAGATTTTAGTTTAAATTAGACAATTGAAATAATTAAATATAAAACAAATTTGTATTGCACAAGTAAGATAATTGAATTTAAAACAACAGATTCTATCAATAAAAACAACATATTTTAAAAACAACTTTCTCATAAAATTTATTAATAACAATTAAATTTTACCAATCATAAAAAATTATTTCTTTCTATTCTAAAACTCTAAAAATTGATTGTAATAAATACAATTATTCTTCTGAAATAAGGACAGCACTAAATACAAGTATAAGATTCATTTGACCATTGATAATAAAATATTTAATGTTATAGAAAATAGTAAAATTATAGAACGTTAAAATTGTATGCGTTTGAGTGAGCTTCCCACAGACGAAATTGGCAAGCATCACTCAATCGTCTTCATCCGCCGTTGGTTGCAACAAAATCGTTGTCTGGTATGAAAAATTCAACGGGTTTGGCTAAGTGATGGCATCTATTACCTTGCGTTAAGATAAAGAACGCTGATGCTTTTACTGGAAGAAATAAGAGAACTTAAGAAATACGCAATAATATTCTATATAATATAATACATCTCGGAATTTTATTTGACGGTAAGGAAATAGAATTTGAACTCAGCGATTTTAACGTAATCATGAAGACATGTGCAATCATATTTGCTATACTTTCAATAAGTTTGGCGATTCTACTTCACTTTAGTGTGGCAGATGTGGGGACAGCAACCTTTTATGGCCCTCCATATGTCCGTAAGTACAAGTAGCTTAATTAACCATTTCACCTTATTACAATAGTTATCGATTTTTCATTTTTTAAATGGATTTGCAGCGACTTCCTGCTATGGATACAATCAGAAGCAGTTTCCGGCAGGCAATTTATTTGGAGCGGCAAATGATGCAATTTGGGACAACCAGGCAGCCTGCGGAAGAAAGTACAGAATTCGATGTCTGAGCGGAACAAGTAATGCCCGAGTTAATCCATGCAGAAAAAGATCGCTTGTGGTGAAGATTCTGGATTATTGCTCTTCCTCTGGATGCCCTAATGGCGATGCAACTTTCCATTTATCTGCCGATGCGTTTTCTCACATCGCTCATTCCTCTGCTAAAAAGATCAACGTCGAATACGAGCAGTAAGACTCCATCTATCATTCTACTCTTACCACAGACAAAAAAATTATTTCCCATTGGAATCTGCTCATGTATGACTGATATTTGTTTTTGCATGTACAGAGTGTGATGCAGCAGCAGAATTCCTCAGGAAGCTCTCCAGTTGAAGCTATCTATGTTTGTAGCGATATTATCATTCCTATGTTCTACACTATGTAGTTAACTATTCCAATGGGAAATAAATGAAGCATTGGCTTCATTAAATGGACTTGATTTTCTGATGAATAAGTGTATTATTACTAAATTTATAAAATAATGTTACATATATTTAAAAAGTGATGCAAAAAAACATTTCTAAAGTTTAAGGTTGTTAGGCGGTAATAACATTAGAGGTGGGAGGGGAAGGATTCGAGTCATTCATATGTTTCATATATTAGTAGGTCTAGAGTGTTCATGAGATGGTCTCATCATTAAATTATATGTATATATATTTTTTAAACACATGCAAACAAAATTGCAAGAGTCAATTATATTGAAGGATCCTATTGGAATCAAATTAGTGATAGACCAGCCAAAAGTTCCTTTTAGAGGTGGCAAAGAGGTAGAGCATTGAAGAACTAGCAGCTGTAGATGCGTCTAACCTTGCTGACCATGATCCCTTCTTGCATCTAGGTGAAAATCTAAGAAGTGAGTCTCTTGGTTACCTTGAACAAAGAGACTATATCCACAATGTTGCCCATGAGAAGGTGAGTGATCCCTAGAGGAAGATGAAGATAGAAGAATCTTGACAACTGTATAAGGGGCGTTACCTTGATTGTTGAGGAACACCTATAAATGATACACCTCAAGTTAAACATTTGTTAGCTTGCACTTGAATCTGCAATAAAATATTGGATTAAATAATTGATAAAAATGGTCAAATTTTATCTTTTCATATATTGAAGAGAATCTCTACCTTAAAAGCATGTTAGATTTGGTTGAACTTGTGAGGAATACAAGGCTAGTCCCCTAAAAGAATCATATACCATGAAAAAGGCTCTAGTTTAGAAAATTATGAATATAAGCCTAAACCTTCTGAGCCTTAGAAGAAACTACAAAACGAGTGAGAGATGTGCAAACTACCCATTAGTGGTAGGGGTTGAGAAATCCCAAATGAGATTACATGAATCTAATGATAAGGCCTTATAAAAGAATACACTAGGAAAAGTGGTCTAATTTGGGTTCTATAATTGGCGACTAAATGGTTTGGAATTTGCATTGCCAAAGAAAAACTACTTACTTGAAATGCCACTATTGATTCAAAGTGATAACCATTGGAAAATAATAAGATAACCCATGATATCCTTGTCATGGTTTTCAATTATGGAAAGTAGTGCTTGGACATCAATTCTAGTTTTTCTACCAAGATTTATATGAATCGAAACAAATGTTAGGAATCATATCAACAAAAATGGCTAGCATACTAAAGTTTCATGACCCTAACTAAAAAGGTGTAACTTGACTTTAGCTTCATTTCATGACAAATTACTCATAGAAACTCTAGAAGAAGAGGTCTTCCACAATTCTAACTCAATTTTAATTAAATCTCCAAGCGCAAACCCAAGGAATTCTTACCAAAGAGTGTTGTGGCATTACAAAATGGGAGACATTCAAATATTCTACTAACTAATAGAAAGACAATTGCAAAATCTAATACCATTTTAGAGAAGTTAAGGTTTCATGGCTTCCGAAGCTATCCAAATATTTTTTTATCATAGAAGTTCCTTGAATTTGCATAATTTTTTTACATGATAAGAAGGGTTTGAAGTTCAATTCCCTTCTAAGTGGTCTATCTAATGAAAAGGATAAAAGTTTCAATATTGCACTAGAATTTTCCATTCTTCGTTACCTTGAAGGGACCACATGATACACTCAGCACAAAGAGCCAAAACCTAGAGCTAGGTAGATAATAACTCCAATTCTTTAGATGTATATATAGCCAAGATGACAAAATTACAAAATTCTCAAGCCACCTTACAACATCCCTATGGTTTTTTTGGAGAAGTATAAAGAAAATCACAAATAATCCTATTTAATTTTAGGTAATTGTAGCCTTATAAAGAAAGCAACACATGAAGAATAATTTAAATATGAACTTGGTTGTGAGAATCATATAGCAAAACTATTTTTTTTTCTCTAAGGCATGGTTATAAATTCAACTCAATTTTGACTTTTAATTTTATGTATTTCAATTTTGTTTGTCATGTTAAACCAAATGACTTAAAAAAATTTAAATTTTCCACAAATTTGTATTTTAAATCTGGGCCCCATCATGATTGGAGCAAGGAAACATACCACATTTTTTAGAAAAATGGTGTCTGAACATTGCAATAATAAAAAGGTATTACTAATAAAAGGTTATTGTTGATACATGAGTGTGAGAAGTGTTAGAGTAATAAAGTGTTTTCTTATTAATTAAATCATGTTTGATTTAATTACTAAGTCACTTATTATCTCTTTCTACTTAAGCTAAAGTTTAGGCATATAATAATTAATTACTTTATTAATTATTATTGTGCAACCTAGGTTTTACCTTTTTAGGTTTTCAAATATCCTTTTATAAGGATTGATCTCCTCTTATTTTCATAATTGAGAAACAAATTATTCATTATTGAATTGCAACTTTTATTTTTGCACATCAAGAATGTCTCCTCTCTCATGGATCAATGTGTTCAGGCCTCCATAGCTTCTTGCTTCTTCTCTCTCTTTTTCTGTAGCAGGTGTTTTCATGTAGGTGTTCTTGGGAGCTGTGGGTTGTTTACTCATTTACTACAATATGGTATTAGAGTTTCAGATATGTTTGCCCTAGTCCTCTTCCTGAGAGATTCGACTGTGTTTGTCAGATCTTTAGTTTCATAAGGTTTTCTATTGGATCTAGGGGGACCTCTCTTTACGGTTATCTTGGCTTCAAACAGACCTCATGGTTGTGTTTAGAGCATCTAAGAACCCCTAAATCTATATAAAATTTGTCCAATTTGGACAAAGTTGGAATCTATGGCAAAAATATTTTTGCAATTGGCCTTGACACGGATCCTGAGGTAGTCACTATTTTTGGAGCATTTTTGGCCCAAACGGACCTCACGATTGTGTTTGCAGTGCCCGAGAACCCTAAGATCCATATAAAACTTGTCAATTTTGGACAAGTTGGTCTCAAACGCAAAAAGAAATTGCGTGCCAGGTCTTAGGACCTGGGCACGTAATCTGAGGCATTTTTTTGGTACAGACGGCACCGCTAATGACCTCTAGTAGTTACCTACCAGTGGCTAACCGCCAACGATTACTCACCAATGAGACCGCTAGGAGCTAGCCCCCCTTTGCACAAGCCAGGGTCCCATGGTCAACCCCTAGTTGCTAGCGCCAAGGACATAGCCCCCTAGTCACCCACATGACTAGGGGCCAATTTTTCCAGCCCCCTGGCCCTTTTTTTAACCATGATGGCCATTTGGCCATCAAATTTAAGCCCGTTGATTGCTGACATCAGCATGCATTAGCAAGGTTTCAGACACCTTTTTGGGCCCTCCGATGCTACCTGTGGCTTTTTGCTCATAACTTGAGCATATAGTATCATTTTTGGGAAAACAAGATACTATTGGAAAGCTTGTTCAAAGGCGGATCTTTCTAGAATTTTAGATTTTGGATTTTTTTCCTCTAGTTTTTGCACCAGGAGTTCAAAGATAGGGCTTCTTTTCTATCTTACATCTGGCACAACTTGTGGTTTGTTTGCTCATATCTTGAGCATATGATGTCGAAATCAAACAAATGAGAAATTTTTGAAAAGATGGTTCCAAGATCTATCTATATCTGGAGATTTGAATTTTTTATTTTTCCATTTTGATGGTGTTTATTACTGTCAAAGCTAGATGTTCAGTTTTGCACTCCATGAGCTCTATCTTGCGAATCTAGACTCCATTTTGGGAAAATGATATATCATTGGAAAGCTTTTTATGAGAGATTTCTAGTGCTATGAGTATTTTTTTCAAATTTTTCTCCAAGTAAATTTTATTCATATTTTGCATTTTTACAATCTGGTGGATATCTTGGATGTTTTAGGTCTTGGGATGTCTTCCCTTTGAGGGATGGCTCATCTTAGGCTGTTATTTTGTTTTAAAAGCCTTCACTCTTCTTGGAGCAGTGTATACTTCACTTTTGTAGTATTCTTTTATGCACACACACTGAGATAAAGTGCCATTCTATTGCATATATGGGATCTTCCACATGTTTATGCTCTTTGTACTCGCACTCCATTATAAAGTTTTTTGGGGGGGGGGGGGTTTGATGTTTGCTTTTGTTTTCCATCTATTTTTTTTTATGTGAGCATTCCTCTAACGACATTAGCCTTAGGTATCTTTATTTGTATTTGTACTCTCTTTGCACCTTTCATGTTTCATATTCATCTTCATCATGCAGTTCATATTGGATGATCTTTTCAATGTATCTTTTATTACTCCCTTGTAAGCATTATGGGGGGATTTCTACTATTGGTTCTATTTCTTCCTTGGTTTGATAGTGTGAGCTATGTATTCAATATTTGATTCTATGTACTAGGTGGATGTAGTGGCTGGGTACCTATGCATTCCAGTGAGATGGATCATTTACCATATGTACACTCTTTTCTTTCCTATTTTTGGATGCACTCTTCCAGCTTTGATTGATCAGCTCTTCAAAACTTTCGGTGTTTTTATGCCATTTGTATTTTCAAGTTTAGGTGTTTGCCTTTGTTTGCCTCCTGATCCGAGTAGTTTCATTTGAGGGAACTCATAGAGATTACAATATTTTATATCTTCAACTTTAGATGTTTTCCTTTGTTTGCCTCCTGATTTGAGTAGTGTGATTTGAGGGAACTCATGCAGATTACAGTCTTTTCTACCTGGTCATATTTCAGTGGAGGATCTTCAGATCATCAAATAGTTCTTGACAGAGTTTGCAACTTCTTGCTTCAATGATGTTGTACATGTTCATCCTTGTTCCTATTTTATGGAACATTCCTAGTTTTGGAGGCTTCTTTAGTCCTTCAGACTAGTCTTCGTCTTGTTTTGGAGTAGAGTTTTTCGCATGTGGTTTTCTCTATTTCTCTACTTTTTAGAGACTCTCTTTTGTACTTGGGTACCTAATCAGGCCTTTTGTTGTCAGACCCATTTTCTTTTAGTAGTTCTTTCTAGGTTTTTAGCTTCTCCCAAAGTTCATCTTAAGGGGGGGTGTTAGAGTAATAAAGTGTTTTCTTATTAATTAAATCATGTTTTATTTAATTACTAAGTCACTTATTATATCTTTCTACTTAAGCTAAACTTCAGGTGTATAATAGTTAATTGCTTTATTAATTATTATTGTGCAACCTAGGTTTTACCTTTTTAGGTTTTTAGATTTCCTTTTATAAGGATTGATCTCCTCTTATTTTCATAATTGAGAAACAAATTATTCATTATTGAATTGCAAATTTTATTTTTACACATCAAGAATGTCTCCTCTCTCGTGGATCAATGCGTTCAGGCTCCATAGCTTCTTGCTTCTTGTCTCTATTTTTGTGATAGATGTTTGCATGCAGGTTTTCTTGGGAGTTGTGGGTTGTTTACTCATCAACTCCAATAGGGAGTTGGAAGAGGGGGTAACCCCCTTGTGGGTTTTGATCCCCTAGCTGACTAGGGACTGTGACCAATGCCTAAATTTTTTTTTGAAAATATATAATTTATCATTGTCAATCTGGATCATTTAGGTCATTAGTTGATAGATCTAATGGTAGACATTTTGTATTCTTTGTTTTCCCTAAAAGGAAACCCTATTTTAAGAGGGCATTATTTTACAACTATATATTGTGATGTATTTTGAGATTCTGATAGAGCTATTGAGTTGCCTCTGGATCTTTGTTGGTGATACTCTTTTGAGAAGCTCACTCTTAAGTTATATTTTAATTTTTTTTTGATTTTTTCATAATTTATTGGGGGAATATTGGAGTGTGGGGTTTTTCTCTCGATAGGGTTTTCTCCATATATATCACCATGTTGTGGTGTGCATGTTATTTATGTTTTGTTCTATTACTTTTCTATAATTTTTTTGAAGATCTAAGAGAGTTTTGTCATAACCCTCATCTTAATGTTAGTGTAGTAAGGTGTGCCACTAGCTTATCTTTATTAGAATGTTCACATCTATTGTGTGTATCTCATCACCATGAGAAAAGTCATCATTATATGGTACTAGATGTTAAATATTATTTTGTATGCTATGATTCTTAGGAAATCTATTTTGTATGGAGACTAGTCACTGGTGTTATTTGAGACAAGGATTATCAACTATAGTGATTGTAATGACATTTTTGTAAAGAAAAATAAAAATCTAGTAGAAGCATAAAATACATCTTAAAAATTGAACAAAGCTTGTTTTGGTTGAAATGCACAATCTAGATATTTATAATTGTATAGGTATAGTTCATGTTTCATGGTGCATTTTAACTTGCGCAGGTTTTTTCATATTTTGTAAAATGTCTTCTACCAACATTTCCATTAAGAAATCATAAAACCAAACAAAATCTTGAAATAAAGCAGATATCTTACCAAAGATTAGTAAAATATCATATGGTGACATTTCTCTCAAGTGAAAAAAATGGTAATAGAAGGTAGCACAAAATAAATCTTGGAAAACATGAACAAATTATGAGACAACTAATAATTTGAGGTGGTATTATTTCCCAAGTATTAATACATTGTTGATATTATAAGAAAATATCTAAACTATCTAATTTAAGAAGATTTAGGATGCCCTACTTGTGTGAGATCCTATGAAAATATTATGATAGATTCTTACGATGCATAAGAGATTTTAAGATGAGAGTTATTTTAGAATATCAACTTGCATTATGATAGGTGATAACATCATGTGCAAATTTAGTTTTAGTATTTAAAGTTAAAAACTGGGACACCCATGTTGGATGGATGCTTACAATGCATTATGATAGTTGTAAGACGTGGTGATGATTTATTATTTTTATCTATTTGTGGAATCTTCATATGTGAGAATTAGAATTAGGTTTCTAGTGGTGTGTCATATCACCAAGTGGATTTAGCACAATACAAAATTATTGACAATTTCTAGGTTGTTCATTACTTATATAAATTGGCTGTTGGAGTTGTAGTATGTATGTATGAATTTGCAAGTGCTATAATCATATTGAATTATCCAAAATATGATCTTCTAGTAATTTATTTCCTATATAAGTTCACCCCAGCCCACAAGTGCATTGTAATCTATTATTTGACTTGATAATACATTAAGTAGGTTTTGGAGTAGGGATTTCTCTTGAAAGGATTTTTTCACATAATTCTTGTGTTGCATGTTATATTGCATAAGATTATATATATATTTTTTTCATATTTTTTATAATATATTAAAGATTAAACTCAAAAAATTTCTCTATACTTCTCTCAAGTTTAGCATAGAAAATTGATTCCAGTATCCCTCGCTTTGTTACATGAATGACAACTCCTTTCATTGATGTCACCAATGTCAACTAGATATGACATTATCTATGTATTTTTATTGGTTTTGGATCATCAATATATGAATCAAGAAAGAAAGACATAATTTTGAAAGATATCAAAAAATAATCATCTAAACTTATGTATGTTTAAAAATTGCCTATACAACCATTATAAATACATAATGAGGAAACCACTTAAATTTAGGCTACACTTGGGTGCACGTAGCTCTATTATAGCAAGAGAGGTTGGGAAATAAAACTTGAGATCCTATGAAATAGAGCATGTATGAGTAGATATCTCATTTTATTTTTATTATAAAATATTTAAACTAGTCCTTTGGATATCCGCAATTTTTCAAAAAAATGATTAACTTAATGGGTTATATAGATTTGATTGATTTTAATTGTAGAGCTCTTAATTTATTTTATCTTCCATTTCAAGAGTACCCATTCTACTTTACTCGGTCATCCAAGGTTCACTATTTCACTACCTACTAGACTTCACAACTCAAAACCTTCACATATAAATACCCGATCAACTTTATTTCCATGTTGGCACAGTAATTCTTCACAAAATGAATCTTTACACTTCATTAATAGAAAAAGGGTATTATGCAATTATTAACACACTAGGATAGGTGAGAACTTATCATAAATCATAAAAAACTATTACAAAAATAACTTCTATTATTAACCTAATCACTACGTCTACCTAGGTGCCTTGTTTTCACTACATACTATACTTGCGCAACTTCAAAAACATGTAACTCTATCCAGACGAAACCAAAACTCAAGATATCACCATAGAAGATTTATAGTATCCCAAAGAATATAACTTTATGCTCGCAGACCATAAAAATAAGTAGTGCATGCTCACTGACCAAACTAGTGTGATTGTATCTTGGAAACTGTCTTTGTACTTAGATATTTTTCACATAGCAGATTATCAAAAACTTACTTCCACTTCAAGCGACCATAACAAAAATATGTGTTTCCAACAATGACAACATATATAGGATCATTCACTTCTCACTTGCCAACAATTATAAGATGATAGAATCTTCTAGCATACTTGAAATCTTCCTATTTAAGAGAAACAAACTACTTGCTCCATTTCCTCAATTTTCTATCTATCTTATCCTTTAATCACTCGCACATCTCTTTAAGATTGAGATTTAATGGCAATTGGTATGCCTAGATATCTTACTATGTGATTAGGGCCACCCCATAGTAAGGGGAATATATCAAACTAGTGAGGTGGCTATGATTCCCAACCTAATATGATGGATTTAGAAAGGGAAAATTTTCCACATGAAGAGTTATGTAAAATTTCCAATTTAGTCATTATATCCTTATGATTGTCCTCTTCTAAAACCATAGGGATAGATTTATCATCTACAAACTAAACATTCAATACTTCATCTTTGTTAGGAAGGGTTATACCCTTAACTCTTGGTGATAATGAGTCATCTTTCAGGATATAGAATAATGCATTTGCTTCTATTAAAAACAAGGCATGAGCCAGGGGACATCCTTTCCTAATAGATCTAGATAGTTGAAACTTTTATGACCTAACCCTATTAACTTCTACACATGCCATGGTTATATCATTCATCAAGGTTTCAACTATCTTACAATATCTCTCTAGGAATCCCAAGTTCAACATCATATCAATCACAAATCTCCATTTTATGAGGAGCATTGAAGTATTATGTCCATCTTGCCTTTCCTAGTGCATTGCTTCCTAACAAGCAAGAATATTCTCCATAATATACCATCCCTTCACAAATCTAGTTTGGGTGGCATTGATGATTTTATGTAGAATATATTCTAGCCTTAAGGACAAGATCTTTGCCAGGATCTTGTAAGAGACATTCAACAACGTGATAGGCCTCCAATTCTTAAAAAGGGCTCCGTCACCATCCTTTAGGATAATCTTGATAACCTTTGAATTGATTTCATTACCAAGGGATTCTTTGCTGATAGCTTCCTCATATAGATCCAATAAATCCTTCCCGATCCATGAGTAGTTCTTCTTATAGAATTCAATTGGGAGCTCATTCGATCTCAGTGTCTAATCACATTTTAGGGCATGAATAATTGTATTTATCACCTCCAAAGATATGTTTCTTCTTAAAATTAAGCAATCTTCTTGGCTGAATTTTTTGGGGACAATAGTACCAATTTTCCTTTTAGCATCCTCATTTTGAGGACCATGAAGTTCTAATGTGAATAGGTTATGGTAAAAGTCTGAAAAGATTTTCAAAATATCCTTTGGATCTGTGATTGTGACTCCCCCTTCTAAATTAGATTCAATCACATCCCATAATTCTTTACTTTTCAAACACTATTTTGTGATATATTTATATTGTCGATATCTTCTTATGATATTTCTTTTTCAAAAAATATTTTTTGAAATATTTATATTGTCAATAATATCAAGTTTTATTATATTTATTTTTCAAAGAATATTTTTTTGACATGTAAGTGGATTTAATCTTGGAGGAAACTTCATGGGTAAGCACATTTGAGTTGGAGTTATACTCAAATGGGCACCCTCCTAAGAAGTCTTGATACTTCACATTTGTGAGCATTACCTTGATGCAGTGAGTGCCAAGTGTTCCATTCAATCTCATGAGAGATGGGTTCTAGAGAACCACTTCTCATGAAACATGGGTTATGAGTTTGACTCAAAAACTACACAATATAATCCTAATAGAAATATCAAAATTTGACTTGCTTTGGAAAATATCTCCTACTCATCAATTGAAGAGCTTAAGGGGCTTTATAATGAATGGTTCATAAGTCACAACACTTGTTGAAGGTTTTACAGATGCGGTTGCAAGAAAAGTGGGCTTAACCTAAGAGGAATCTCCATGTTTAAGTCCACTTGAGCTAGAGTAGTACTGGGATGAGTGACCTCCCACAAAGTCCCAATGCTTCACCTCTATGAGCATCACCTATATGAAATGAGTGCCAAGTGTTCCATTCATTCTTGTGAGAGATGGATTCTTGTGAAGCACTACTCATGAAATATGGGTCAACGAGTTTGACTAAAAAACTACACAATTGAATCCTGATAGCAATATCACAATTTGACTTGTTGTGGAAAATATCTCCTACTTAATGTTTATATCATCTTTTATAAAACACTACTATGAAACTATTAAAGTCCTAAATTTGATGGTTGTATTTTTTGGTTACTTTTATGATATGATATAATAAATAATATAAGACAATTGCATGATAGGAAATGAATTATTCTAGATACATAATCAAATATTTTATATAATTATTCTTTTATATGTTTCATTTATACTTTTCAAATTGAAAAAAAAGGATTGCTTTTGGGAGTCTTTTATGGGATATTATAATTATCTTGATTTTCTTTTTGATCGTTAGACGGAAGAGATGGTATTGCACAACATAAAAAATCACAATTTGAAATGCCCTAGATGAAATGGATTTGACAACTTAAAAATTATGTATAGGTCTTCCATTTTTTACTATCAAACCATAACACGGAACAATGATGTAGCTTTTTAGAAATCTCTACACCACACATACATTTTGCAGTATTTAGATTGTTGAGCTTGTTTTGCAAAGGAGGAAAAAAGAAGTACAACTACAGGTACATATAAGTGACAATGTGTAATGTATTTTTTCTTTCTACTAAAAGTTCTTTATAGAATTAGAAATGAGGATGGGTAGAACATTTTAGACATTTTTATAAATGCAAAATCTTTATAGTTTAAGCTTCATGTCTATGTAGATTAGAATTATTTTCAATATCTAATTTAGATTTACATTCACAAAAAAGTGTCTTAATATTTTTTCTTAGGTGATTAATATTTTAGATTCAATCATAGTAATCCTCCAGTCTTTAAAAAATGATATCTCTTTACATATTTTACATAATTTTTTATAATATAGATATGCTAGTATTAGACAAATAAAAAATAAAAATAGAAAAAATAAAATTAACAAAATAAATCCAAAGACATAATAAAGATAATGAAATAACTCTAAAGAAACTGAAAAATAAATATATATACAAAATAGAAATAAACATAAAAATAATTAAATATAAATTAAAAAATATAAATCAACAACACAACACTTAAAAATTAGTAAATTCACACTACCCCATTTTCATTCCAATCTAAGATTAATATGTTCACAAAAATAATTAACTAGCACTTGTACCAAAAGGAGGTACAATAGTTACACCAATAGTAAGATATACTTTGAATAAATTTTTTGGAGTGTACAAATTGGAGGATACTGATAATAATGCATAGTATACCATGGTAAACATAAATTAGTAGTTGAGATCCTTCTCATAAATCACCTAGGGTCCTTCACTAAACATTCTAATTGTTTACAATATAAATAAATGATTAACTTATTGCAATTTTGGTAATTCTTTCATCGATTTCTATATTTGTGAAATGAAATGTTTGTATAAGAGAAATACGCTTGAAAGGAATGTAAATTGCTTTAGGGGGATGTTATGGAACTTTGGGTAAACATTGACTAATGTATTTTGTTTTCCTTTCTTTCTACTTGCATCTTTTTTGAGCTAAGGATAGGTCATAACAATGTTCTTTTGTATGCAATCTGCGAACTATGAAGACATATATTTCTTTTATTCTATGTGGAAGTACCTTTACGATATTTTTTTATGTCATGTGCAAAGCTAATCATGTACCCAATGTATCTGTATTGGTCTCTAAAAGTATTTGTTACTTACATAATATTGTGTTTAATTTCACAAAGATTATGCGATAGATTAAGTTTTACAATACATCATTTGTTGTAAAAATGTAAATCATTTGGCATAGTCTTTGTGGGAGTGCAACATTTTACCTTGAAGATATCCTTAAATTTAGTAACTTTTAGACAGTTAGTATAACCAATGCCAAGAGGTAATAATAGTGGACCTTTCTTTTGGTGTTATCAATCAATTAAAAAATAAAAGAAATAGCATAAGTAAATAGCATGATTTCCAAATTCTAAAAATATGTAGACATACTAACTCCAATCTATCAAGTAGAATTAGTTATACTACACAAATGTTTAATACTAATTTTCTTTTTCAAATAAAGAAAAAAAATGAGCTACAAATGAAATATTTTTAAAAACATGCATGTATTGTGAACATATTAGATTTTTTTACAATTTATTAATTTATGTATTAAAAGTTTCTTTAAATTTGTTTCTTTATATTTGACATAAATGATATTTACTGACTAAAAATAATAAAACAAAGTTTTTTTTTTTTAATAAAAAACCTATTCTCTTAACCCAAATAAAAAAAGGAAAAATTGAAAAAATGATAGATTAACAAAGAAAGTTTGTGTAAAATGTTTCCAAATCTTTTATCGCAGAGTAGAATATTCTACTCTTGCAAGGGAATATAAATTTATATGTACGAGAGTAAAATACGTGGACGGAAAGCGAAAATCCAAGTTTGTATTGAAAATACGTGGATGTAATTTATATTGACATCATCACAATTGCGTGCGTGGATTTCTTTTCGTTACGGAGTGCTTTAAATTATATAATAAATCTTAATATCATAAATCATATTTGATAATATTTATATAAAAATATAAAACATAAGATTAGGTAGTCAATTTAATTGAATTGTTCATAGCTTTGTTCTATCAAGAAAATATTGTGAATTATAGTTTTGTCTTTGAGGTAGTTTCAAATTTTTGAGAATTAAGATGTTTCAATCTTGTAAAACTCCTAGTATTATTACTTTAACTATTTAAAATTTCGTATTTTATTATATTTTATTTTAATCAAATTATCCTCAAATAAAAATGGGGTATTAGAGTTGAGGTGGCAACATTTATCAAGTGTTGATATTTGTTTTTAGTATTGTAAAAGAATATCTAAATTGTCTATTTTAATTAGATTTAGGTTGTCTTACTTGTGTGGGATCCTATGAGAACTTTATGATAGACCCTTATGATGCATAAGAATGCATCATAAGGACTTTAAAGAGAGAAAAACTATAAACTTGACTAACATTATGGTAGATGTTTACACTTGTCATGCAATTCTATCTTTATTTTTTAGTAGTGGGATTTATCAAATTGAACATCTATGTTGGTTATATGCTTATGATGCATTATGGTTGTTGGAAGAGATATTATTGATTTATTATTTTTTACTTGTGGAATCTTCCTATATGTGGGTATTGGAATTGGATTCCTGTCAGTAGGTATATTTAGCACAATACAAAATTATTGAGAAATTCTAGATTACTCATTACTTGTAAACCAAGTGTTGGAGTTATATATGTTGTTTGAATTCTTAGGTATTAGAATGGGCTACCAATTACTCCAAAACTTGATGCTAGTGAAACTCATTTGAAAGTTTGTTGTGGAATTATGTTCTAATATTCTTTTTGATCTGATAATACATTGAGTAGGCTTTGGAGTGTGGGGTTTTCCCCTAAAGATATTTGTTCATTTTAATATTGGTGTTACATGTTATATTGCATAAGTGATAGAGAGAAATCCCATAATTACAAACAAATTCTACAAACTCTGCCCCTAAGGTTACATAAACTAAAATAATGTAGAAAGAAGACAAAAGATAGCCATGAATTCAATGCTTGGATACCCATATGATAGTATGTTTATTGACCAAAATATGCCAAAATTTATTAGAGAGAAGAAAAATAAAGAGTAATGATAGGAAGTTTAGTTTGAAAATAGAGATCTTATTAATAAACATTCATCCTTGAAGATAGGGGTTGATAGGCACAAAGAACAAAATCAGATTAAAAGAAAATCTTTCTTGACACCCTTTTGATAGGGATTTACTATGTCTTTGATTCCAAAGTAATCCGATTATAGAAATCAACATGGATTCAAAATGAACACAATGAAAGGGCAATACAAGTGGCTCTCACAAATTGTCAAGGAAATTAAACAAAGTGACATAGAATCTTTTTATAAATTTTATTTTGAGGCATTACAAACAGACTTGATTCTTCATGAACCATTTAGCCTTTTATCAAACTCACCCTCTATTCTTTTCTAATGGCTAGTCTACTCCAGATGATTCAACATCGAGACATGCTTCTTTCTCTACAAATGGTATATTCACTTACAAGATATGTATGATTATGTACTTCTTCATTGATGGTCCCCTTTTGAATGACTAAACTCAATGCCTCTTGATGTTCAACTATGCACCCTCTCTCTCTAATGACAATCAATCTTTCCTCATATATAATTGAACTAGAAAAAAAAAACCATTTAACTTCCCAACACCATTGCACTATTAGTGGTGATTGTTTAATTTCCTTGGTTGTTTCAACTTTTCAACTAACCAGTTTTCTTCCTATCTATGTAAATTAATAGAAAGTTTGAACAGTTTCTAAATAGCACATGTCACTACAAAAAAATACTCTGTACAACCAAAATAAACTAGAAATTACTAAAATCCAACAAAACCAAATGAGAGCAATCCAAAATTGGAAACCAAAATTTCAAAAGAGGGCAATGCTCCTTCATTAAACTCCCTGGGTAGGAAAGAAATTGTGATCTCCTATTCATGAAGATAACAATATCATTCATAACTTTCTTTTTCATATTTTTTCAATTGAATTATATTCGCATCTATTTTCGTGCTTCCTTTATATGTTCTCTATGCTTGCATTTCATATTCCTAAGTTTCTCTATTTGCATTCATTTACTTGTCTTTCTTTCCAATGACATCAAAATCTTTATGTTGGTTTGCAACTTCATGCTTCCTAGTTGGATTTGTACCATCCATCTCTACTACAACCCCCTTTACCAAAATTGTGCACTTTCTTTCAAGATGTTTTTTCAAATAGAATATCTCTTCTATTTGTACATTATCCTTAAAACAACCACTAATTCTCTTCTATCTTCATTATAATTTTCATCTTCTAAAATGAAATCATAAATAGGATTTCCACCATCAATGAGCTTTGAATATTTTTTAGCACTATCTTCCATCCAATCTTTGAAGGGACCAAGTTCTAAAATTTCTAACCTTAGACAATTAAATGTTCCATCATTTTCTTTCACATGGTACTCTTCTTCTTCCTCTTCATTCACCAAGGCTACAACTTTCCCTATTGTTGCACTAAATAAGTATTCAATCCTCTCAATCTCTTCCACAAGTGATTCTTCATCTTCAAATGGCTCCTTATTGAAGACAAGACATTTATGCATCATCGAACACTCAACCTAAATCTTATACTTATGTGCTACAATTTTTATACTTATCTCCTTATTTGTATTATTTTAATCCATGCTTTGTAATAGACATGTCTCTGCTACATACACACTATCTACTTCCTCTTTTCTATCACCTGCAATCACAACTTGATTAGATAAATAATTATTTTCCAATGCATCCACTCTTCGTGTAATTATGACCAATATATTGCAGAGTTTTGTTTTCTCCACTCTATCTCAATACTCATCCCAAGATGGAGTTCTTATAGTTCTTCTTACAAAAATGCCCATCATTCTTTCTACTATGAGCCTTTTCACTGACAATCACATTCAATCTTCTATTCCATCATCTCATAGTCACTTTTCATAGTCCTAGCCCTAAATTGTTTGGGCTTCCCTCCTACCGGAAACAATCCTTTTGAGCTCTACTCAATCAACTACTTCACTTTCTACTCACCCACAGGTCCTGTGCAAATTGCCTCCCTCTGGTGAATCTTCCATCAGACTCAAGAATATAGCCTCTAATACCACTTGATGGAGACAAATCCCATAATCACAAACAAATTTCACTAGCTCTACACCTAAGGTGATAGAAACTAAAAAAATGTAGAAAGAGTTCAAAAAAATATATCCATGATTTCAATGCTTGCATACCAATCTAATAGTAGGTTTATTGACTACAATATGACAAAACTTCTTTGAGAGAAGAGAAATAAAGAATAATGATTGGAAGTTTAGTTTGAAAATAGAGATCTTATTAATAAACAATCATCTTCCAAGATAGGGATTGAAAGACACAACAAACAAAATCATATTTTAAAATAAAATATTTATTGACACCCTTTTGGTAGGGATTTATTGTCTTCGATTCTAAAGGGATCATATAACATACACCAACATGAATTCAAAATGAAAGTGCATTCATAATGAACAAAATGAAGGTGCATTCAGAATGAATAGAGTGAAAGTTCATTACAAGTGGCTCTAATAGATTACCTTCCTGATACTGAACAAAGTGACAATCTATTTTTATTAATTCAATTCCAAGGAATTACAAACAAACTCAATCCTTCATGGACCATTTACCCTTTTATCAAACTTGTCCTCTACTCTTTTCTAATGGCCAATCTACACCCAATGACTCAACAAAGAGACTTGATTCCTACTCTACAATCAGTCTATTCACTTTCCAAATTTGTATGATTATTCCCTTCTTCATTGATGGTCCCATTGTAAATGCCTAACCCTGATACCTCTTGATGTTCAACTACGCACCCGCTCTCCCTAATGGAAATCGATCTTTTCTCATAAATAACTGAAAAGGAAAAGAAAAACCATTTAACTTCCCAACACCCTTGCACTGCTAGTTGTGGTTGTTTAAATTCCTTGATCGTTTCAACTTTTCAATGGACTAGTCATCTTCCTATCTTTTTATTGTTAGGAAATCTGAATAGCTTTTAAAGAGCATTTGTCACTATGGATAAATACTTCACAACCAAAATAAAGTAGAGATTACTGAAAACCAACATAACCAAACAAGAGAAACCCAAAATTGGAAACCAAAATTGGGAAAGACGGTGATGCTCCTGCATTAGTAAGATTTTATATGTGTATTTTTACATTTTCTATAATAGTTTAGATTAGACTCTAAAATATATATGCACACTTCTCTCAAGATTAACATATAAAAGTGATTCAGCTAAATGTTGCTTCCTTATATAAATGAAAACAACATATCATTTTATTGATGTCATTGAACTCAACTAAATATGACACTGTCTACAAATTTTTCATAGATTATAAATCAATAGAAAAATATGTAAATTTTTCATAGAAATTAACTAAAATGTTTATGTTAAAAAATACAATGTGTATTTCTTCTTGGAAAATTTTATATAAGAATGTATTCTAATGCAATAAATCATGTATAATAATTTCTCTACAATCATTCTAATCATAAAATTAGGCAACCACTTTAATTGAAGTTGTATTTGGATTATTTTAGTTGTATTTGACATTTGGTATTCTTTGACACCAAAGCTTTTATGCTTATCTCCTTATCTTTGTATGTTTTTTTAGACACCAAATCAAATCTTATGACATACATGTTGTTACTTTATATAGACTGATTATTAGTATGTTTTAAATACATTTAATAATTATTACTAATAGTATAATATATTATTTGAACTATATTTAATATATTTGAACTATTAATAAATAATTATTTAAATAGTAGATATTGTCATGATTATAATGGTAATGATGAATAAAGACTATTTAAAAGAATAAAAATTGATTGAAAAAAGAACATGCCAATCTTCAAGTAATTAGATAAACAAGTGAATGGTTAACCAATATATGGTTGTGACCAGCATCATTATAATCAATAATAATATTCAATAAATTATTAAATAGAATTAAAATTTATTAAATGTAAATTAAATCATATGTTATATTTATATAATATAGTTAATATTATAGAATAATATAATTACTATACAATAATAATTGATTATATTTGCAGTGTGTTTAATAATTGTCTGTGAAGTTTCCTTGCCGCTTGGGTTACATGAATTTAACTTGCCTTCGCTTGCAAGAATGCTCTTCATTGCGTAAATATATATTTCTTACATATCACTCGGCGATTCAGCACAACCATATCACGTAACGGAATCATGAAGATATGCGCAATCAGATTTGCTGAAATTTCAATAAGTTTGCTGATTCTGCTTCACTTGTGTGCAGCAGATGTGGGCACAGAAACATTTTATGGTCCTCCATATCTCCGTAAGTATATTCATTGCCATAATAAAACAAGGAAGATGAACAGGCGCATATTACAGACTACTGATATCAAATGTTTCATTACCCTAATTCTCTGGTAGGTTTATTTTTTAATCTAGATTTTGCAGCAACTTCATGCTATGGATACAATCGGAAGCAATTTCCAGCAGGCAATTTGTTTGGAGCGGCAAATGACGCAATTTGGGATAACCAGGCAACCTGTGGAAGAAAGTACAGAATTCGATGTTTGAGCAGAACAAGCAATAAAAGAGTTAATCCGTGCAGAAAAAGATCGCTTGTTGTGAAGATTCTGGATTATTACTTTTCCTCTAGATGCCCTAATGGCGATGCAACTTTCCATTTGTCTGCAGATGCGTTTTCTCACATCGCTCATTCCTCTGCTAAAAAGATTAACGTCGAATACGAGCAGTAACACTCCATCCAACTTACCAATCCTCTACAATATTTCTAACTATGCAAATTTATTTGAAAATTTGTAGTGTCGGATTCTGAAATTCTTACATATTTTAACGCATTTGTATGTTCTTTTGTTCTGTTTTTGTATGCACAGAGTATGATATGGTAAAATTCCTCACGGAGCTCCAGTTGCGCACGCCAAAAGCAAGACTCTCAACCAGGCATGGAATTTGATGGATGTATTGACTATTTTTCTACTTTTGAGTCATATATGACAGGTTAAAAATTTATTAGACTGTATAGATTGACAGATTAAATTTTCATAGAATCGTCAAAATTCATACTATAATATTTTATTCAATAAAATAAATATATATTAGTTTATATATAATATATAATATATATTTATGACAAATGTTTCTATTTTGTTTATTATATAATTTATTAATTTAGAACATTTTTGAAATAGAGTCTATGAATTTTAGAAATTTGTTTTACCAATTTAAAATATTAGTTTGCAATATATAAACTTAGAAACTTTCTTAATTAATTTGACATATATTACTACTTTATAAATTTTTTACCTCATGGAAAATTGATATGATAGGTAGGGGCCTCCTCTCAACATTAACATTTTTTATTTTGTCGATCTATAATATGTAATTAATTTTGAAAAAGGAAAATAAATAAAGTATTGATTTGGTACAGAAGTGGATGTCTTACTTCTTTTTCTTTTCCATTTTTATTAGTTATTTAGCCACGATAAGTTAGTTATTGTGTTGATCGGTAGCTAAATAACCAACTAAATTGTAGGTTTTGTATCTTTTATAAAGAGAAAAATGAAAAAACAAAGTTTTCCTTTTGTAAGAATACTTTTTAATTGGTTGTTTAGAGTTTCTATTATTTTGTGGCAACGTTTATGTAGAACTCAAACTAAGAGCTATTTATTGTTATTATTAATTAATAAAAAATTAATTTTTTATTAATAAAAAATTAGAATATAATGATTTATATTAATGGTATACTTTGCGTGTTCTATAGACAATGCCTTGTATTTTACGGTGTAATATTTAAATAGGAGATTGGGGCGTTATTAGTAATTAAAATTAAAGAGACTATATAATTCATTAAATATTTGTGTGTTTGATAAGGGGTTAAGATTTATTTATTTTGTTTTTGTTTTTGTTTTTGTTGTTTAAAGATATCTAATACATGGTTAGTAGTGTTTTGATAAGTGTAATGTGATTTCAAGATGGTTGGTTTGTATCACTATGGACCTTTGCACATTGGTTTAGTTGGATAAAGATTATGAGATGGTAAACAATGAGGTCCTTGCATGTGGCACCTTAATGTAAATATTGGACAATCATTTCTTCTTAGGAAAAGATGGTTGAAGGATGATTAAAGGGGTGGGGTGAAATGATTGTAGTCTTTATTTCATTTTATTTTATTTTGTCATTAATCAATATAAGATTGTCTATGAAAAAGTATTTTCATTCCCATAACCAAATTAGAAATGGTGGAGGCAAAGAGCAATACAAATAGAAAGGGTATAAAAAGAGTAAGAGATGAGCCATAGTATATATAATTAGAAAGAAAATGTGCAAAAGTAGAGAGGAAATTGGTAAGGTAGTAGAGAACTTTGCAAGATGCATGGGAAAAGAAATTTATAATTTCTAACTTGCACGTCTAGTTGCTTTGAAGATGGACTTTGGCAAAGGATATGGATGAAATGTCATTTGTGGTTTGAGAGAAAGCATGGTTAACTATTCCTTGATTTAAGATAATCTATACACAAAAATAACATGTTCAATTGTACATAGATATTATTGTTTGCCGTAACCAAAGCTTTAATGCTTCATGAAGATGTTTCAAGGAAAATAATTAGAATAAGTGTTATGTGAATACTATTTCTACCACTTATGCCATTTCATTGATGGGTTGGGGAAAATATAGAGTGGCCTAAAATAAATAGAACATATTCTCAATTTAAAATTGATTGCTAATATGATATGAGGTAATTTTTGTCTACATGGGAAGAGTTATGTAATGATGTTAGTGATTTTTAAGTTTGTGCAAGTCATTTGTGCTATGCCTTTAAATCTATAGTGTGTGTATATGCCTTTGATATGTGTGTGTGTGTGTGTGTGTGTGTGTGTGTGTGTGTGTGTGTGTGTGTGTGTGTGTATGTGTGTGTGTGTCTATATATGGAAGGATGTATGGATGTATGTACACGTGTGTGTTCGAAGGAGGTATAGATTAGTTATTATAATTATATTCAGTATTTTTTAGTTCTCAGTCAAGACTATTAGAAGTATCACCTGCAACGATGTCAGAGAATTCAATAGAATAAGCTAAAAAAGTTCAAATTGTAGATTGAGAGGGGTGTTTAGTTTCTCTAAGATGCACATAAATTGAACTAATTGTAGATTTGAAAAGAAAAAGAAAGACTAAGCTATAAAATGAGAAGATGTGCAAGAAAATGAAGATTCTAATGGTAAAGTAGAAGAGACAAAGGGAAACATTGATATGAATGGGAAGTGGAGAGGTGTAGGAAAGAGTAAGTGAGTCAATCCTTTGTACAAATGATTTTAAAGAGAAGTGACAAAAAAAGGATACATAGGCACATAAGAAATAAAGAGTTTTATGTAATCTTATACATTTTAAGTATTGAGTGAAGCCTACATAGAAGAATAATAGAGGGGTGTTAAAAAATAGAAGAGAAAGTGGTGTGAAACATTTTGGAAAGAGAGATGCTTCATTTGAAGAAAAAATAAAAAAAATCATAGAGGATAAGGTTTGCACAAGTAGTTAAATGGATGTAGGAAATACAGAAAGATATAGTATTTAAGTTGATAATATGCAAAAGTTAAATGCATAGGATATTAGAGAGGGAAGTGCAAGACATAGCATATGCACATTAAAGTCAAAGAAAGTAAAGTAGCATATTAAATAAACATAGTATAAGGGTGCAACTATAAAAATTTAAGCGCCTGGAGTAAGGAGCATGGAATGAGAAGGTAGATGCTTACAAAAATAAAAAGAGATGATGTGGGAACCATATAAACAAAAGAGAATTTAATCATTAATTTATTGACACAAAATGCTAGTTGGGTCTTGCAACACCATATGATCATATTTCTTATTTATGAACTATGAAATAAATATAGGATATTGAGACTAGGATAAAGTAAGAAGGAAATGAGAATCAAAGAAAACTAGAAAGGGTGGTTGAGACATAAAAGATAGTTTTTGTGTGTCTGCATGTGTTAGAGAGAGAGAGAGAGAGAGCTATACATCATGTGCTTGTTAGAGGAGAAATAATTTATGGCTCTTAGCTGAATGAAACCTACAAAAAAAATTCTCTTTATTGTTTGTAATTTTCAACTCTAGACCTTCTACTTATGGTTCCTTAGGCCTTACAACAACATATGATCATCTTTACCATTTGTAAACTATGAAATAAATACTTATTATATAAGAGTGTATTGGTATTATCTTTAATGAATATTTATACATATATAATTTTATAAACTATATATATGATCATATAATGTTTATATATGATTCTATAACATTTATTATTAATAGATGTATTAATTTAGTTTTTTTACAAAATAGAATAAATTGTAAACAAGATTATCATGAATATTTTATTATATGAATTTAGAAACTTGGAAAAGTTTAGAACTTTTGCATATTACATCAAAGATATTATTTCAAATTTATTATATGTGATTGATAAAATTAATAAAATTATTTAAATATAAAATATTTGATATAAAATTATACATAAATTAAAAGAATATATTGACAATGACATAGTGGTGTCAATGTGTAACTTGAAACCCTAAAAATGAGCTGAGAGGAGGCCACTGCATGTGCAAGAAGTCACTCGACCAATTGGTTGTCCCCCCCATCCTTTACAGTAATTTCTCTCTAGCCTTTTGTGGAGAATGACTTTCTAGGGTTGTGACAACCAAACCCAAGTGGTAACTTTACTTTTTTCAACCCTACAAAGATATCATTTAGAGAAGTAGTGGTTGCAGAGAACCACTTGCAAGGAGCAATATTTGAACCTCTTCCAGTTTCCTAGAACAATGATGGACAAGAACAAGGTAAGGGTTCTACCTTTTCCACTCTTTTTGTTAGGCCAAATTTTCAAATATCCTCTATGACTAAAAATGTAAATCTTAGACTTAGAGATGTCACTTTTTTTTTCTAGTAGTCCCATAAATAAGCAAATTTCCCTCTCGTAACTTTTTGAATGATTCAATGCATAATGTTTGGCTTATGAAATTAGAGTTTTAATATTATTTCCATATAATGGTTTGGAAAGGGCCATCTTTTCATTTTTTCAAAGACTTCTGCAATTAAAAGGAGGTTTAAAAGAGGCCAGAAAAATGGTCTCTAGAGGCCAATTATAATGAGTTTCTTGTATTATCATGCCCTAGATGAGTTACGATAAAGAATATCTCACCCTATCTATTGAATATGATCTCCAAAAATATGGAAGTCATTTCTGCTATGATGAGGATGGATGTAACACCCTATCTACTCCCCCATTTATATGTTAGACTATTGGTCTCTATCAATCCTGGCCTCAACCTACCTAAGGCGTTGAATATTGAGATGAATGAAAAGACAATAATTTGTCCCATTAAATCTATGGGTGGTATAAATGCCTATTTTTATGTATAAGCGAGGTCAACATAAGAAAACAATGCCCCCTTCTTAAAAGGAGAGGGAACAGTAAGGGGATTCCTCCTAATCCTCAGACCAAGGAAATAAAAAATCATAACATACCAAGCGTACACCAAATCCAAAGGGGTCAAAACTATCCCTTCAAAATCCTTTTATTTAAGGGCCAATCAACAACCTACTAATGACAAGATCCCTCAAATGGACACAATGGACATAAAACTAGATGATTTGAAAGAATCCCTTAGGTAGGAAGACCATTTCCATGAGGGAAGCAATAATATTAAAAACCCTACTAGTTTTGTTGGGGAAAGTAGGCATCCCTGGTAGGGGGATTCATGCTCTATATAAACCCCCACCCATGTTAAATTAAATGCTCAACAATTGGCTATTAGGAAATTCAAAAGAGGGTCAACCAATCAAATAAGGAAGGATAAAATAAATGTCTTTAAACCCCATGTCGAGGATGGGAATAGGACTTGGTTATGGTAGTGGATAAGGAGATTATCATGGATACATCCTCCATGAAATAAATTAGGGTTATTGCTGGTGTGACCCCTATTATCAACAGTGATATGAAGAAGTCTTAGAGAGGTGGCGGTAGTGGGGAGGACCCCAATACCCTTATTGAGGATCCTAAACATGATGATGCTATTAGGAATAGTCCCAAGAGATAGCTGAGAGTGGGGGTTAATCAGTTATCTACAAGTTTCAATTCTTTATTGAATTAAGTATAGAAGAACATTAAGCACATACACAATAAAATAATACTTAAACACAACACCACAATTTTGGTTATGGGGAAATCCAAATAGGTAAAAACCCCGGTGGGAATTAGTATCCACTATAAAATCGTACTAGTGTATAATAATCCTTGTTAGAAGATCTTACAACCCTGTTAGGAGTTGATATTTACAACGCATTAAGTACAGTGACCTGGTCAAGGGTCAGACCCTATAAGGAGTCTTTTATTATTAACCTTGTTAGGGGTGAGGACACACTTTCCAAGAGCTCACTACTCAAATGGGTGAAGGCTACAACCTTCTGATTAACATATACACACTATATCTGGATCTTGGTGAACTACGAGGTAGACCTACTATCTTGATTAGTTCCAATGGATAGCACACAATATTCTTGGTCACATAGACCTTCTGTTGATGGAAAAACACTTCGCACCTTCTGCTCTGCTCTTATCTTTCAACTATCTGCCATACTTAGCAATCACAAATGATTGCCTATAAATATCTTTCCTCTAAATGATATAATCAAGTTAGACTCTTAGAACCATCTTAAGATCATATTAGAGAAACAATAAAACTCTCTAATAATATCTCAGTCAGCTCTACTAAGCACAAAACACAAATTAAGACTGTGTAACTCCATATGAGTAGACGTGTCGCTTCACAATGTCAGCTCCATCAAATTAATTGATACTTTCCTTGCATGCTAAATTACATCATGCACTCTTAAGAAAACCTTCTTAACTCATCTTCAAACACTAATCCAAGTGCACATATCCAAATGATAGGTGCAACAAGCCTATCTCAAAGAAATACTACTCCTCCTAGTGTGCTCTTTCTATCATCAACACATCTTGCCCAATCTGCATATGTATACACATGAAGCTCTACATTCTTTGAGTTAGGATACCATAAACCATAGTCTATAGTTCCCTTCAAATATCTGAATATCCTCTTTACTTCCATAAGATGACTTTGTTTAGGCTCTGTTGCAAATATTCCAACTATACCAACTGCATTGGAAATGTCTGGTCTAGATTGAGTAAAAGATATGAGTTTACCAATCATAGAATTATACAAGGTTATGTCTACTACTACTGAATCATCTTCTTTTAAAAGCTTGCATCCTATTATCATAGGGGTACTTACTGGCTTGTAATCATCCATCTTGAATTTCTTCAATATCTCTTTCACATACTTACACTGATTAATGAATATAAATTTTTTTGTCTGTTGCACATTCAGTCCCAAAAAGTACTTGATAGGTCCAATCATTCTCATCTCAAACTTGCTCTCCATTTTCTTAGCAGATTCTTCACTAAGCTTGTCATTACCTCCAACATCCATCTGATATACTTTGAAGTTTTTGAATGTAGCATAGGCTAGAAATAACTTTATGGCTTCCAATCTTTTCATAGGGGAAAATGTATCAGAATAATCAATTCCTTCTCTTTGCGCATACCCTTTACACACTAGTCTTGCTTTGTTTCTCACCACTTTACCATCTTCATTCATCTTGTTTCTAAATATCCACTTAGTTCCAACCACATTCTTATCACTAGGCCTAGGGACCAGTTCCCATGTATCATTCTTAATTATTTGATGTAGCTCTTCTTTTATTGCTTCATGCCAATTTGAATCATTACATGCATCTTCAACACTTAAGGGTTCAATTTGTGAAAGTAAACATATCGGTTCATCATTTGTTGAACTCTTTTCTTTTGATCTTGTAATGACTTTTCTGCTTTGATCTCCAATGATTTCTTCCTTTGAATGATATCTAGATGTGAATTTAGGAACATTAGGTGTGACTCTCTCATCTTCCTTTTTTTTTTCTTTTTCACTTGTTTCAAGATCATTGAATAGAACATCAATGCTATCAAACATTTCTTCAACAACTTCTTTACTGCTAGAAGATCTAGGTTTTTCTTCAATCATATGTGCATAATCATGATATCTTTCTTGAATCATAAAATTTTCATCAATCTTTTCATGAGTACTCTCAATGATTTTCTTCAATCTTAAATTAAAACATCTATAGGCTTTTCTTTTAGTAGAGTAACCAAGGAAAATACCTTCATCTCTTCTTGCATCAAACTTTCCAATAGCTTCATCTCTCTTGATATAGCACTTGCTTCCAAATATTCTGAAGTATTTCACTATGGGTACATTACCAAACCATAGCTCATAAGGTGTCTTTTCTACACCTAGCCTTAATTGAATTCTGTTGATGGTATATACTATTGTATTGACTGTATCTCTCCATTAGGTGTGCACCTCCTTTCCCTCAATCATGATAGTGTACGTTGTATCAAGAATGATCCTATTCCTCCTTTTTGCAATTCTATTATGCTGAGGGGTTCTAGGTGCACTTAGTTGTCTCTTTATCTCATGTTCTTCACAATACTCATAGAATCTGTCAGAGGTGAATTATCCTCCTCTATTTGATCTCAGATATTTTATCTTTAATCTAGTCTCATTTTCAACTTTAGCTTTGAATATTTTGAACTTCTCAAATGCTTCTGATTTATCCTTTAAGAATGCAACCCACATCATTCTAGTATAATCATCAACAAACAAAATAAGGCCCCTTTCACCATAGTATGATCTTGTTTGAGTTGGTCCACATAAGTCTATATGTATTAGATCCAATTTATTCTGTGCTGAATTGTTCTTGCTTCTAAATGAATTCCTCACATGTTTTCCCATCGCACATTCCCTGCCTATTGTATCAAATGGTTTTGCAATGCTAGGAAGGTCTCTTACTGCCTTTACATTGCCTATCTTTACTATGTTGTCAAAATTGATGTGGCATAGTCTTTTGTGCCATAACCAACTGTCATCATTTTAGCAACAAAAAAACTTGCTTCTGGATTAAGCTGAAAATATTACATTTAGTCTTTGATCCTGATGCAATCATTTCTCCTTCCTTGTTATTAATGATGCATTTGTTGTCTTTTAATTCCAACTAATATCCTTTGTCAAGCAACTGTCCAACACTTAGTAAGTTATGTTGCAGACCATCAACATAAAGAACATCATCAGTGTTGTTCTTTCCATCCAAGGTGATAGCTCCTCTACCTATGATAGGTTTAGGAGTGTTGTCTCCAAATCTAACCATGCCACATTTGTACTTATCCAAATTTACAAATCTATCCTTGTCTCCTATCATGTGATGTGAGCAACTGCTATCAATGATCCAATCTATCCTGATGTCAGCTTGTGAAATCAGTGCTAACTCTTGTGCTTTCTTTTCATCTTCAAGGTCCATTTCATCAAATATTTTCTCCATGTCTTCAAGAGAAATGAATCCAATTTTATCTTCTACTGACTCTTCATCTAATACTCCATCAGCATAGTAACATTCTTTTGTATACTTAGGTTTGTAATATTTGTATTTCTTGACTCTTATAGGACATTTAGATGCAAAATGACCAATCTTGTTACATGAAAAGTATTTGAATGGTAAATGACCTTCATATTTCCCTTTTCCTTTGTTTTCCTTGTTAGAAATTAAAGAAATGAAATCATCTAGTTCTTTCTCTTCATCATCATCATCAAATTTACTAGAGGTGTTCAAATATTTCTTACCATGGACTGAAGCTTTGAATGTTGTTTCACTTTGCATATTACATGTTAGATTTAATTGGTAATTATTATAAAGTTTAGATTGACAATCGGTAAATACATAGACAGTGAAAGTATTTTATGTTTACCAACTAGCAGAAGTAGTAGAATTGTTTTGGATTATACATTTTGAATTGGGACACTGGATAACTGATTCAACCCCCTCTCAGTTATTCTAACAATTGGTATCAGAGCTATGGTTTCTTAGAAAAGAGTTTTAAGGACTCAAGCAAAAAGGTCTCAAGATGTATAAGAGGGAAGTGCCAAAGCTGAACAAAGATAAGTTCATAGTATGGCAAAGCCAGATGAAGTTGCGCATATCTAGAATTGGGAATTTTGCACTAGAACTGATGGAGAATGGCTACATTGAACCGAAACCAGGTCCCCTGACTCTTGATCAATTGAAGGATAGGCATGAACACAATATTACTATGATGGAAATTGTTGCTACCTGTACCGATGCTGAATTTAATGACATCAAGGAATGTGATACTGCTAAGAAGATGTGGGACAAGTTGACTCTAATATACAGTGGAGATGCGAATGTCAAGAGAGCCAGAGCAGAAAGCCTAAGAGGTCGATTTAATGATATGAAGATGAAAGAAGGTGAGAACATTGTGCAATACACAAACAAACTAAAAGAGGTAGAGCATTCTATTAGACTATCTAGCAGAGTTATTGATGATGAAATAGTGATAAGAAAGATTCTCAGAACTTTGCTACTAGTTTATGCGATCAGGATCTTTACAATTCATGAAACAAGGGCTACATCCAACCTCACCCTTGACACTTTGATTGGTAAGCTTACAACTTTTGAATTGAATAACTTTGACAATAATGTTGTATCTTCTGTTGAATCCGCTTTCATATCCTCTTTGAAGATTGGTAAGTCTAGTAGCAAGAATGATAAGAATAATGATAGTGACAGTAATATCGATGATGAAATTGATGAGCTTGAAGCTCTTATGGCCAGAAGATTGCCCAAAGGTAAGGGAAGGTATAGAGGCAAGTTACCTCTAGCATGTTTTAATTGTAAAGAAGTTGGTCACATCACTACTAGATGTCTGAATGAAAAAGATGATGATAGATCCAAAGACTGATCTGAAGGAAGCTATGGGAGAAGAACCAATAGAGGCTACCGATACAACAATAGAGACAACTGAGATAGCTATGACAAAGGGAAAAAGGTATGTTACATAGCCGAAGAATTTGAATCTAAATCTACCACTGATGATGATGTAGAAGTAGTATTTGTTGCTATCAAGGATGATTCAGAAGAAGAAGAGAAACATGAAGAGACAACACTGATCTCTAAAGTAAGTAGAAATGATACATGGATCATAGATAGTGCCTGCACACATCATATGACTAGTGATATAGAGAAATTTGATCTAATTGATGAATATGATGGTGGATCTATTAGATTGGGAAATGATGCACCTTGTACGGTGAGAGGTAAAGGTTCACTGATGATTAATGACAAAATAAAATGTGAGAATGCATATTGGGTAGATGGACTGAACTAAAATTTGATAAGTGTGGCACAGCTAAACAACTGAGGACACCAACTTGCTTTTGAGAGAAGAAAGGTAATAATCTATGATGATGGAGGAAGACTTGTTGGAACTGGTACACAATCCAGAGGTAATCTATTTTATCTTGATATCGATCAGTCTTCTTGTTTATTAATGAAAGATGAAGATGCATGGTTATGGCATAAGAGGTTATGTCATGTGAATTTTGATAACATGATCAAGATTAGTAAGAAGAAAAGAGTTAGAAGATTGCCTAACTTGTCAAAACCGGATCATGCTATGTGTCATGAATGTCAGAAAGGTAAGATGACTAAGTCCAGTTTTAAAAGAAAAGACTACTCAACAAAGAAGATACTTGAATTGGTTCATACCGACCTATGTGGTCCTATGAGAACTCAGAGCTATTATGGTGATAGATACTTTATTCTTTTTGTTGATGACTATACTAGACTGATGATTGTTATGTTCTTGAAAGAGAAATTTGAAGCTTTTAAGTTGTTTAAATGGTATAAGGCTAAGGTAGAAAAAGAGACTGGAAAAGAAATCAAATGCTTAAGATCTGATAGAGGAGGTGAATTTATCTCTAACGAATTTACTAATTTTTGTAATGAGAATGGTATTAAGAGACAGGTCTCTGCACCAAGAACACCTTAGCAGAATGGGATTGCCGAAAGAAGGAATAGGTCAATCATTAACTATGCTAGAACACTAATGCTACAAAAGAATGTTGCTCAGACATATTAGAGGGAAGCTGTCAGCACAATTGTATATGTGCTTAATTGAGTACAATTGAAGAAGGAAACCAACCAGACACCTTATGAGCTATGGTTTGGACACAAACCTACTGTAAGTTATTTTAGAATTTTTGGAAGAAAATGTTTTATTCTAAAAGATGAGAGAAATGGGAAATTTGATTCTAAAGGTGATGAAGGAATATTCTTAGGATATTCTACTAAGGGTAAAGCATACAAATGTCTGAATAAGGTTACAAATAAGATGATTGAAAGTACTAATGTTTGTGTTGATGAGTATGATGACATATACATAGAAGAAAGAAAGGAACTGGAAGACTATGGTAGATTCACTTACATTGAACTTCCTGACTATCTACCGAAGTCGCAACCTGTGATAACCGGTCAACAAGAAAATAACCCTGAGGAACATGAAAGGGAAATTGACGAACAAGATGGTGCTACCAAGCAAGCAAATGAACTTGAACATGATGAACAAGAAAGAAGAAACTAAGTAATGGCTAGTTTTTTCAGAAGACATCATCTTGAGACATAAATTATTGGAAACAGACAAGCTGGAATGCAGATGAGAAGAAAAACAAGACAAGGTACATGTCTAGTTTGTGAATTTGAACCAAAGACTGTGAAAGTTGCATTAGAAAATGAAGAATGGGTTAATGAAATGAAGGAGAAAATAGAACAAATAGAGAAAAATAAAACTTGGTCCTTACTACCCGGACCTAAAGATAAAAATGTTATCGGTACTAAATGGATATTCAAAAATAAAATAAATGAAAATGGTGAAGTGACAAGAAATAAAGTGAGATTGGTATGCAAGGGATATGCACAAGAAGAAGAAATTGATTATGGGGAAACATTTGAACCTATTGCTAGATTGGAAGGAGTTAGAATGTTACTTGCATATGTTGCACACAAGAAATTTAAGGTTTATCAAATGGATGTGAAATCAGCATTTTTGAATAGTATACTTGAAGAAGAGGTCTACATAGAACAACCTGAAGGATTCGTTGATCCAGACAACAGAAACATGGTATGTAGATTACACAAAGATTTATATGGTTTGAAGCAAGCACCAAGAGCATGGTATGAAAGACTGCATACTTACTTGTTAAGTATTGGATTTGTAAGGACTAGTGAGAACAACAATTTGTACATGAAAGGTGATACTGATGACACTATTATTATTGCTGAAATTTTTGTTGATGATATTATTTTTGGAGGTCAAGATCATGTATGTAAAGCTTTTGTTGATGACATGAGGAATGAGTTTGAAATGTCTATGTTCAGAGAGATTAAATTCTTTCTCAGATTACAAGTGATACAACAGAGTGATGGGATATTCATCACACAGTCCAAGTACATAAAGGAAGTCTTGAAGACATTTGGCATGGAAGATGCTAAACCTATGGGAACACCGATGGCTACTGGAAGTAAATTGATAAAAGAAGATGAAACTACAGAGGTAAACCAGACACTTTACCGATCTATGATTGGTAATCTCATGTATGTAGTTCACAGTAGACCATATATAGCACATGATGTGGGAATTGTTGCTAGATATTCTGCTAATCCTAGAGAATCACACATGATTGTTACTAAAAGAATCTTAAGATATCTAAAAAAGATAGAGGATTATGGATTATGGTATCCTAAGGAAGGTAAGTTTGAGTTGAAAGTTTATATCGATGCTGATTGGGCTGAAAATGTGGATGACAGAAAAAGTACCACCGAAGGAGCATTTTTCTTTGGTGAAAGACTTGTAACCTGGACAAGTAAAAAGAAGGCTTGTATTTCTCAGTCTACAGTTGAAGCAGAGTATGTTGCTACTACTACTAATTGCTCAAACATTGCATATATCAAGAAAGTGTTGGAAGGAATGAATGAGGTAATCACTGACCCAGTGATCATATACTGTGACAACACAAGTGCTATTAATATTTCAAAGAATCCTGTGTTGCACTCTACGACAAAGCATATATCAATTAAGTATCACTACTTAAGAGAACAAGTGAAAGAGAAGCAAGTAAAGTTAGAATTTGTTACATCTAAAGAACAACTTGCAGACATTTTTACAAAGCCTCTACCAAACGACACATTTGAATATTTGAGGACTAGACTTGGGGTCCATCCCTTGTCTATCGGTCACTAATGTGATCTGGATGTTGCATCAGCCTAATCTTATTAGAAGATCATTCATGTTGATGTAGCATAGTTCACACTTTGGATTTTGTTCAAGGTTGTGATTAAGTTTGAAGAACTGAAACAGATTGGGATATCAGTATACTAAGATACAGAGGAAGTAATGGACAACAGAGAGTTACTTAGCTACTACAGAGATGATTATTTATTTGTTTCTTTGGCATTGTTGTCAAAGGGAGAGATAAATAATATGAAAAGAAAAGGAGATATGCAGCGATGAGAACAATCTAAGGTAGAGATAATCTAAAAGGAACTTGAGAACTGAAAATGTTATATCTATAGAATGACAAAGCTATATTTTATAATGTTGTTTTAGTAATGTAGTGATTAAACATATTAAGCTAGGGAGAGCTTACACTACACAACATTTGATCACAAAGTTGTAGAAAACATGTTTGGTATGTTTATGGTACATTTCATATTACTTGAGTTGTCATCAATGCCAAAGGGAGAGATTGATGAACTACAACTAATTTAGAACCAGAATGAAAAATCTGTAATTCAAGATTACTGAGGAGTTGATGATTAGATATGCAAGATGATTAAATCAGTATTATGTTGTCATTGATGTCAACTAGCTTGACAATACTTATCTTGTAAGTTACTATACTGACACATCTGAAGGAAGGTGAAAGAGATGAAGAAGAAAAATATCTACATGAGGAAGATGTATATGACAGATGAGGATAAGGAATACAATGAGTAACTTGTTGATGAGTTTATGACTTGATGAAATTGACTTTATTATGTTGCATTCATCTATGATGAAGAATAGAGCTGAAAGACACAAAGTAGTGTTGTCAGTAAATAAAGCATTTCAGTATACACTGACGAAGTGTAGTGTATACTGAGCACAGTATTAATTGAGCTTGTGTTCACCGACGCATTTCTTTGTTAACTGAGCAAAACATAAAGGAATTAAATGCTCAGTTTAACTCATAAAGTGATGAGTTATAAAGTGTATGAAATCAAGGTAACAGATAATGTTTGTTATGAAGATCGACGACTAACATAAATAAAAAAGGATCTAATGGAGTAGATTGAAATGTGTTATTGAAACATCAACTGAGGGAGCTTAAAGCAGCAAAATCTATGAATATGATTAAGCGGCAAAATCTGATGCAGGAAAAGAAAATAATTTACTCATCTATATAAGAGGCATTGGTTTCATTATGAAAATATGAAAGATGAAGATACTACAAAATTATCGCATGGAGAAGTTTTCATGCATTTTGATCATACTAGTTAGTGAGAACCGAGTTACAGAACAGTTACCAAGCTATAGAGAGTTATTACTGATGGATAGTAAGTTGATATAGTATTGAATCTAAAGTGTTATATTGGTCAAAAATATTTGAATGAGCTGAACATTGATCTGTAAACTACAAATTGAAGTTGTATTTAGGTAGATCATCTACTGTTACACATTTAACCATTGTACATAGTCAAATCTCTTAACCGAGTGGACTATGAAAGTCTTTTGATGTTTCATTCATAGAGTGAACATTGTTATCCTGTCAACCCCATAGTGACTGCTGGTTGGACGACAACTTCTGGTCTAAAATCCTCTAACAAGGTCACACCTAACAATGTTTTTGTAACCTTTAACAGGGTTGGGTCTTCACCAACCTCACTTCAAAATAGTGAACAATTTTGGGTTGCCGGTCCCAAGTGGTTTTTCCCTTTACAAGGTTTCCACGTTAAATCTCTTATGTTATGTGTTGATTGTGATATTTGTCTGTTATCATACTTTGCATATTACATGTTAGATTTAATTGGTAATTATTATAAAATTTAGATTGACAATCGGTAAATACATAGATAGTGAAAGTATTTTATGTTTACCAACTAGCAGAAGTAGGAGAATTGTTTTGGATTATACATTTTGAATTGGGACACTAGATAACTGATTCACCCCCCTCTTAGTTATTCTAACATTCTCATCAAGTAGCATCTCTAATATATTGTATCTTTTCTTCCATGTCATTCTGCATGCATTCTTGGCTTGAATATATCCTTCAAACATGTCTTCTAGATACTTCCATATCTCGTAGGCTTTGTCCATTTTCTTGATCTCTAAAAATTCACTGTCAGACAAGGTATTGATAAGGGCTTCTTTGGAAACAGCATTTGAAGTGAAAATATCCTTTTGCTTCAAGGTTGCATCAACTTTTTCAAGATCCGATAAAGAAGGAATCTGAACTTCTTTAGTAGCTACTTCAAAAATTTCAAAAGCAATGCACTACAAATGTGTCATCATTTTGTTCTTCTAGTCTAGATAGTTCTCTCCATCAAAATTAGGACTTTCTTTTCTAAAGAATTCCATTTGATCAACCTCAAGCTATTAAACTTTCTCTCCGAGGCACTTGGCTCTGATACCAATTGTTAGGAATAGTCCCAAGAGATAACTGAGAGGGGGTGCAAGGGTGAATCAGTTATCTACAAGTTTCAATTATTTATCCAATTAAGTATAAAAGAACATTAAGAAAATACACAATTAAATAACACTTAAACACAACACCACAATTTTGGTTATGAGGAAACCCAAATAGGTAAAAACCTCGATGGGAATTAGCACCCACTATAAAACTACACTAGTGTATAATGATCCCTTTTAGAAGATCTTACAACCCTATTAGGAGTTGATCTTAACAATACATTAAGTATAGTGACCTGGTCAAGGGTCAGGCCCTCTTAGGAGTCTTTTATGATTAACCCTATTAGGGGTGAGGACGCACTGTCTGAGAGCTCACTACTCAAATGGGTGAAGGTTGCAACCTTCTAATTAAAAGATACACACTATATCTGGATCTTGCTGAATTGCGAGGTAGACCTATTGTCTTGATCAGTTCTAATGGATATCACACTCAATCTTCTTGGTCACATAGACCTTTTGCTAATGGAAAAACACTTCGCACCTTCTGCTCTGCTCTTATCTTTCAACTATCTGCCATACTTAGCAATCACAAATGACTGCCTATAAATATCTTTCCTCTAAATGATATAATCATGTCAGCCTATTAGAACCATCTTGAAATCATATTAGAGAAACAATAAAACTCTCCAATAATATCTCAATCAGCTCTACTAAGCACACAAGAAAAATTAAGACCACACAACTCCATATAAGTAGACGCGTCACTTCACAATATCAGCTCCACCAAATTAACTGATACTTTCTTCGCATGCTAAATTATGTCATTCCATCTTAACCAAACCTTCTTAACTCATCTTAAAACACTAATCCAAGTGTGCATATCCAAATGATAGGTGCAACTACTACAACACTAAAAATAATGTCGGCTCTGTCAGATAAGCTCAGGAAACTGTAACTAGCAATTACAGACATAATAAATCAAGCTGTACTAGACAATTGACTCTACATCCATGAACATAGCTTCACTAACATGTCTCCAACTTAAATGTAAATGTGAAAGGCTCCACCAGAACCGTACTGCAAATTTCATATAGAACTCTTCCTGGGACTTGTCAGGACCACTTACTAAAATAGTCAACTGTATAACTATCTTTACTTAGAATCAACCTATGTGCCTATGTTATCATCCTAATAACATATCTAGGAGATATATGCCCAAGGCTCTCTCCATCAGTCTTCCATGCATGTTGCTTACCATATGTTGTCATCAATGACAAACATATAGTCAACACTGGCTTGTTGGCAAATCTCCAACAGATGCCATATAATCTATTAGAAAATAATATGATTCTAATTCAGATGAATGTCTAAAAAATTTCTCCCTAGTTTTCATCCCTACAGTCACCGTCCTTTAGGACCTCTTCATATCTCAAGTACTAGCCTTTATTCATTCACCCAATTTCTTGATTCTCTTATTGATTAGGGTGAGATTGGAAAAGAATTGTTAGTGTAGGTTGAGAACTTATTTGGCTCCTCTAAATTGAAAGGGATACTAGAAGTAGAGGGAAATTTTTGGGCCAGAATCCTATATAAGAATATTAATAATGACATTATGATTGAAGCAACCTTGAAGGATATTGGTGTGAGGAGGGTGAGAAATAAGGTAAAATCTAAAAGGAAAATAGTATCTAATAGGGTGGGAAAGGTCAATAACTCCAATGATTGCTCTTTGAGGGCTGGACAAAAATCTAAATTCAAATTTAAGAAGAAGAGGGGTAGACCCATGGATTCGGCCTCCGATAGGAAAGAGAATAAGCATCCTTTAAGGAATTTAACTAAATGTTATAAGAGATTAAAATATCCAATGAATACCAATACTTAGGTTTCTATGAAATTTAAATGTGTTTATTGGAATGTTAGGGGGCTTGTGTCCCTTGACAGAAAATATGTAGTTAAGATATTTCTAAAGATGAACAAGGGAAAATTGATATTTTTTTCCTACAGGAAGTCAAGGCTATATGGTTTACCTAAGACACTAACCTCAGATGGATTTAGAGGGAGGAAACATTATTTACATCAAAGCACATTCAAATCAATAGGGGAAGCCTTTTTGGTTGGGCCCAAATGGAGTAATTTTGTCACTAGGTGGGGACACTCTCCTTGTAATAGAATGGTGTAAATTATTATGAAATTCAAGGAGAGTTTAGAGTATGCTTAGTTTATGCCCGTAATGAAAAAATGGATATAATTGAATTTTGGAAATGGTACTTTAATCTAGAGGAGGTTAGTGTTGCTTCAAGTGGTGGGAAAGAAGAAAGCCAAAGATGATAGGTGGGAAGAAGATGAGATGCATAATAGTCTAGTTAAAGCCGAAGGATCTTTACAAAAAGATCCAACAAAAAAGGAAGTTAATTAGGCTCTTATTCTTGCTAATAAATTACTAAAGAATCTATAAAATAAGAAAATTTATAGGGCCAAGATTAGAGCCATAGCGAATTGGATTAGCCATGGAGATAAATGTACCGAGTTTTTATTCCAATTTCTTAAAAGAAAAGAGTCTAAAGAAATGATAGATAGCTTTTGGGAGGGGGATGTCAACCTCACATACCATGTTAATATTTTGAAATCCTTCACCTAGTCCTATGGTAATTTATTTACATCACAAGATAAGGGATTGTATAAGGGGAAGGATAGAAAAGATATTAGTAATATTATCCATAGGAAACTATGTGAGAAAGATGCAGCCCTATTAAACAAAGAAATTAAGGAAGATGAAATTAATAAAGCCATTCTATCCTTGAGTAATGATAAGGCCCATAGACCAAACAAGTTATTGTTTGAATTTTATACGCATAAGATGTAGTCGAATGGAACATAACTTGAATGGGTATACAAAGAGGTCATTTCTTGGGGGTCACTAGGTAGTGATATAAATTCTAGGCTTATAAATCTGATTCATAAAGATGGGGATGATAAACTAATAAAAAATTGGAGACCAATCACAATACTCATTATTTCCTATGATATTTTGGCCAAGGTCCTGTCAATGAGATTGGAAGACATTCTTCCCAAAGTGGTAAACCATACTCAAACTAGCTTTTTCAAAGGTAGGTACATTTATAAAAACCTTTTGACTTGTTGGGAGGCCATGAGTGGGGGAATAGACACCAATTAGAACTCTAGTACATGTTTCTCATTGATTATTATAAACCATATGATATAATTGATTGGAGTTTTATATCAATGATATTAAAAATCTTGGGGTTTCCATATATATTTTGTCAAATATGACGTAGACATTATTGAGAGATTCCAATGCTAGGTTGGAGATAAATGGATGAAAATTAAATTCCTTTTACCTCACTAGATCTATTAGGTAGGGATGTCCCCCAACCCTTTTACTATTTTTCATAGTAGATGATGCATTGTATTACCTCGTAAATGATCACTCCCTATTGTGTGCTAAAATGTTGTCACACTTCTATGAATTCTTACATGCAAGAAAACTCAAGAATGAACCCTCACAAATCGATCCATAACTCTCTATGCATGTTGTTGCAAGATTTATAAAATTGCTCTCAGCTAGAGCTATAAACTCATGACCTTGCTAGTCAACCACACAATGAGAGATTCCAAATAAAAGACAAGAGCAACAATGCCAATATCTCCAATGAAATCCAAATGAATGTAATGCAATGCAAAATTAATCTAAGATGAGCATGCAACTATTCAAATTAGGTTATGAAAATGGAAATGAAAGAGTTACAAACCCTCTAATTAAACTATGTGAGATTAATCTATTGCATAAAAAGAAACTAATCTAACATGCCATGATTATGCAACTAAAAAAGAAAATATGCAACTAGAATGTAATGCAATAACAAGTCTTCAAAGCTTGATGTAGAATGTCTTCAAAGAGCTCCAAATGACTTAGAAAACCTGCAGTATAATATTAACATGAAAACTTAAGATAGGAAGTGAAAAGGAATGGACCATTGTGATTAAGTGGCAAAAGACTTAATCAACGGTGGAGAAAAAAAGAAGCTTGATCCTTGTGCACAAATATCCTCCAATAGGAAAATAGGAGTTGACTTTATATCCATATGAGACAAAAAGTGCTTTTTCATTTTTATAAAATAAGAATAAATGCTTTATTTGTGCAACTTAGGATAAGAGGAAAAGTGGGAGCTTTTTTATTTAAATAAAAGGGGAGGAAATTTTTTTTAATTAAATAAAGGCTTAGGATAAAGTAATTTTATTATTTAATTAAAAGAGATTTTTAATTAATTAAAAGGGAGCATATTCTCTTAATTAAATAAGATTTTTATTTTTATTTCTTTTAAATTAAATAAGGCTCAAACCTTAGGAAATATTGAATTGATTATGATTTGATCAAGGAAATTGATATAATTGATTTTGTTGATATTTAAAAATATTGATTCAGGGATTTGATAAATTGCAGAAATGGGGCCCAAAGTCTAGGCGACCATTTTAGGGTGCATACACCTATCACCAAGGATGAAAGGGTCACACTACCCAATGGAAAAATCCTCTCTAATTTCCTAGCAAGCTCATTGTTCACCTGGTTGACTTCTTGACTCATGACAACCATCTAATTGAAAATTTCAAGGTGATGCTCGATGAGCCTTAGTATTTCAAATTCTTTTTCTTCCAACTTCTCAGTCATTTGTCTTCTATCTTCAATATCCATGTTCCTCTCTTGTTCAGCTTGTCTAGTATTGTTCATAACTTCAATCATTCTCACCATTTGTGTCTCTTGTCCGATTTTCAATGCTTTTAGTTGCTCGGTGCGCTGTTGATTATTTTCAGACAGATCTAAGATAGTTCCTTCAGATGCATAATATATACTTTCGGATCCTTCAGATAGTTGTTTTATCTCTTCTTCCTGATATTGAGTATCATTTTGCCGAAATACTAATTCTTTTCTTTTGTTCAATGACTCTCTCAACATTTCCTTGATATCCTTAAGCTGTTCTAGGAGAATCTGCATCTCCAATTTCTATTTTTCAATTATCTTATCAAGCTTATACCTTTCCATGTTTTAAGAATCTTTCCTCTTCAATGATTAAACTTCTTAAACAAGAGAACTGGCTCTAATACAAATTGTTGGAATTAATTAACTTTTTTAAAATACACAAAATGAAAAGATTTATTAACCTCTTTCAAAAATAATAAAATAAAAGAAAATAGAGATTAATTAACTTTCATAAAACATGCGAAAAGAAGAGATTTATTAATCGCCATCTTTTACGCATTTTTAAAAGGATCATTAACTTTTAAATTTTACAACTACTTTTTTTGGCAAATCTTGAATCAAGCCTAACCAGCAGATGTGAAATCAATTTCTGTCAAATGTGAGAGAAATATCAGGCATGCATATACAGGTTCTCAACAAGGATTATAAATAGACATAGATGCAAAGGAAGGAATCACGAGAAACAAAGGAATTAAATCGAATATCATAGCCAGAAATAGAATTTGAACTATTTTGCAGAAAAATGATTTGTTGAAAGCTTAATAAACTTCAAAGCAGATAGCGTATTTGCATGCAAGGTGTGGAATCATCGACACCGCAAACACCACCCCAAGATATATTGTTCTATGGAATGTGACAGTTTCATGAATTGCAGAAAATGATTGGTTGGAAAGGGTTCTAGAAGATTTCAGACAAATACATTTGGTAGGTGTTAAGCCGAATTCAACAACCTTTTCCACTATCCACTCTGCGCGTGCCAAAATTGGAGCTTTGGAACAGGGTAGCGGTTCCCATTGTAGCATAAATGTTTTACCAAATGTTGTGGTTGGCGAATACCCATGTACACATGCATGCAAAAATGTGTATTCTTAGACAATGCACTGTCAACGCTACCTCAAAGAGAAATTATCTTATGGTGTAAAGATTGCAGAACTAACACAAAATAAGCTTGCTACAGAATCTTTATAAATTTTCTACCCGCGGCCTCCTTCAACTAGGGAGTGTCCTTAGTGAGCATAGAGGCTGCCAGGCCCGCATGGCTATTATGTGTTTGACAAAATGCCGAAGATATGTCATCTCCGAATTCCGCAGTCTTTGCAAAATTCAGTTTACCCATGTCCATAATGGGATCCTTCGAATTGCATATGGATGTCCAGCGAAGAATTTAAAGAGAAAGATTTTTGGTCATATGTTTTAGTTACCACTAAGCCCACTGCCTTCATTATCATCTTGGTATTCATCAAAGCATAGAAGTTGTGAATGAGTGGGAGCTTTGAGACGATTCAAATAAATGGAAATACATTGATGCTTCGGGATAGTGTGCAGACATCCATCACAGTAAAAGGAGAGATGATATCTGTAAATGTTTGTGTCACGATCTCTCACATAGACATGCACACAAAGAGTGGAACCATTGACAACGTTGCTAAAGTGTTTGGCAGAATTCCATTGTAGCCGTGGGCATGGTATTGATACAAAGACAAGGCATTGTTTGAGTAGATGTCTCCAAGAGATTTGCAAGTTATGCACAAAATGGATGTTAAAAAGGTATTAGAATATTTCATTTAAAGAAATGAAAGCATAGTGTTGACAAAATGCCTCAGCCTTGCAGAAGATCTTTGGCAGTGCATCTAAACTATTAGATAGAATGTCACAAAGGGATCTCGTTGCATATGGTGCAATGTAGGAAAAGTTGCAAGGCTTGGAACAATGGAAGCCCGTTGGTGTACACACATGGAAAATATGGAATCATAATCAATGCAACGGAATTGTTTGATAGAAAGTCTGAGGAGATGTCATCTCAGAAAATAAGAGGTGATTGATGCAAGATCTGTGCATAATAGATTTGGTGAAAAGTCTTTAGAAACTTTCAAGCTAGTGCAAACGGCATAAAGAATTAGATTCCACAACCTCAGTCGCAGCCCGCCAACCCTTGTAGTGGATTTCTTTGAAACATAATTAATGGAAAGTCTTATCAGATTCTATGGTTGGAATTGTCAGTAGGCATGTATGCAAAGAACAGACCGACCACCCGAACTGTTTGACAGAATGCCTCACGGATAAGTCATCTCACGGAATGTAATGATTGTGTGTTTGCACTGATGAATCATGTGTGTAACTGGATGGTTATAAGCCGCACTCCACTAACTTTCTCAACATCTGCCTTATGTGCGCAATGATGGAAGTTCTCAAACAAAAAAAAGAGAGATGCCAAATAGAAATGAGTGGTATATTAGAAGGCTATAGATTCTTAAATAGAAATGAGTGGTATATTAGAACGCTATAGATTCTTAAACAAGATGTCTCAAAGATATGTTGTCTCATGGAATGCATGATTGCAGAACTTTGCGGAAAGGTCTGTAGAAACTATCAAGCAAACGCAACATGAGAAAATTAATCCAAGCCACTTTAACTATTTTACAAAATCTCACTAAGCGGTATCTCATGGAATGCTCAATTGCTAAGTTTTTTTAGAAAACGGCTTTGCTGTTGAAGTTTTAAAATATTTCAAGCAAATGGAATCAGCCAGATCTTTGACAACCCCTTCACTTCCATGCCACTATGAAAGCTTAAAATAGTGTATGGACATTAATCAGTGTGTAAATGAAAATGGATTTTTGTCACATGTTGTAATGCCAGTATCTTAATTGTTATGTTTTCAATTGTGGAAGCAGGAGTAAGGCACGATGATTGTTACAAGGAGATTTGTATGTATGCAGAGAACGATAGTTAGAAATTCTCTTATAGACATGCCAGTGAAATAAAGATGCACAGAGAAGCTACGAAATGTTCGATGAAATTCCCCAAGTGTAGTCTCATGGAATGCAGTGTTTACCATATATGTATGAAGGTTGTCCAAATTGGGTAAGATCGCTATATGTTTGAATATATTCCTCAAAAGAATATGATCTTAGAGATGTAATGGATGAGATATTCACAAAATGGATTTGATTGAAAGGGCACTGGAAATTTTTAAGCAGAAGCACTTGGTAGTGGTGGTGATTTAGAATGCTTTGATAGATATGTGCAGAGATGAAATCAAGAATAGAGCAGGACCCATCTAGAAAGGTTTGTCAAGTAAATATGGTCTCATAAAATTTGTGGTTACATAAGATACACGATCAATTTCTTGAAAAGGGAATTAAGAAACTTTGAGGATAAACACTCAATGGATTTGTTGAAAGGTAAAGGTTTGTACATAAGGGCCAGATTAAATGCATTGGTTGGATTGATGAATTTACATTCAAGGCTATTAGGGAACTTAAAGAGGGAGCAAGACAACACGTTGAAATGTTACATTGAGAGGGAAGATTACAGTCAGAGAAGATTGACACCAAGGTTAATCTGGCTGATGCTTTCACCAAGGTATTACTTCGTGAGAATTTTGAATTTTGTAGAGCTTCTCTTGGCATTGTGACGACATAGCCATAAGCACCAAGCGGGGGATATCGTGATGCAGCTCATATCACAGAACTGATTGGACTTCACGTGGGAGATTGTAACGGCTCTGCCTCTTGACGAGAATGTCAAAGTCTGTGAAGGCCAATCCTTCCACTCTACCTGCATCCTCAAGATGCCTTTACTGTTTCCTCTTCCATTTTGACTATGATGCTTAACATAGTTTATTCTATGCATGTAAAAGAGATATTATATGGAGCTTCTGTAACAGAGATTGTTCTGTGATAATAAATCTGATATGCCCCTGCTTGAAGAGTGGATGTAGTTTATTCTGAATGAACGACTATAATCTATGTGTCTGTGTATTTTTAATCTTTTATTTTCTATTCTGTTTTAAATTGTTTTTGTCTGCAATTACTTTCAACAACATCTACATCTTGGTGTTTCTCTTTTGCTTTTTGAGCATCTAGTTTGTTTCCAAATTATAGAATTTGGTGACATCTATGTAAAATTGGGTGTGTGAGGTTCAAACAATAAGGATACAAGATGAATTTTTTTGGGTATTGATACCTAAAAGTAGGAGATATGTTGAAATGAAAAATAGTGGGTAATGTTGTCGAGATATTAATATGAAATGTACCAACAATTTTCCCAAGACAAAGATACATTGATAACTATACTAAAACAGAAAACTAAAATAGGATATGTACATTCTTCAAAGGCAAACTGCAAGTTAGAGACAAAGCATTCCTTGACAAGATGTTAGGATCAAGACAAAAGGATGATCCTAGATATTTTATCACACATCTTTACTTGTAATTTGGTGTAAAAAGTCACTGGTTATGGTTTTGGGTATCATCTTTTGTAAATGTGATTTTTTTTCATATTTTAGTCAAAGGCTAGTCAGTTGACTTTTTTGTGCAAAATTTTTAAAGGTATTAATTTCATTAAATTTGCATGAAAATAAGTTAGTTGTTAACCCAGAAAGGAAGGCTAGTTATCAATGAAAGCCTATAAATACAAGGCACCTTGTAATGTAAAGGGGGGACTTATACGAAGGGAAACCCTGGAGAAATTCAAAGAGAACTTTAAATCACTTTTAGTTTTGCATTATGTATAGAAGGGTTTGAGATTGTACAATCTCATAAACATAATAAAGAACATTTGTTCATATGTTTCAGAATGTTCTTCCGAGTTGTGATTGCTAACTTTTCGTATGTTAAATTGGTGATCCCTTTATGCATTTATGTAAATCAATATAATGTATGCAGTTGATGTAATAGACATATTTATTTCATGGTATCTTGATTTGAGTGTGTCAAAATAACCTATCTCATTGTATGCTGATATTTTTTTTGTCATTGCATATTAAAACTTGTTTGGTGCTTAAATCATGCCATTTTTTATTATTATTCATCTGGAATCTCAATTGGTATTCACATGTCTACCTTTGGGGTATATGTTGTCTAATTTCTTCAATTTTGTGTTGTATCCTTTTTGTACTTTTAAGTAAAAAGTACATAGAAATTCTCAAATAACCCTATCTTACAAGGGAGTTGCCACTCTCAAACGTAGAGAAAGATTGCACTTAGGTCGTGATCTAGTTGCAATCTCTCCAAATGTCAGAATGGTTGTCACTTCTTGCAGGGAAAACGGAGTTATTTTTCAAGCCGATATCGCAATGATAAGTCTGTTTACCAACAAATCCAAAGTAAAGAATGTTAAATCAACAATGTTATACATTTACTATGAATTGAACTTTCCTTAAAGCCTTGATGAGAGGTTGATGATGCTAAAAGAGACCTTAGACATGTCTTACTCATGGAGGAAATAAATGAACTTGATCATGGATGTCATCTTTAATCATTGAATCCTTCAATGCTAGATCTCCTCCTTTTCTTTTTAAAATGACTCGGATGTTTGCTTAAAGTAGTGCTTGATGAGAGATTAAATTATGTGAATGAGATATACAAATGAGGGGACACAACCTCCTTTTATAGTTAACCTCACAAAATGTGTTGATAAATCTAAAGAAGTTTGACAAAGGGATCTATTTGTTGCTCACCATTTTCCAACTCTTAGTGGGTTCCAATTTAGCCCCATTTTGGTTGGACCATGCTTCCTAGTGCCATAGTCAAGGAGGACTATCATACCTAGCACCATAGCCTACTAGCACTAGGGTTCTAAGTGCCCTAGTTTAGTTCTAGTGGGCTAGAAATAGGCTATAGGAGCAAAAAATGTACTAAACTTCTAAGTCAAAATTGGATTGAGAAAGATGAATCAGATTTTGAGACATTCAAAAAGGAGCCTTAAATAAGTATGAAATTGTACGAGGACACAATTTACAACACTACAAGTTGGATTTGTCTTGGGCATCCAACCCAAAGGCTTGGACAACTATTTCATGACCAAAGACAAGTTTATTTTTAATTTTTTTGAAAAACTCTCATAAATTTTTAGTGTTCCCTACAACAGGTTTGCACGTGTTTCAATGTGAATTTTTAAAAATACAATGACAATGTTAAGATCTCTTTTAACTCTCTAACTATGTAATATTTTTAGTATTTTGAGTAAGTTAAGTTGTTTATCTTCAATTTCTTTTGTTAATGTATTTTCTTTTTTTCTATAAACTAACATGTGATATTTTGGGTATAACTTATTACCCATTCATCAAATTTTGTGACAAACTACATTTTTAGAAATTAAGTTCCATTCTAGACACATAATTTTTTTTATTTCTTTGATTAATTTTCAAAATAATTAGGGAGGAGCACACTAAAATTTATATTTCTTAGGATGTGTCCACTTCAAAATTTAGTTAAAAAATTTATATATTTATTACAAATTAGCCAAAAAATCAAACATAATCTACACAGTGTTAGATAAGAGCAATTTTTCATAATCCTAAAAAAAATTAACATTTTAGGGAGAGCATGCCAAATGCTATGTTTTTTTTTTTGAAAAAAATATGACCACATTGTGTGTTCACCCTTGTTAGACCCTTAACCTCCACCATTTGAAAAAATAAAGGAGTATAGAAAGTAGATTCAAAGCACTAAAAATCATGTTGTTGTTGCATCTTCAAATTTTGACCATAGGTATCTTCATTTTTTCATCCAAAACTATAATTTATTGATTTTAAATAAAAATTGGCATCTTAAAACCCCCTTTTGGCCCCTATCTCGGTAAACTTACCGAACAAGTGCCTATTTTTTAAATAGCACATACTCGTTTCAATTTAAGCCTCAAGATCCTAATGCAAAATAAGTACCCACTATGATATTTTATCTAAGGGTGAAGCTTCCCCTTAACGAGGACTCAACTTCTTGTGCCCACCCAAACCTACAATCATAATGGGCCAATGAGAACATACACCTACAAACATGCAATAGCCTACTAGGGGTTTGAGCCTTGTGGAAACACTAACAATGCCATTATTTAACTTAAGATATTATTTTTTGTTAGGTTATGCTTTATTTTGGGCTTATTTAGTGATTCCTCAGATTGGATTGAATTACATATTTTAACAAAGTTCCAAGTTTGTGTTTCTAACCTGAAGTCAACTAACTTCAAGTTTGGTTAAGTTCAAATATCATGTCAAGTATTACACCTATTAGTATTGTATACAAACCTTACATGTCTTATCCCTATTATTCAAGTGCAAAATCCTTAAAAAGTAACCTCCATATTAAAAAATGCTACCTTTGAGCTCCACTTACATAATTTTTTTAATATATACTTCAATTCACCTTTTCTTAGCAACATAGCTTGAATTAGAAACCTAGGTGTCACAAAAATGGTACCATATATTCTAGTTAGTACATTGAATCCTTCATGAAGGAAATTAACTGTATAACAAACAAAAACTTATATTTATGATTGTACTGAATTCACATTTCATATAACTAATAAATATACAAAAGTACCTAGTACCTATGCAGAAAGAAAAAAATATAGCCAGTGCAGTCAAATTGTGTAGGTCTCCAATGGCCTGCATAGGCTTAAACATCACATTATACTAGCAATCAATTCTAAATTGAGCATATCTTCTATTTCTCTTAGGTTAATCTACTTTTTCCCCAACACATCCATGGAATTGCAATAGTTGTAAAATAATAGTCATGAAAAGATTCAATCTAGCTAGTTATTTTCCCTTGAAAAATCTTCATGAAGCATTAAAGCTTTGGTTTGCACAAACCATATTATTTCCTAATTGATTTTCTATGTAATATTGATCATATTATTTTTATATATCTAGACTATCTTAAATCAAAGAGTACTGAGCCCATGGTTTCTCTCAAACCACTCATGCCATTCCATCCATATCCCTTGTGAAAATTCATGCATTGAAAGCTAATAGATGTGTGAGTCAAATTTTAAAAATAAATCCATGTATTTTGTAATTTTCTCTATCACCTTACCATTGTCCTCCCTAATTATGCATTTTTTTTTTCTCATATGTACTCTACCTCATTTCTCACAATTTTCTTTTCCTTCCTATTCTTACTACTCTTTGCGTACACCATTTCTAAATTGGTTATGAGAATAAAGACTAAAATATCTATCTTATCTCTTCTTATATTGATGCATGCTAATAAAATATCAAAGATTACAATTATTTCATAATGATTGGATCATCTACTTAATTTTCTTACTACGATCTTCTACACGCAGAAGAAATGATTGTGAAGTGCATTTAATAAGATGGAACATGCAATGACCTTAAACAGTGCCATCTTGAAATGTTTGACCAAACAAAATAAGTATGTAGAGATATGAAATTATTCAGGACAAACATCTTATAATGACATGCCAACTATGAAACATTACTAAATATTTTTTTTTTATCTATTTTAAAACATAAAAGAAAAGTAATATTTGCCTCTTATCAGACACACATATATTTAATTATGTCTTCTTTAATATTTATATTTATTTTTACTAATATAGTCTAAAACTACCATTTAAAGATTATGCAACAAAATAATAACTAACTTATGCGTTAAAAAATGGCAAAAAAAATTGAATAACACATCCACTTAGTGAATATTTTATTTATTTTTCCTTATTTTTAATATAAACTCAACTTCATTTATTTTTTATTATATAACTTCAGTTAGGCACCAAGATGCTACAAAGATGGTGCAAGCATGAACAAATTCTAGTTACATATGGTACATTGAATTCTTCACGAAGGACAATGACTTTCATAGATAACCAAATTTTTTTTTTTTATCATTTTATTAATTATTTCAACATTCCATAGAACCATCATACGTACAAAATGTGTCTATATTGTAAAGAAGAGCATATGATCATTAGAGTCAAATTACATAGGCCTTGAGTGGCCTATAAAAGCTTAAATACTACAAACATGATTATCTAATTATTTTGTATAAAGAAAGACTACCCAAACCATATTAGTAGCTAATTCTAAGTTGAACACATTTATTATTTATTTTAGATCAACGTGGATTTTTCCAACCTATCTCTAAAATAAAAAAAAAATGATCCAAACAACAGCCATGAAAATCTTTATTCTAATTATAAGCCCTTAAAATATCATCAAGCATAAAATCTAATTGTCACAAATAGCATCCCCGTGAAGACATCTTAACAAATTCCCATTGCTGCCACGTGAGTGTTTCTATAAAGGTTCCTTGAATTTAAACAATATCTTTCATAATTAAAAGGCTTTGAAAGCCAATCTCCTTCTAGGCCAGTCTATGAACTGGTGATGTAAAGAAAAAAATTCCTAAGAAGAATTTTTTATGCCTCACTAACAAAAAGGGTCCTGATGAGCCACTTGGAACACAATGATAGGCCTTGATTTTTGATTGAAAGAAGATGAAGACCCCTAGATTCCCTAGGGAGACAACAATATCCCCAAGAAACCCTATGTTCAAGCTATGGTAATAAAAAACCTCCAAAATCCCACACAAAATATTGTAAGAGCTTCTCCAATTTGTCTTAAGAGGATTTGGATGGATCCCACTAAGAAGAATAATAAACATGAGTAGCAGCTTAAACTTTAGAGAAAATTTGGAATTTAGCATCCAAAGAACGATGTTTGGTAATCTAGTATGAAAATATTTTCTCAACCTTGGCCAAAACAACATTTTAGAGGTCAACAAAAAATCCATGAAAGGAAAAGGGGATGCCTAGGAATAAGAAAAATTCTCCATGTTGAATCCATTTCCACTCATTCAAGAGAATCTAGAGGGGAAAAGAGGAAAGCTTGTTGATAGCACTAGGTTTTGTGTCATTGAATCCCTAATCTAGAAGCCAAACAAAATATGTCAAGGTATTGAAGAGTTGTACAAAAATTATTTTCTTCCTCAATCAAAGTGAGGAACAATTCATTTGTAATGCACCCATTGATGATTTAAGAAGGTGACTCAATCACAAAAATTCCCCTAACATGTCCAGCTAAGATGGTATAGTCCAATAGATAGCTAAAGTTCTTAGCAACAAGAACATACATAGAGGGGGTTGGGGGAATACCCTAGTGAATAAATATAAATAGGCCAAAAGCTTTAGATTTTTTCCCATTAATGGTGATTCAAGCTAAGGAATCCCCAAAAATTATTTTCATAGATTGATTGAAATGATACCCAAATCCTAAAGCTTTGAGCATTTCCAAAATCAAAGGCCATTTAATGTGATCGTAAGCCTTAGAAAAAATATTTTTGACAAATATTTTATTTTGTGTAGATCATCTATCCCACTCCATACCTTCCCAAACAAAGATAATATAGTCTAGAATGAACCTAGATATTTAAAAAAACTCATCTTCTCTAGGTGCATAATTTGTAGAACATGTTTGATCTTAAGTTCAAGGGGTTTAGCAATGATCTTATAGGAGACATTGAGAAACGTGATGAGCTAATAGTTATAGATATCCTCAGGATCCCCAACCTTAGCTATGAATTTGATATTTTCTTTCTTTATAAGATAAATCAAATATTGAGAATGAAAATCCTTCATGTAGACCTTATGAAAGTCAAAACCAACATAGGACCAAAGAGATTTATAAAAACATATGAAAATCCATCACAACCAGGCACTTTTCATTTTCCATAGATAAAAGAACTTATTTGAGATCCTCAAGGATGATAATTTGATCACAAAATTGTTGGATTAGGTGTGGAAAGGTAAGTACTGAGGGGGGGGGGAGGGTGAATTAGTACTATAAAACACTTTTTAAAGTTATTTTAACTTTCCTCACAATCATTTACTAATTCCTTAACATTTCCATGCATCATATGAAATGAATAAAACATGTAACAGTCAACACATAACACAAATATTTGGTATCGTAGAAATAATTGTTAGAGGATAAAAACTACATTGGGGATGACACCCACAAGACTTCACTACTGCATAATAAAGTTTTCTCAATTAGAGCTAGAATGATAAGATATTTCTGATAGCTTACCTTGTTAAGAATATTAACCTGATTAAGAGTCTAAAGATTGCTGAGTCTACTCGATTAAGAGATTTCACAATCCTAATCTAAAAATTGTACTTGGTTAAAGGATTTATAATTAAGATCTACTAGGATCTACTAGGTTAAGAGACTTATACAATTCTAATAAAATTTTAATTAGCAACACTAAAATATCTGTCAAACTTGCATCAATATATGCTATTCAAACTTTATGTGCTCATGAATTCATTACCTCATATTGTGTATCATTCACACTAACAATCCAGTACTCGGTAGCTCAATTTATGAATCACAATCTCTATCTATTCTTTACTACTATATTACTCTAGTATTTCTCAGTGGCTTCACTACTCATTCACCTTCTGCTATGATCTTCTTCATACATATAATCCTTAACCACCATACTGATGTTCTAGAATCTCCCCTTCAAGCAGTTTTAGCATTGAGTACACTTTCAATGCATATTTCATCCTTAATTCTCATTGGTTGATCTCACCTTGTAATTATGTGTAATCTTTATATTTCAATCTCTAATTTTTTTTTATACAATCTCCTCAAGATTGGTAAACCATTTTCTGTTTGATGTTCAGGTTCAATGTACTTAGCATTCATCTGGTGTCAGTCTATTATGCTCGATAACACATTTTATTTAACTCGGTAACCATCTTCTCTTCTCGGTTAGGTGCTCGGTATAACTTGGTTCTTGGTGCTCATTTCTGCCTCGCTCAATGCCTGTGCTTTCTTTATCATTATGAAAATTCCTTGTCATCTTTATTCCTTTACCAACTGACTTTCCTTGCCTTACTGACTTGCCTGTTCTTCATTACTGAATGAATTTGACAAACATTATAACTTCTTCAAAACTAGGCATGTGCAAGATCATGAGGGTCCAAAAAGTGGTGATGTTAGTTCAAAACTTTGACAATGTCATTGACAACTTTTTTTTCACCTGAATTTGATAAAATGAAAAGGGTATCTTAAGGAGATTATTAGCTTTCTATTGACATAATTGCTATCAAATTTTGAATTTGGTAAGTAATTATTAGTTATTTTCTAATTGAGCTACCTCTAAAGTGCCGATTTATATACTAATTGAAAAATGACTATAACTTTCAGATGGTATAACATTTTTGAAATCTAGAAAAATGTGTCACATTCTATGCTTCGCCTACTATAAGGAAAAAAAAAATTTGAATTTTGTAAAGTTTTGAATGAGTTAAGATGGTCAGACATGGGAGTTTTTTTATTCTGAAAATGTTGTAGCAAAAAATTCATAATTAATTATTTTTATAGAATAAAACTACAAAAAAATATGCGTCACATCCGGGCATGAGTCTACTACTTATATATAAAATCTTATAATAAAATATTATCATTTGATTATGATTAAGGTGGTTAGACATACACCTACTTCTTATTTTTTTCTTAAAATTTTTGTACTGCTGCATTGAAATCTATACTTCTCACCAATCATACTAACTTTTTCTCAAAAAAGGCCTAGTAGTTTAGAAACTAAATTCAATTTTCTATAGATTCTATTTGTTGGCTCTTTTCCTTGCGGGACTAAGCTTGAATCAAATAGTTGGGCTTAGACTCATAGGTTAGGCACTCAAGCTTGATAAGAAAAACACACCAATTGATGAGGATAAAGAGAAATTGTCCTTCTTCTTTGAGCTCCACATTCACTTAGGTAGGTATTGCCTTATCTGCACATTCAAGACACCTCATGACAAAACAAAAGGCCTGTAGATAGATTAATGTGGAATGGTTCTCAAACTCCTATGTATCTTGTACCTCAATGAAGACAATATCTCATGCAATAGCCCAACTTGCATGGAGTGAGTATGAAAACCAGAGACCTACACTAACAACTTAAAAGGGAAAGGGTGGGACAAAAGTGAAATGATTTTAAAAGGATTTTGAAAGGACCCCTGAGATACCCTAAGTCTCTGATAGACCAGTGCCTTGTCCAATGGGCCACAGAGTCAAATACAATATTGCAAGAGACAGCTATGAAACAAGAACACAACATGCTCAATGTGTTGATGCCTGACATCAATCACACACCATGACCAAACCTCAACTTAGCACCCACCTGTGTATTCAAGCATGTTACTATCCACTCAAAGGATTTTGACCCTCCCCTTAGAAGAGACCTATGAAGAGATAATACATTGACCAGTATCCACTAGAAGACAAGCATGATGCATCTTTGATACCCCAGCCCATACATATCTGAACACCAGTCCTAGACTCAGTTGCTTCTACGAAAACAACTCTATTGCAGACACTCACTAGAAATGCAAGTAGAAAGAGTACACACCCTTGATGTTGTAATCTATAAGTCTAAAACCCAAATGGAGACAATCTGATACAAGAACAAGTATGCTGCAATCTCATACATAAGACAAATCCGTTACAATATGTATTATATTCTCTGAACCAGCAATGGAAAATAGAACACCCTATATGCAGAGAGAAAGAGAAATCTATAGGACAGAACCCTTCCTTTGGAACCAATTCTCCTAAAAAATTTGCAGAAGAAGGAACCCATACAAAGATGAACAACCTCTAATTTAAACCACTAACTGCCTTGGAAATCTCAGAGAGAATGCAAAAAGCTATGGATAGCTAGGGTTAGGGTTAGGGTTTCTCCCAACAGTCATAAAATTTACTGCAAAAACACCTTGAGCCAAGAAAAACTATCCTCCTCCACATGGCACAAATCCCTGCAATCACTCATGGCACCCTGGACCACACTGGACGGCAGAGAAGTTCAAACTCACCAACTCTGGCCCCTTCTGTCATCAATTCTAGTCCTTCCTGGTCATTGGAAATGTCTCTAAGATTTGAATTCAAACTCCAACGGCTACCACCTTAGCACCTAGCTCATCAGTGGTCACGATTCGAATGGAGATCAACTTTATATCCCTACTGTTAGATCTCTCATCTTCCTGGGCTTCAGATCTTGACCCATCAAGCACCTCGGGTCAACGTTTCATGAACTGGTGACAAGGAAAAATCCCAATCATGAAATGAAAAGCTTAACCATAGTTGAATCTCGTGAACACATGACTGCACGTGTTGAAAATAGCCCACCTAGGTCATCTGGCGAACTAGCGACAAAGGAACTTTCGCCAATTTGCGGAATACACCCTGCCTCCACTAAAAAATCTAGCAACCCCATGACCACTCATTCGCCAAGTCACCAGACTAACCAGCAAACCACCAAATCACCTCACGAACCCGTGACAAGAAGCAAATTTGTCGGGCTGCTAAACCTTTTTCACTCTGCCAAACCTCAGACCTCACCAATAACTCCGCAACTGTGACACCTGATGCGACCTATCACCACACCTCATACTTGGGCCAGCCATACGCCACATGTCACAACACCATTCGCTGATCCACACCTAGTCACTGGTATAGGGCCCACTTTTCATAAGCCTTTGAAAATGAACGGTTGGCGTAAGATCTCATGGCACTGACAAATCGCATGAGAACTTACGCCGACTGTTAGATCTATCCTCATCATAGACCCGTCTGACAATGGCCCCACCTCTGAGCACATCCACATCGACCAATAGAAACTTAGCATGTCACCACTACGAACGCCACAAAACCACCTCCTACAAGGCCCCAGGGACACATGTTGACCGGTCGCATGATCGTATAACCAAAGAATGGGCTATGTGATCATGCAGTAGCCAACCAAAAGCTGCCACATGACCACCACTGATAGTGGGCCCACAATGAACACACCCATTGGCACTTGATCGGACGGTGGGTGCATGATTGCATGGGGTGAGAATATTCCATGTGATCACACGCTGATCGTAGATCTTTTATCATTGACACCGAGCCCCGCTGACAAGAGCCAAGTCACCACCTGCCAGCCAATCAGGAACATCCATGTCACTGGAAACACTAGCCCCACCAATTGACTGTCGAGCATTCAGTGACTACGCGACTAACCATTCTCCAAGTCATGAGATGTCAGCTGCAAACCGCCAGGGATGAAGAGATCACACGACTACATAGTCACCAGGTCATGAGATGCCAGCTGCTTAACTGCTAGAATCAGGAGACCAAAGATAACTGCTAGTTGTGAGGTCACCGAATGAAGAACAAACCACCAAGCAGCTGAAAACCATGAAGAACTAGGACCACGCGGATAGGTGGCAGGCGGTCGCATGATCGCATGTCAGAAAAGTCTGACATGTGGCCATGCGACAACCAATCAGAGAAGAGCTTTGAAGGCCTGGGCCCACTTGTCATCACACTTGTGCAGTTAAGGAACAACCATCAAACAAGAGATTGCGAGGTCAAAAACACACACGGAGTTTTCGACACAGCGGAAGATCGAAAACACAGAAAGTTTTCGACGCCAAAGGATAAGCGCATAAAAGTAGGAAGTACAGGGTCAAAAACAATGAAGGCCAAAAACACACAGACTGAAAACATCATGGACTTTTAAAAACACTGTGGGTTTTCGACACTGTGGCAAATTTTAAAAATTGCTTCCCGCGGACCTTAAACTTGAATCTCTTTAGATTTTTTGAATTGGCACGTGAAATTTGGACCAGAGTAGGGTGACAATATGAAGAACACAGGGCAGGACATTTGACACACACTTTGCAAGGAATAGGCCAATTTCACAAGATTTTTGCTATGACAAAAAATTGGCCTAACAGTGGCTCTAGTTGGGGATGATGGGTAACTTGTGCCCATGCGAGAATTTAGGAATTCTGGGAGAGCAGACCACCCACAGGATAAAAATAGGGAACCCAAAAAATGTAGGGAACAGGAAGGAAAAGCACACAATAGGAAAGGGAAAGACTATACAAAGATTTACAAATATGTACAACCAGGCTCAAGGCCTCAAAAGAAAACCAGTGACCCTCCTACATCAAAAATATGGTTTTCATCCACATATGCAACTAGCCACTTGAAAATTTCATGACCACCTTGCTGCAAACATATGTGAATACTCATGGGTTGAAGAATAAACTTGCACTGATCACCAACCATGTTTTTCCAGCCATGACTATCATATTCATATTCAAACTCCAAGAAGTAGGGAACATCATCTACTTCTCCTTGATGACTAGAAACAAAGATTTGATCTAGTAATGCATTAGAAAATAAAACATACTGAGCATCATGCATTACAATACAGTTACCTGGCTGAGAAAGAAATTGATCCTCTGATTTACCTTCACACATTGCTTGAGCCACTAAGCAATTTGGTTCCTCCATGGTGTCCTCACTGACTGCATCATGAACCAAGTGAAGGTCTTCATCAAAGCTTTGGTGACAGGGGAGCACTGCATCATCACTTTCACCAAAATAATTTCTATCTCAACTATTGAAGACTAAGTCCTCAATACTATCACATTCAGTATCATACTTAGCAAAAACAGGGAAAGGGCTTGAACAAGAAACTTGTTCATCACTGTAATCTTGATGACAGGAAAATACACTGTCATGTCCTTCTACTTCTCTTTCTGTAGAGTCACTACCAGAAGGGGAACCTAATATGCATGGGTCTTCATGGTCACTTTGAACACTGGCCTCATTATCAGTTTTAAAGACTATATCACAGGGGAGTTGCAAATCAAAGTCCAAAGCAGGGGCATACCTTTGAAACTGTTCAGCCAATAGTGCTGAAATCATTTCACTGCTTAGTGGACTTTGAGCTTCAATATCATTTTCTTCCTCATTAGCTACATCCCTATCATTACAAACATCATTCTTATCCAAAATAAGAATGGAGACATCTGGCCTTAGATCATCTTGTGTGAAGCCATCTATGCAGGAATCATCATCTGCATCATATCCAATATCTTCCCTTTCACACAAAACATCATCAATTCGGGACAAGAAAATTGCTTTCTCATGTTGGTCCAAGAAGAAAAATTTGCAGACAAAAAGGAAATATTGCCATCCTCAGATTCATCTTCAACATCCTCATATGCACCGATCTCAGAATCAGCTTCATAATTAACATTCTCTGCATAGTGAGAATCAACATCAGAAACACTGGCCTCCTCATGAACATCATTAGGAGCCACCAGTCTTAGCAATCTTATGTCCTCTACCAACTATCAGTTCACCATTTTCAACCTTGCTAATTCCTTCTTGAGAGTAGCAACTTTATCAAAATGCTCAACAAACTCACCTTTCAACACATCCCAAGAAGGGATTGAACATGAAGGCAAGGACAAAAACCACTTCCTTGCACCATCAGAAAATGTGTGCACAAATAACCTCATGGAAACATCCTCATGTTCAACATCCATATCTCCAAAAATACCCATGACAACATCAACATGCTGGCTTGTAGAAACAGGTCCACCAACTATGAATCTTGGCAAGCACTTCCCATCCTCGGTAGAGAACTCATTAGGGGCACCTTCAATGCCATAAAGAAAAAAGGGCCTATATTCCTCCATGAGGAAATGCCCACTACAACTCATCCCTCTACAACAGTGCTAGACACTTGATAGGGAAACATTTCAACAAAAGAATACCTGGAAGTTTGTAGCAGAAACCTTGTTGACTAGAAGCAGGGTAGATCTAGAGCTCACCTTGTGGCTCCATCAAGTTCTTTGTAGTGTAGAGTCACCACCTCCTTGAGAGGAAAATGTTCTTTGTTTCTTCTTCCAACCAACACAAAACTATACCAGGTATACACATTGTTTATCAGGAGGAACACTGATCAAACAGAGAAAATTAGAGCCGCCACTCACAACTAGGTGAGAAAATTTTAGCAAACACTTTGTTTTGTATCTGACTCTTCTAGACTCTCCCAGTGGAGTTTCCATTTTGTTGGCTAGCTCTTTTCCTTGCAGGACCAAGCTTGAATCAAATAGTTGGGCTTAGACTCACAGGTTAGGCACTCAAGCTTGACAAGAAAAACACACCAATTGATGTGGATAAAGGAAAATCCTCCTTCTTCTTTGAGCTCCACATTCACTCAGGTGGGTATTGCCTTATCTGCACATTCAAGACACCTCATGACAAAACCAAAGGCCTGTAGATAGATTAATGTGGAATGGTTCTCAAACTCCTAGGTATCTTGTACCTTAATGAAGCCAATATCTCATGCAATAGCCCAACTTGCATGGAGTGAGTATGAAAACCAGAGACCTACACTAACAACTTGAAAGGGAAAGGGTGGGACATAAGTGAAATGATTTTAAATGGATTTTGAAGGGACCCCTAAGATACCCTAAGTCTCTGATAGACCAGTGCCTTGTCCAATGCACCACAGAGTCAAATACAATATTGCAAGAGACAGCTATGAAACAAGAACACAACATGCTTAATGTGTTGATGCCTGACATCAATCACACACCATGACCAAACCTCAACTTAGCACCCACCTGTGTATTCAAGCATGTTACTATCCACTCAAAGGATTTTGACATTCCCATTAGAAGAGACCTATGAACAGATAATACATTGACCAGTATCCACTACAAGACAAGCATGATGCATCTTTGATACCCCAGCCCATACATATTTGAACACCAGTCCTAGACTCAGTTGCTTCTGCGAAAATAACTCTATTGCAGACACTCACTGGAAATGCAAGTAGAAAGAGTACACACCCTTGATGTTGTAATCTATAAGTCTAAAACCCAAATGGAGACAATCTGATACAAGAACAAGTATGCTGCAATCTCATACATAAGACAAATCCGTTACAATATGTATTATATTCTCTGAACCAGCAATGGAAAATAGAACACCCTATATGCAAAGAGAAGGAGAAATCTATAAGACAGAACCCTTCCTTTGGAACCAATTCTCCTCAAAAATTTGTAGAATAAGGAACCCATACAAAGACGAACAACCTCTAATTTAAACCACTAGCTGTCTTGGAATTCTCAGAGAGAATGCAACAAGCTACAGACAGCTAGGGTTAGGGTTAGGGTTTCTCCCAATAGTCACAAAATTTACTGCAAAAACACCTCGAGCCAAGAAAAATTGTCCTCCTCCACATGGCACAAATCCCTGTAATCACTCATGGCACCCTGGACCACACTAGAAGGCGGAGAAGTTCAAACTCACCAACTCTGGCCCCTTTTGTCATCAATTCCAATCCTTCTTGGTCACTGGAATTGTCTCTGAGATTTGAATTCAAACTCCAACAGCTACCACCTTGGCACCCAGCTCATCAGTGGTCACGATTCGAACGGAGATCAACTTTATATCCCTGCCGTTAGATCTCTCATCTTCCCGGGCTTCAGATCTTAACCCATCAAGCACCTCGGGTCAACGTTTCACGAACTGGAAACAAGGCAAAATCCCAGTCATGGAATGAAAAGCTTAACCATAGTTGAATCCCGCGAACACATGACTACACATGTTGAAAATAGCCCACCTAGGTCATCTGGCGAACTGGTGACAAAGGAACTTTCACCAATTCACGGAATACACCATACCTCCACTAAAAACTCTAGTGACCCCATGACCACTCATTCACCAAGTCGCCAGACCAACCAGCGAACCACCAAATCACCCTGCGAACCCGTGATAAGAAGCAAATTTGTCGGGCCACTAAACCTTTTTCACTCCGCCAAACCTCAGATCCCACCAATAACTCCACAAATGCGATGCCTGATGCCACCTATCACCACGCCTCATACTTGGGCCAGCCATATGCCATATGTCACAACACCATTCGCTAATCCATGCCTAGTCACTGGCACAGGGCTCACTTTCCATAAGCCTTCAAAAATTAATAGCTAGCATAAGATCTCATGGCACTGACAAATCACATGAGAACTTACACCGACCATTAGATCTATCCTCATCATAGACCCCTCTGACAATGGCCCCACCTTTGAGCACATCCACGTCAACCAATAGAAACTCAGCACGTCACCACTATGGATGCCACAAAACCACCTCCCACTGGGCCCTAGGGACACATGTCGACCGGTCACATGATTGCATAACCAAAGAATGGGCTATGTGATCATGCGACAGCCAACCAAAAGTTACCACATGACCACCATTGACAGTGGGCCCACAATGAACACACCCATCGGCACTTGATCAGACGGTGGGTGCATGATCGCATGGGGTGAGAATATTCCATGTGATCACACGCCGACCGTAGATCTTTTATCTTTGACACCAGGCCCTGCTGACAAGAGCCAAGTCACCACCTGCCGGCCAATTAGGAACACCCATGTCACTAGAAACACCGGCCCCACCAACTAACTACCGAGCATTCAGCGACTACGTGACTAACCGTTTGTGAAGTCATGAGATGTTAGCCGCAAACCGCAAGGGATGAAGAGATCATGCGACTACATAGTCACCAGGTCGTGAGATGCCAGCCGCTTAACCGCTAGAATTAGGAGACCAAAGATAACTGCTAGTCGCGAGGTCGCCGAATGAAGAACAAACCGCCAGGCAGCTGAAAACCATGAAGAACTGGGACCACGCGGACAGGTGGTAGGCGGTCGCATGATCACATGTCAGAAAAGTCTGACATGCGGCCATGCGATAGCCAATTAGAGAAGAGCTTTAAAGGCCCAGGCCCACCTGTAATCGCACTTGCGTAGTTAAGGAACAACCATCAAACAAGAGACTGTGAGGTCGAAAACACACATGGGGTTTTCGACACAGCGGAAGATCGAAAACACACAAAGTTTTTGATGCCAAATGATAAGCGCACAAAAGCAGGAAGCACAGGGTCAGAAATAATGAAGGCCGAAAACACATAGACCGAAAACATCACAGACTTTTGAAAACATTGTGGGTTTTCGACACTGTGGCAAATTTTGAAAATTGCTTCCCGCGGACCTTAAACTTGAATCTCTCTGGATTTTTCAAATTGGCACGTGAAATTTGGATCAGAGCAGGGTGACAACATGAAGAACACAGGGCAAGACATTTGACACACACTTTGCAAGGAACAGCCCAATTTCACAAGATTTTTGCTATGACAGAAAATTGGCCTAACACTATTCTTACAACTTTTTGATATTAGGTTCATAGCTAGTTGAAATTTTCATGTCAAGTTGACTAACCCTGATTTGCTAATTTTTCATTGCCACTTAAGGGCATAGTTTGGCCTCTCATGATCTTGCACATACCCAACTAATGACAACAAAATAAACTATTAGGAGTATCAATCTCCCCCTTTGGCATTAGTTTGGTATGTTTGTTGAAAAATTCAAAAACTTCAAAGTCATTAATCAAAATTCAAAATTTTGTCCTTTGTCCATTTCTTCTTCTTCCAGTAAACATATTACTCCCCCTGAAGTAATAATTCGGTACATATCCATATTATATATAGAGTCTTCATACTTATTCTTATCAATCATAGTCCCCCTTTCACTTAGAAAAACTTATATATATTCCCCCTTTTTTAACAAAAATGCCAAAATATATACTTACTTCTTATCTGGTGTGGGGATCTTATCAAAATTGCTTTTATACTTATCATCTACATCCTTAAGTGATGCCTTCCAGATATATTTCAATGTTTGTAACACTATTATCTTCTCTCTTATATCAGTTGTAAGACTAGCCATACTATCCATAGCACTCACATCTGGTGTGCTAACTAAGTCTTTAGCCTTTTGTATTTTCCTCTCCAGTGATTCGATGTTCGGTATCAAAATGGTTTGAAGCTCTAGTAGATCTCAGAAACTGGAAGCTTATATATATTCCACATCTTTTAAGCCTCACAAATACATCGAAGAAAGATAGATTGAGTGTGAAATGGAAACCTCTAGACCAAGGTGTTATTAAGTTGAACTTCGATGGTGCATCTCGTGGCAATCCAGGGATGTCTGGTATAGGTGTGTGTTTATGAAATCACTTGGGCATACCTCTAATTATAAAATCATCACCTATTCCATGGGGCACCAACAATAATGTAGAGGTTTCAACTTTTCTCCTCAGCCTTGTCACAACATCATCTATGAAGATACCTCAGCTCCAAGTGGAAGGGGACTCTCTTGTTATTATTCAGGCTTGTATTAATAGAAAAATTCAATGCAGAAGTCTAGCATACAAGCTAAAACAAGCTTGGCACCTAATTGATTCTTTTGAAAATTGCCTCCTCACTCATACTTATTGTGAAGGTAACCAATTGGCTGACTACCTTTCAAACTTAGGATGTGATGGAAAGAAACTAAATAGTTCGGATCCAACTTCATTGGTGGAGCTATATCCAAGTTTATTGGATATCATTAGCAATGAAACAAGGTTGTCATGATTTATCATTTGAAACTCTCCATGTCGTCATTCAGTACCTTGCAGAAAATGATTAATTGAGATGGATGTGCTGGAATCTCCTGGCATCTTTGTATCGGGTGACGATTTTGGGTTTTCTTTCAGGTTCTTTCCCGAATGAACCCTTGAACCTGTTTTTAATTTTAAATAATATATATAGTGGCTCCGCCCACTTGTTTTGAAAAAAACAAAAACAAATATAATTAATTAAAAATTAACTATAATGTTATTTGGGGTCATTAATTAAATTAAATTAAATTAATGTTAAATGGATGAATTTAGGTGTCTACACAAGCTTATCTAAAAAATAAGAAAACTTCAATCTAGGGAGTGGCTTGGTGTGAATTTTTTATGTCTTTTCTTCTATGCATATGTACTTGAGCTCAATTTCTTTCCTTTCAACCATATCTCTTAAATAATGATACTTGATTTCCACATGCTTGATTCTATCCTGAAAAATGGGATAACCAAAAAATTCACACAACTTTGGTTGTCACAAAGGATCATAGTAGGTTCCAAAGGCTGCTAAAATAGTCCCGCAAGAAGCTTTTGAAGCCACACTACTTCTTTTGATGCCACATAAGATGCAACATATTAAGCTTTTTCTGTACTCCTAGCTACACATGATTGTTTCCTGCTGCACTAGGAAATCATAGTTGAACATAGGATGAAACAATAACTAGAAGTTCTCATCCTATTAGACACACACCCTACCTAGTCTAAATTAGAAAAAACTTGCAAGTTTATACCTTTACAAGAAATATATTTCAGACCATATCCCACTATTCCACTTACATATCTCAAAATATGTTTGGCTGCAAGAAGATTAATCTATCTAGGATCACACATGAACTAACTCAGAGTGTTAACATGATAACATATATCAGGCCTAGTATTAACCAAATACATTAATGATGCAATCAATTTCCTATACATAGTGGGATCAACTAAATCTAAACTGGTTGTAACCTCATGTAACTTTTTCATATTTTCTTCCATAGGAGTTGACATGTAATTGCTGTCTAACATACCAAATCTTTACAAAATTTTAATAGCATATTTCCCATGAGTAAGGATAATCTCATTTGGTCTTTGTCATACTTCAAGTCCAAGGAAGTAGTGTGCATAAGAACAAGATATTTCATCTTGAATTCAAAATCTAACTCTATCTTACATTTAGCATTTACCTTGAAATAGAGATTTGGATCTGCATCATTTTTGAGAAAGCCCAAACTCAATAAATAATAATCAATACTTTCATACCATGCATGTGGAGCTTTCTTAAGGCCATACAAAGCTTTTTTTAATTTGCACACATGATTCCTTCTCATAAATCACAAAACCCTCTGGCTTCTCAATGCATGTACTTCTTCAATTAAACCATTCAAGAATGTTGTCTTCACATCTATTTGATGTAGTTTCCATCTTTTAACTACTACAATAACAATGATAGTACTGATAGAAGTTTAATGTGCTACAAGAGAAAAAGTCTCCTCATAAGCTATGCCTTCTTTTTGAGAAAACCCTCTAGCTACAAATCTAGCTTTATATTTTTTTAATACTACCATTATCTTCATGTTTAATTTTGAACAACCACTTAGAAGAAACAATAGATTTACCTTTAGGCCTAGGAACAATGTCCCAAACATCATTCTTGATAATGGATTGATATTATTCCATCATGACATCTCTCTATACTTGCAATTTTTAGGCCTCAAAATTTTAAGGCCTAGATTCAATAATATGACTCATCAAAGAAACATATTCTCCAAATTTATGAGGTCTCTTACTTTATTTAAAAGTACCACAAGGGACTGCATATTTTTCATCCTCTTGCATAGTATGCCTAGCCCACAAAGGTCTCTTCTTGCCAAATAGAATATTACTTGGACCAAAAGAGGAATCTATATAAGGATCAACAAGATCAATAGGATCTTCTAACTCAGGAGTCTCCCTTTGAATTTTAGAAGCGGAATCGGGGACAACAATATCCATACCTTGGGAGGGCTCAAGATATTCTCTATGAATTTACATATCAATCTCTTTAAATTTTTGCAAGCTACATTGATGAAGGGTACTCCCCTTAATACCACAAACACATAACAGAAATAGAGAAACAACAACAATATGCAAGAACAGAAAATTGGCTTCTTATTATCTCCACAAATGTGGAATTACAAACTTTTAGAACTACAATATGCAAAGCCACATGGGCATTCCCTTACAATATTTTGTAGGACAAAGCCTCGAATTATTACCCACATCTACCACCTAGAACTATTCTGAATTCCTAAGACAACACTACAGACCTTTCTTATATAGGTAATTTCCACCGCTCGAGAAGGTTCCAAAAATTTAGCCCTTTAGGCCAACAAAACATAGAATTATTTATTTTTCAAATTATTACAATAGGGTCGGCTCAAAAGAAATACAAACTATGATTTTTGGGTAACCCAAATTTTGGAGGCCATAACTTTCTAACCGTAGCTCTATTTTTCTATTGTAACCTCTTTTCGAAAATGCCATGATGAGATCTATAATGCCTAACACGCGCTAGCACCAATCAGTCAGGGGTCGATCATGATCTAGAGCCTCGAAGGCCTTCAAAATTGACCTGAAAGATTTTGTACCCAAAAATCTCAATAACTTCACCAATACTAATGATGTGGCAATGAAACTCAACTGTTAGGTTGGAATGACTAGGATGAACCTCCAACTGTGAAACCAAAACGTTCTGAGATCATATGACCAACTTACTAAAAATTGTAAGTTTCCATAAATAGCAGCTCTACACAAGATAACCCTTATTGAAAAGCAAACAGAAATATTTTTGGGTGATGCAAGATTGCTCTTACACCTAGGATGCTCCTGCATCAGACACCCGAGGTAATTTGAGAAGTGACCTTGTCATGACTCAGGTGTGTAGAGGAAAACCAAGATAGTTAATCTCCTCCTTTGCTAGCCATGATGAATCTTCAACAGGTCATCCTTTCCATTTGACCAAATACTCTTCATATGTCCTATTCCTTGTGCTTCTGCCAACATGACTACCCAATATGTCTTCAATCTCCTTGATATCTGAACTGGTTGCTAGAATACTCCACTGTGCTGTTGTAACCTCATCTTCAACACCTCCTTCATGATACTCTGTCAAATCTGAACCATTAAATACTGATGAAATATTCATCTTAGTAGGCAACTCGACCTCATATGCATTTCTTGAATCATGCTTCTTTAGTATCTTACATGGCCCAAACTTCTTCATTTTCAACTTGTTATATGTACCAACTGGAAATCTTTCCTTCCGCAAATGAACCATAACTTCATCTCCAACCTAAAATTTCTTATGCCTCCTTTTCTCATTAGCCTTAGCCTTATACTATGCATTCATCTTGGTAATGTGCTTCCTCACCTCCTCATGGATGTTCTTCAAATGTTTTGTAAAATCTTCAGCTTCAGCACTACTTATTTCTCCTTTATCTATCTTTCTCAACTCAGATGCATTTCTTGGACTACTCCCATATACAATTTGGAATGGTGATTTACCAGTGCTCCTATTGATGGAATTATTGTATGTAAATTATGCCTGTGGTAAAATCAAATCCCATCCCATTGGCTTATCTCCACGCAAAAATCTCAGCAAATTTCCCAAACTCCTATTCACCACCTCTGTCTATCCATCAGTTTCTAGATGATGTGATGAACTAAAATTCAAATCTATCTTCAACTTCTTCCACAATGTATGCCAGAAATATCCAACGAACTTAGTGTCCCTATTTGAAACTATACTCTTTGGCGAACGATGTAGTCTCACCACTTCTCTGAAAAACAATTCTGCTACATGAACAACATCATTAGTCTTCTTGTAGGGAATAAAATGTTCCATCTTTGAAAATCTATCAACTATCACAAAAATTGAATCATGTCCCCACTGTGTCCTTGGTAAACCAAGAACAAAGTCCATACTGATATCCTCCCAAGGTTTCTCTGGTACAGGTAATGGCTGATAGAACCCTATATTCTACTTCACTCCCTTCACCATCTGACATACTCTGCAACTCTGTACAAACTTCTTGACATCTTGCTGCAACTGTGGCCAATAATAATTCTCACTAACCAAAGCAAGGGTTTTATCACGACCAAAATGTCCAGCCAATCCTCCGTTGTGCTTCTCCCTGATGAAATTCTCCCTTATAGAGCTTCTTGGAATGCACAATTGACTCTCTCTAAATAGCATATCATCTTGAATGATGAAATCCATCCACTTTGTTCTGTCTAGAGTAATAGGTTCTTTACAAGCTTTTCAAGCTTCACCAAAATCAGGATCCTCTGGATACAAATTCTTGAGTTTCTTGAACCCAACCACCTCAATCTGCATCTCTGTCAGCAATAGTTGCCTTCTGCTAAGCGCATTTGCAACCCTATTAGACTTTCCACTTATGTGTTTTAAAACAAATGTATAACTCTGAAAAAACTCAACCCATTTCAAATGCCTTTGATTCAACTTTCCTTGACTATTCAAATATTGCAAAGCTTGATGATCAGTATACAAAACAAACTCCTTAGGAAGTAGATAATGTCTCCACTTCTTCAATGCCTAAACTATAGCATAAAATTCATGATCATAAACAAAATATTTCCTTTTGGCATCATTTAACTTCTCACTAAAATAAGCAATAGGTTTACCTTCTTGGCTCATAATAGCTCCTATTGCAGTACCACTAGCATCACAGTCTACTTGAAACACTTTATTAAAATCTGGAAGTGCTAAAATAGGTTGTTCTGTAACTTTTTGTTTCAATAGTTTAAAACTCTTATCTACCCCATTAATCGATTTGAACTCTTTTCTATCCCCTCTCATTGTTTCAGTCAAGGGTCCACAAATACTGCTAAAATTTTTGATAAAATTTTTGTAAAAACTAGCCAAACCATGAAAAGATCTTACCTCAGTAGCACTACTTGGAGTAGGCCATTCAAGGATAGCCTGTACTTTCTCTAGGTCAATTTTCAGACCTTCTGCTGAAACTACAAATCCCAAATACACTAACTCCTTCACAAAACTGCACTTCTTCAAATTAATCAACAATTTCTCATCTCTCAGCTTCTCAAACACCATACAAATATGCATCATATGCTCTTCCAATGTCTTACTAAAGATCAAAATATCATCTAGGTAAACAATGACAAACTTACCCAAAAACTTTTTCAGAACCTCATTCATGAGCCACATGAAAGTGCTTAGTGCATTGGTTAGCCCAAAAGGCATGACTAACCACTCATATAATCCTTCCTTTGTCTTGAATGCAATCTTCCATTCATCTCCTTCTCTGATCCGAATCTGGTGATGTCCACTCTTCAGATCTATCTTTGAGAAATACACAGCCCCACTCAAACAGTCCATAATATCATCCATTCGTGGCAATGGAAACCGGTAATTGATTGTGATCTTGTTTATTACTCTAGAATCTATACACATCCTCCATTCTTCTCTGGTGCTAATACCGCTAGTATAGCACAGGGACTTAGACTCTCTTGAATCAACCCCTTTTGTAATAACTCATGTACTTTTCTATTCAACTCTTTACTTTCTACTAGTGTCATTCTATGTGCTATCTTGTTTGACAAACTGTCTCCTGGAATCAAATCTATCTGATGACTGATCTTCCTTACTGGTGGTAATCCATTAGGTACATTATTAGATACAATATCTTGAAACTCATTCAAAAAATCTGCAACCTCTATAAGCACATCCTCTACTTCCTCCTTATCATCTTTTGGAATTAAAGAAAAACACACATGCTCATGCCTCATACCATCTAAGAATTTTCTTCCATCAACAAATGTTATTCTTACATTACCACATACCTTTTCTTCGATCTCCTTCAATGGCTTTAGCTTATGTCACACTCCATCCTTTGTCAGGGAATAGGTATTCACACGACCATCATGTATAACACATTTGTCAAACTACCATGGTCTACCCAACAACATATGGCATGCATCCATAGATATGATATCACATAGTACCTCATCTTGGTACCCACTAATCTTGAACTTTACTAGGCACTGTTCACTGACCATGATCTTGTGGTCATCCTGCACCCAGGCAATCTGATATGGATGTGGATGTTTCTATCTTTTGAGCTTCAACTTTGTCACCATCTCTTCTGACACCAAATTGTCAGTGCTTCCACTATCAATAATCACATCACAACATTTACCCTCACACTTGCATTTAGTGTGAAACAAACTCCTCCTTTGTTTAGGTTCATTCTCACCACTCAACAGGACTCTTCTGTTAATCAACATTTCTCCTCTTTTAGCATCTTCAAAATTTGAGGATCTGACATCTTCATCTACATGTACCACTCTGGCTTGGCTTTCATTCCTCCTATCTATCCTTCCTTGGCATTGAGGACATTCAAATGCCCTATGACCTTCTTCTCCATAGTGAAAACATGTTCTACAGAAGCCTCCTCTTCCTAAACCTTGTCCTCTTCCTCTTCCTCTCTGATCTCTATTGTTCTGATCTTGGAAATGGTTGGAATTGTTTCCTCTCTAATTTTGACTGCTACTAACCTCATCCTTCTTTTTCAGATCTTCATTTCAGCCTCCATATGACCATCCACCAGATCGTCCACCGTGACCTATTCCGTTTTGTCTACTTTTGAACTTCTTGCTCAACTTTTCCTCTACTTTTAGGGAAAATTGGTATGCCTCTTTAATACTGTTCATTCAAACCAAATTCAACTCCTCTTGAATGCTTGGCCTCAACCCATTAAGGTAACATGCAACTTTCTCCTTATCAGCTTCCGCATGGCCTGTTCTGATGAGTATTCGATAGAACTCCTCTATATACTCTTGAACAGATCTTCATGATTGCTTCAAACTTTACATCTTCTTCAGAAGGTCAAGCTCATAATCAACAGGGATGAACTATCACTTCAATTTATCCACCATCTGATCCCATCTTGTGATTTTTTCTTTCCCTCTTCTATTTCACTCCAATTGAATCTCTTACCACTAGATCTTCACATGACCTTTCAGTTTGGCCTTTGCAAACTTGACCCGATCAGGATCCTCAATATCTTCATACTCAAAATATTCTTCACATTCATTGATCCAGTCGATCAATTCCTCTAGGTTAAGATTCCCTGAAAATGTAAGAACCTCAATCTTAGGTCTTTTCCCGATCTTGGAAATGGCTTGGAAAAGCCTTTCTTCCTCTTGATTATAAACTTTGACTTCTCCTTCTTGATCTTCTTCTTTGGCTTCATCCTCGCTTTCGTCTCTGACATTAAGATTCATTCCTCTACGAATCTCCTCTTGCAATGATCCCACTTGTCTCTGCAGTTCCCTAACCTCAGGTGTTACAACACTAGCTCTTCCACCATGTTCCCTTCATGGAGGTATTTTCATGCTTCTCGCTGAAACCCTAACCACAGTCCTGGTGCAAACTATCTCATAGTTGACGATCTGTTTACATAGAAACCCTAACCCATGATCCTAGTGCAAACTGCCTCACAATCGGTGATCTATTTACACACTCAGGAACTCCTGCTCTGATACCACTTGATGAAGGGTGCTCCCCTTAATACCACAAACACATAATAGAAATAGAGAAACAACAACAATATGCAAGAATAGAAAATTGGCTTCTTATTATCTCCACAAATGTGGAATTACAAACTTTTAGAACCACAATATGCAAAGCTACATGGGCATTCCCTTACAATATTCTGTAGGACAAAGCCTTGAATTATTACCCAGATATACCACCTAGAACTATTTTGAATTCCTAAGACAACACTACAAACTTTTCTTATATAGGCAATTTCTACTGCCTAAGAAGGTTCCAGAAATTTAGCCCTTTAGGCCGACAAAACATAGAATTATTTATTTTTCACAATTATTACAATAGGGTCGACTCAAAAGAAATACAAAATATGACTTTAGGTAACCCAACTTCTGGAGGCTATAAGTTTCTAATTGTAGCTCCATTTTTCTATTGCAACCACTTTTCAGAAACGCCATGACAAGATCTACACTACTTAAGATGCACTAGTGCCAATCAACCGGGGGTTGATCGCGATCCAGAGCCTCTAAGGCCTTCAAAATTGACCTGAAAGATTTTGTACCCAAAAATCTCAATAACTTCACCAATACTGATGATGTGGCAATGAAACTCAACTGTTAGGCTGAAATGACTAGGATGAACCTTCAACTGTGAAACCAAAACGTTCTGAGATCATATGACCAACTTACTAAAATAGTAAGTTTCCATAAATAGTAGCTCTGCACAAGATAGCCCTTATTGAAAAGTGAACAGAAATATTTTTGGGTGATGCAAGATTTCTCTTACACCTAGGATGCTCCTGCATCATACATATTCTTAAAAAGAAATATATCTATTGATTTCAATCTTCTTTTGACCATGAATGTAGAACTTGTAAGATATTGATGATTCACTATAACCAACAAAAATACCCTTCTTGTTGGAAAGTGGTGTTTTGGGGCACTAGGGGTCACTTGAGGGTTTTCATTCATCAAAACACTTATTATGGAGTGATCGCATGCAGAGAGTTTTGATATTGGAGTCACAATCATGAAAATGACTAAGTATAGAATCAGGACAACACTGTACTGTGGAACAGTTTTGGTCAACAATGACAATATATGATCTATTATGGCTTGCAAGGTTAATAGAAGGTATTTTGGGATATGTATATGCTTTGGTTAAGGTTTCATGTGTTTTGGCAATCAGATCAGTGAGATACAATGATCTGAAGGTATGCAAAGATAGAGAATCATTGTAACAGGGCACATAAGTAGTTGCAAAGATTAAGGCAAGAATAGTGGATATGGTAACGTGCTAAGTTAGATGGATAAATTATATTGCTGACTCTTTGGTAATATAAGATTTCCAACTCTATGTTTATCATTTACATAATTTAATATTATGTTTTGTATGGTATTTGTGAAGCTGACTGGATGGCAGATTTTGTATAAGTATAGAGTGTTTTGTGGAAGCAATTTGTATGGATGTTATAATGGATATGATGATGATGCAAATCTGAGAGTGGAGAGTAGATGCGAGATCAATATGTGACAAAGCTACAACTAAAACTATCTAAGAAAAGGAAGTGTTTGTATTGTTCATTTTGGAGAAATCTTTTGAGACAATTTTGATTGTAAGAGCTATATGTTCACCACCTTTAACCAGGTGTTTTGTATCCCCTAACAGCATTTTGTATTCCTTTAGAAAGGAAATGTACTATGTAATAATTAGCTCCTAACAGGGCTAGATCTCCTAACAGGGATATAATATTTTAGTACATAGTTATGGGTATCATCCCCACCGGGGTTTTTCCTTGGCTAGGGTTTCCTCGAGAACAAATCATGGTGTCATGAATTATGTGTTGTGCTTATATGTTCTTTTCATTTCAACATTATTTTGGTTTATTTATAATTGGTTGAAGTTTAAATTAAAGTGCAATAATACTGATTCACCCCCTTCTCAGTATTACCTAATCCTAACAATTGGTATCAGAGCTATTGTCCCTTGGAGAGAAAGCCTAACAACTTAAGGGAGATCAGAATTGAGTTGGAAAGTTTGTAAGAGAACTTTGAAGTAGCACTTGAAGATCTGGACAAAGAGAAGGCTGAGAATGGTATATTGAAATTCAAATTGAGAAGAGAAGAAGGTTTCATCAGGAAACTAAAGGAACAACTTGAAACTTCAAGAAATCAGAAATAAGACCTAATGGACAAGATCCAAGAAGATTCAGACAATGATAAATCATATCAAGTAAAGAAGTTGGAGCAAGAAAAAGAGAAAATCAATCTTCTGCTGATTATAGAGATTCAACTTGAAAAGGATGCAATGAACAAAGTTGAAGAGTCACTAAAAGAAGCAAATGAGTAGAGAGGACAAATGAAGACTAAACTTGATCACTACAAGGATAAATGTTAGGAATTGGAGAAGTAAAATCATATCATTAAAGGAGAACTCACTCAATGACATGAGCAGTGATAAAATTAATGAGAAAAGATCAAGACAGAAACCTAAAGGAGACATGACTGGAGTTGGATTCAATGAAGTAGAATGTTCTAAGACCAATGAAGAAGCAAATGAAGCGAAGAGTGAAGAAAGACCTACTCATAAAGAACCTAAAGAACAAATCAAAACTTTCAGAGGTAGATGCTTTGGATGCAAAAAAGTTGGACACATGAAAAGAGATTGCAAAAGTAAAGGTACCTCTAAAACCTTTACCAGTTACTATTATAACTGTCATGATTATGGACACAAGAAAGAATATTGTAGAAAACTAGATTAGTCCAGGTATAAACAAGAGTATGTTGACCAGAGATGAGTCAACAATCAAGGTTACATGTCTTAAATGTAATAACTTTGGGCATACTGCAAGATATTGAAAGTTGCAAGTAAGTCATGAAAGAAAGAAACCACTTACATGTTACAAATGCAACAACCTTGGACATATAGCAAAGTTTTGTAGACACAATGGAGAGAACAACAAAAGAGGACCAAGAGAACAAAGAGGACCAACTCTTGTGGTTATAAGGAAGAATGTTGGTGATAGTGGCAAAAGTCTTAGTGAGTACATGGATGAATTTGAGAATCATTTCAAGAAATCAGAAAGAAAATAGGATGACAAGATATGGAAGTTAAAAAAATTCAATAAGGCATTGGTTCATGGAGAGACAATAGATGATATTATGTCTTTGCATGATAAATTCTTTGAGACATCGAACTAGAAGGCTGCATGGCCTTAGGGGGAGCATTGGATGCAAATATCAGAGTATATCAAGCCCCTTTATGTGTGGAGTAAGCTCATGTGAGATTAGGTATGGTGTGTACAGATACTATGGAGTCTATGGTTGAGAGCGTAGCACTTGGTGATCCATTTTTCATGTTGGTGAGTTTTGTGTTGACTGGACAACATGCAAAGTTCAGCTACCATTGTTTAATGCACTTAATCAACTTGCGAAGGATAAAAGAGCTTGGAGAACATCATTTCAACACCATTTGTTGATCAATGACTAAGGAGAGAAGAGTTGCAAAGCATTACAGTCATCTAGTAGAGAGATTTCATGATCGTGTGAAGTAAAGTGCCAGATTCAAGTGTATTGAAGGTATTTAGACCTATACTCATTGAGAAGTTATGGATGCACTAGTTATCTTTGATGTTGTGGATAGACCTAGGTACAAGTTTAAGAGTCATCCATTTAAGTCTTGTGACGATGATCTAAAAGGAGAGTTGTCAAAAACCCCTATTGGCGTATTGCACATAGAAGATATTAGAGCTTATATTCACTGCAAATTTGAGATCATAGTAGATGTGAATATTTATAGGGAATTTGATTCTATGATAGAAGCAGATGGATCTATGGTAGAGGAATTCAAGAATATAGAGAATCGGTCTATCATTAAGCTAACCCTACTTACGAAGTTCATGGAAACATGATGGTTTAAAATAATTCTTAGTAGAATCCATGATCAATTTATATGGATTGGAGAAAAACTAGTGAAAATATGTGCATAGATGATTCATGACATAACTAGATTAGATAATGAAGGAGCCCTTCCTATAGTAGAAAAGAACTTAAGGAAACAGGTGGAAACCCTAACACACTAAAAATGGGATAAGAGGGCAATGCCAGTCAATTACATCTTCCAACAAGATGTTAGATTGGTGGAAATGATATTGGACTACAAACTATACTATAGCAGTAGACCAAACTCTATTTCTGCTAGTGTTATCATGATGGTCTATAGGATGGTCAAGGAAAACAAGAAGTATAACCTTTGCGAAGTGTTATCTCAACAGTTTCTAGAGAATGTAAATGTGATAAAGAAAGATAGGACTAAAGCATTCAGGTTTGGGTCCTTGTTGGTTCACATGTATATACATATAATTCACAAGTTCCTTGGCATGCACCCTAGGGCATGGAAAGATAATGTACCCACTGGAATTCACATTTTAGAGAGTTATAGAAGACAAGAAAAGAATTGAGTTGATGGTGAAATATTATCTTGGACCAAGATACTACAAAGGAAGATGAAGGAAAGGTATAGGATACCTGAAGATATTGTTGAGAAGTATGAGGACACTATCTATTTCATGGTTGAAACCAATTGTGTTTATTTTGAGGTAGTAGAACTGAGGAAGAAATGGTGCTACCCAATGGGGTATGAAGTAAGTTCTAAGATATTGACTATGCAGGTAGACCATGTACTGGCAGTTGAGATAGACCCTATTGAGGAGAGATGGGGAACTTATAGGGAGAAGTCAGGAAGGATTAGAGAAGAACAAGAGAAGGTAACAAGCAAGAGAAAGATCAGTAAAACTGTGGAAGATATCATTGCGAAGGTAGGAATCACTAAGGAGCAGTTGAAAAACATAAGAGAAAAGATGGAGGCATCTTATAGCATTGCTATTGATGCACCTATTCCTTCGGAGGTAGAGAAAACTATGAGTCCTACACTAGACATAATTGATCTATCACCTACACAAGAGGACACAACATAAGAAATTATACCTATGAGCATTCCTAGAAGATCTACAAGATCTACCAAGCAGGGAAGTCCAAAGGAAAAAGAGGTAGTAGTGAAAAAGAGGAAGAAGGAAGTAAAGGTAACTGAGAAAGAAGAAGAAAAAGTAGCACAAAAGGATCCACAGACTTTGTGGAAACTAGACCTTAAATCATTATAGAAAAGAGTCATAAAAGATGGAAAATTGAAGATAGTGGATAGATATTATGAGAGGTATGATTATGAGAATTAGGCAATCATTGAAGATACTATCATTGAGTATCTATTGACCTTTAAGAAAAATCTGTTGGAGTTTGAAGAAAGTATCCCTAAGGAACTATATAGTAAACTAGAGATCAGAAAGAAGTTGGCACAGTCAGAAGATGAGAATATAAGAAACAAAGCTATACAAGACATGTTGCATACTGTCTCTATACAAGAAAGAGAGAGGATAATAAATGAGCTGAAACCATTATTGAGGACAAAGGCTAGACTAGTGAAAATCATGGCTAGAAAGTATGATGAAGTAAATTGAGGATACTCAAAAGGAACTGGACCAAATCCTTATGAGTGATATGCCAAAGAAAACCTTACCTCCTAAGGTCACCAAGCCTACATCTTTGGGATTAGGAGAAAGTTGAAAGGTAGTAGATGTAAGTGAGAAAGCTAGCATGCAACTAGATTTATTTGTCTCTAGTGTGCTTGTGACCCTTGACACTTCACATGATGTGAATAATCCATTTTTGGATAATTTGGATAGTGCGATGGAAATTGAAGAACAAGGATAGGTAGAGGAAGAGAAAATAGAGGAGAAACAAGAAGAGAAGTTAGAGGAAAAGAAAATTCAGAAATAAGAAATGAAGGTAAAAGAGATTGAAGCCAAAAAGGTAGTTGAGGTTAGAATGGAACAAGAGATAGAACCCGACACCTCCTCTACTTTATTGTTGGAAAATATGGCCAAACTAGTAAGTGTTGTTGTAGATAGAATGGATGACAATGAGCTTATGAGGCTATCCTTAATCACCTTCGCTAAGACTAAGGAAAGGTCAATGCAAAAATGGGATAAAAGAATAAAAGTAATGACTAGGGCTATAGAGATAGTAAACAAGTTACTCCCTACACCGATTGATTTTCAAGGTAAGGATGAAGTAGAGAACCTAGGCATGGCTTTGGATAGCTTTGACAATCACTTTGAGTCATTGCTAAAGACTGCAAAGGATAAGGAAGAGAAGAGGTTCTTAGAGAAGAAACTGAGAGAAGTATGTCAGTCCATCTCATGGGACTTAGACATTCTCAAGGCTACTAGTCTTAAGGCTAAGAGTTGTGTTGCACAAGGCAGAAATATTTACACTTGCTGCATAAGTGCTTGCAGTCATGTAAAGAATATTAAGGAAATTATAAGCAAGGATAGGGCTACTCTTGACAATTTGATGAACAGTTTTGAAACATCTTCACTAACTATGATTGAAATGGATAAACAAGAATCCAAGCTATTGGATAAAATCAGTGTACTAGAAATAGAGAAAGGGAGAGTGGTAGATAGATTTGGCTTGTTGAAGAGCCTAATAACCCCTAATCTTTCAATGCTGGAGACACATCTATTAGAGATGGAAAAGGTGGAAGGATCAATGTCTATGTCTACACATACTGAGCTTAAGGTAGTGGAGACAACATCATATGCACTGAATGGATTGATCCATGTCAGTGAGCTACTGATCAAATCATGGGCTAAGGAAGTGAAGACCTTGGAAAACTCTTTCCAAGATGTCTTAAAATTGGTGAGTAAGAACTAAGTCTTTTTGTGCTTAGTAGTTTTTGAAATTTTTTAAGTACCTTTTCCATTGATGTCAAAGGGAGAGGAAGAGAAATAGAAAAATGTGAAGAGAGGAAGAGAAGAAAAATAATAAGAAGAATAAAAAGATGTAAATAAAAAAAAAGTAGATAAGAGGAAAAGAGAAAAAGAGATATGTATAGTTAGTGCTTTAACACTTAGTCATTTTTCTAAGTGTTTCCATCAATGCCAAAGGGAGATATTGTTAGCAAGTGGTGTTTTGTGGCACTAGGGATTACTTGAGGGTTGTCATTCATGGAAACACTTATGCTGGAGTGATCACATGCAGAGACTTTTGATACTGGAGTCACAATCATGAAAATGACTAAGTACATAATCAGGAAAGCAGTGTACTGTGGAACAGTTTTGGTCAGCGGTGACAGTATATGATGTATTATGGCTTGCAAAGTTAATAGAAGGTATTTTTGGATATGTATATGCTTTGGTTAAGTTCACATATTTTTTGGCGATCAGGTCAGTGAGATAGAATGATCTGAAGGTACGCGAAGATAGAGAATCAGTGTAATAGGGCACATAAGTAGTTGCGAAGATTAAGGCAAGAATAGTGGATATGGTAACGTGCTAAGTCAGATGGATAAAGTATATTCTAAATCTTTAGTAATATAAGATCACCGACTCTATGTTTATCATTTACATAATTTATTATTATGTTTTTTAAGGTATTTGTGAACCCGACTGGATGGCTAATTTTGTATAATTATAGAGTGTTTTGTGGAAGTGATTTGTATGTATGGTATAATGGATATGATGGTGGTGGTGATGATGATGATGATGATGTGAATCTGAGCATAGAGAGTAGATGCGAGATCAGTATGTGAAAGAACTACAAATGGAACTATCTAAGTAAAGGAAGTGCTTGTGTTGTTCATTTTGAAGAAATCTTTTGTGACAATTTTGATTGTAAGAGTTGTATGCTCACCACCTTTAACCAGGTTTTTTGAATCCCCTAAGAGGGTTTTGTATTCCTCTAGAAAGGAAATGTACTATGTAACAATCATCTCATAACAGGGCTAAATCTCCTAACAGGGATATAATATTTTAGTATATAGTTGTGGGTATCATCCCCACTGGGGTTTTCCCTTGGCTAGGGTTTCCTCGAGAACAAATCATGGTGTCATGAGTTATGTGTTGTTCTTATATGTTCTTTTCATTTCATCATTATTTTGGTTTATTTATAATCAGTTGAATTTTAAATTAAAGTGCAGTAATACTGATTCACCCCCCTCTCAGTATTACCTAATCCTAGCACTTATTTCCTGAAGGTTCCAACTTAATCCTTTTATCTTTTGGTACATGTATGTAAATTGGAAACCCAAAAATTCTAAGATGACTAAATTCAAGTTTAGAACTTGTGAATGCTTCTTCAAGAGTCCTATTGTCTAGAATTTGATGTGGATTATGATTCTTAACATAAATTGCTATACTACAAGCTTCTTCCCATAGAAAAGTTTCAAGACCTTGATAATGGATCATAGATTTTGCTACCTCAACAATAGATCCATTCTTTCTTTTTGCAACAATGTTTTGTTGTGGATTATAAGGGACACAAAACTCCCTCTTAATCCTAGATTCAATACAATTTTTTTGAAATATTATACAAGTATATGCACCCCCATTGTCAAACCTTATAACTTTGATTCTCTTATTAGAAAAATTCTCTATAAGAGATTTAAACTCTTTAAATATAGACAATACTTCATCAGACTCTTTAGATTTCAAAAAATAAATCCATAACTTACGAGAGAAGTCATCAATAAAAATAACATAATACTGAAAAATACTTAATGTTCAGCAACATGCATAAGACCACACAAATCAGAATGAATCATCTATAGCATTTATTTTTCTTTTCTTTCACTATTATGAAGAGGACTTTTAATGTTCTTAGCTAGAGCACAACCTTGGAAAACACCCTCATGATCTTGATTTAGATTTGGAAGACCAACTTCCATCTTCTCCATGGAGTTAAAAGTTATGAAATTAAGATGAGAAAATATTTTATGCCACATATCACTAGTACTCATGGAATCATGTGCTAATGAATGAATAGGATGAGCTAGAAGTCTATATAAACTCTCATGACCAACACCAATTTCATAAGATGTCAAGTAATGCTGGTGTTTTTCTTCCATGAAAGAACTTTGCCTTCAAAAAATGCCACTTGGTATCCTTTATTTTCCAATGCTGAAATAGAAATCTTATTTTTGTTGATACCAAGAATGAATAACACATCACTTAGATGAAGAGGAGTCCCTGAGTCTAAATGAAACGATGTAGTTCTAGCAACCTTTATAGAACAAAAAGCATCATCACCAAATAATGACTTGTAAATGAGTATCCTTTTCTATCATATTAGAGAGATGCTCATAATAACCTGCTATATGAAAAGAATCTCCACAGTTGATTAGCCAAGTATCACTATTAGTAGCAATCTTACTTGAAAGAGTAGAAATAAATAAGAATCCCTCTAAATTTTTACTTGACTCTCTATGAGAAGAATAATTTTCAACTTTTGTAGCAGTAACTTGATGCTTGGGTCTTGTTGAAGCACATAATCTTAGAGAGATCCTGATTCTTCTTAGGCTCAAGAGTTGAATCAAAATTCCTATCTCTCAACCTCTTGAAATTTCCTTTCCTTCCTTTTCATTTAGAAGTATGGGTAGAAAGGACATGATCTTCTTCATGGTGAGATCTACACAAGTATTTCCTCTATCCTCCAATCTACATTCCTTTTGAATGAAATCATCTCTCAACTGATCGAACATTGGTAGTTCATCTCTTTCACTAATCCTTGAATGAAGGATTCCCAAGAGTGAGGAATCCTATTCATGGCCAGCATAACCAGATCTTTATCCTCAATGGAATCTCCAATAATATTGAGTTCATACTTTAATTCTCTAGTCTTCATAAAGAAGGAAACAATAGATTCTCCTCTAGTCATTTTAATGTGTAGAAGTTGGCATATCAAGGATAGAGCTCTACTAGTGTTGTTGAATTCATACAAACTTTGAAGAGACTCAAACATCTCCTTAGCTGAATTCAACTTGGATATAACAGGAACCCGATGATCCTTAACAGAGTCAATCCAAATATTTCTTTCCATGATATTGTTCTTCTTCCATTGTGCTTTCTCAGTGTCACACAAAGGTTCAAGTACATCATATTTTACGTAGTTGAGAAGATCATTCTCTTCAAGAGCAATACAAACCTTGAATTTCCATGAAGTGAAGTTGAATGCACCATCCAACCTATCTTCAACTTTGAGTCCATTCACCATTGTTGGAAGTTGAAACAAGAAAACTAAAAAAGCAGATCAAAGAATAATTCAAAACTTAAAAATTCTAATTCGAGATCATTTCCTTAGAACCATTCTGATACCATGTTAAATTTAGAACTAGAATAAAATAATTAAAATAAAATAATATATATGACACACAAACTATCTTGAAAAAACCTCCACTTGAGGATGAAAAACCCAACCCCCAAAAAGACAGAACCTTTATTATATGCTCAAAACAAATACAATGTTCTCATGCATATGATTGTTAACTCTTAAAAGTCAATCAATAAGCCTTATCTCATAGATACTTCTAACACTAAGAATGTTTTATAAACACAAATCAATCATACAATGATCAAACACAAAAAATAATTATCCATCATGTCCCGAACACATAACATAAGATATATGCGTATTCAAAAAACAATGAAGTCATATAACACTACATATGCAGAGGATTCCATGATTTTGAAGAAAATTCCCAACACAATGAACTATCCATCCATGGTAATCTTTCACACACAGTACTACAATTGATCTCGCGTCACCCATGAATAGACTTTCAGGTGGAATACAAGAGAGACGCACCGTTACAAACTACGAACCGTCGAAGGTTAAGATTCTAGACTTTTTCTCTCCCATGATAAACACAAGCTACTCGGTCCATAAATATCATGAGTCACCACATGAAATAATAACGCCAAATACCAAACCATGAGATGCCCAAACTGGAGAATGGAACCACGAAAGCATCATGATGTTAACATAAAGGCGGTATGGAAAATCAAAAGATGCAGCATCCACGCAGACATGAAAGATAGGGAGTCCATGATAATACAAATGTAAATCTGCCCAAGCTTAATCTTTGTAGTCACTTGAACACTATCTTCATTAATATTGGACAGTTATAGTTACAAAAAGAAGACGATACATCTTGAGAATACTTAAGTGTCATCACCAAAGGAATGTCCAAAGGAACTGCCAAAAGGATGACATGACAGAGAAGAGAGTTGTCATCACACCAACAACCATATTATTAAGTGTACGCATGAGGGTAATGGAATTTTTTAAGAGTGGATACAATAGTAAAAGAATTAACTCATCACCAACACCAGAATAATAAAATCTCTGTAACAGCATAGCAAAGAGTTTGCACAAGCTTGAGAACAAGGTAAATATCATCACAAAGTTTTCACAACCATCATAGGTAAATGATTTCTCCTGCAACATATTAAAACATTAAAAAATAGAGGAAATGAGATCCCTATATTTATTGATGTAACCTAGAAGATCTCAATCCTTCATGACATTGGAACACAAATAGGCCTTAGTTTAATCCCTAAGGAAGAGCTAAGCGCTGGAATTCTATTGCTTTGTTGTAAAAGATTGAGATATTGAAGTTTGTGTAAATAAGTTATCCTAACAATAAAAATATAACTAAGTTTGACAGAGCACAAAAAAAATATAACAAGAAATAGATAAATAATTACGTATATCTAGAATATAAAACATAAGAACTTGACACTAGAATCTGAGTTGATTGTGCCAGGCATAAGCATTAGAAAACTATGTTTGAAGGTGATTGTTGTTTTAAAGATGGATGTAAATCAGATTAGAAACCTCTTAAACACTGATCTTCTAAAAATATGGGTCAAACTAGTATGATACTTTTATTAAATGTCCCAATTTTAGGATTTTCATCCGTTTGGAGTCCAATGACACCTAGTTTTGTCTACTTCTTTGTCCTTATTAAAAATACGGAAAATATTTGTGTTGTATAGGTGCTTGCCTAACTCAAACCTTGTGATGATGTTCCCACCTCCACAACAACAATGATGGAGAAAGAGAGCACATCTCTAAAGAGAAAGAGGCTAAGAAAATGATAAGTGTTGAAATGATAGGATTACCTTAGGTACAAAACATAACTAAGGAGATCCATATACAGGTGGTGATACAATGCTCTTTTGGAAGTATTGGAAGTGTGCAATAACATAATGACAAGAATAAATGAGGAATATGAATCAATACTTGACTATAGCTTCCTTGTGATAAAATTATAGATGTAAAGTGATTTTAGTTTATCACTCTATATTTTGATAACTCATGCTTTGTATGATTTCTCTAGATGTCATGAAGGATAAAATATGCTCTTTATATATGGATCAGGAGGGTTATTTTAGCTATAAGATGACAAGTAATGATAAAATGCAAAGATTGAGACTAGATCACTAAAGACAAAGGATGACACTCTAAACACCCCAAATTTCTATCCCTTTTTTTAGCAATAAGGTGTTGGGTGCTTGTGTCAACCCAAAAAAGGGCCTTTGAAAGGGAGAAGCAACCATCATGTCCCTTAAAGTAGGACCCAATCTTGAATTTTGTATTTGATTATACAAGTGTAGGATCATCAATGAATACTTAGGGTGGTAAAAAAATTAATAATCTTAAAATGAAATTGGAGAATGTGCACTAAAGAAAGTGCCAAATAGAGTGTAAAATTGTTAGGGTAAATAATTTATGCCACAATGAGAAAATAAGAAATTACATGAAGGAAGACACAAAATAATAAATGTTAGGTTGATGAGATGATAATACAAAAAGAAAAATAATAATACATGGTTTATAGAAGGGCTAAAATATATGAAAAAGGGACACGAACGAACATTTGGATACACATAAGGATCAACACGACAAAGATAGATGTGAATAAGGCCAAAACAAGAATGCACAAATCTAAACAAAATGTGGACAAGGAAATACAAATATAGAGACATATGTAGAGTATGCAATTCCTATTATTAAACAATAGGAAATATAAATCGAGGGATATTATAAATCTAGAGACAAGGAAATAAAAATCTAGAGACATTATAAAATTTAATGTGTAGAGTATGTGATTCCTATTATTTTATATTTAATTTACGCGTTCCCCATATACTATTGCAAATAGAATTTGTTGGCATTCACATCTTATTATCTCTATAAAGTTGCTATCTTTAATGCTCAATACTTTTAGATCAACGGTGAATGAATATGAGACAATGACCTGCTTTTCTTTGCACTTTAGGCTTTATTAGACCCATGGGGTAACCCATATTACAATGGAAAACATATTTATCATTGAATTCAATAGGATATTGATAAAGATAATGTTCTCACACTTGCATTAAGGTATGGATGACTTTATTTTAGATTAGCCAAATCCTTAATAACTTATCTTACTTGGCACCTTGAGAACATGTAACAATATGACACATTTATATATATATATATATCTTATTTTTGATTTTAGGTTTATGAGAATCTAGGTTTTGGACCAGAAAATAATCTCAAAATGGTGAATATCTAGGAAAACCAAGTCAAATATTACATGAAACTAACTACCTTTGACAAAAAAATAATTATTTAGAGGATTGATAAAGATACCGTTTCCATACAATGATATGTCCAAGAAAGGTTATTCTCTACAATTCTACTTAGGAATCCCTAAAAAAATATACATATTCTCCCATACCTTATTCGAAGCATATTTGGTCAATTACTTGAATTGAAGTAAGAAACAAGATATACTAATATAGAAATTGTATATTGATAAGATTAGAAACCTTTGATCTCTTTTCTTAAAAGGAAAATACACATATTCAAGGAGATAATTGCAAAGCACACATACACACAAAGAGTTTTTTTACATTAGCTTCTACCTAAATAGAAAAATGTCATACATAATGCATAAAATCATATCCAAAATTTCTTTAGTCATCCATTTGAATTTCATATAAGACTCTAATGAGTTTCACAAATAGGTAATGAAGGTACCTTATTTAATCATCCATTTGAACTCAATATGAACATCCTAAAATTTAATATATAATTTGATGAGAAATCATGTCACATTCTCATAAGAAAATATTTATAAACTTGGAGGGTTATTAATTATGAATAGAGAACATGATTTTAAAAATACAATCCTTTTGAAATAGGCTTAAAAAAAGAAATTAATATTCAACTTAATGGCTTAGGATTCAAGTTAGATTTTAATAGATCATAAGAAATATGATAAAATCAGAAGGACTTTTAAAGGAGAATCCTCAAGTCTTGAGTAACAACTATGTGCTATGCAATCCATAACAATTAGGAAAGATAAAAAGTTTGTTATGAAAAATAAAAAAAATTGTACTAGACTTCACACTAATGTCTTTATTTGAGTGAGAAACAATTTTAATATATCTACAACGAGAAATATATTACAATTAAATATGGGCTTTTGGATATATTTTTATAAATTTTACTTGTATAGAAAGGGGTAGGAATAAAAAATACTTCCTAGGGTTCGTCTAGTGATGCATTAACCTTCCCCTTGGCTCAAACATATTGGTAGATTCGATTGTAGGTGGGTTTAAGACATAAAAGAAGAAACCTTTACATACCACATATAATAAATCTTCATTTTTCATGTACTAGAAGGTGGATCTCCTATCTTCAAATCTTAAAAGCTCATTTATTTGAATATTTTTTTTATTGATAAAATATTTGTTCCCTAAAATTCTAAGAACATGGGTAAGTGCTAGCAAAGTTAATAAGTGATTTTATTCCTTTAGAAATGATAAATTTAAACTTAAGTAAAGGTCTAGATTAAAATAATAGAACATATTTTAAAAAATCCCTAAAATAATTATCATGTGCACCATCCTCTTAGATTGTGATAGCTAAGTAGGACAAAAAAAATCATTGAATTGACTAAGGATATTAGCCATGTAGGATGATTGGAAAAAAAAATATTGAGATAATGATGTTAGAAAAATAGGGAGACAACAATACAAAAAATACGGAAGGAACATAGGATGACCAAAAAGGACAAGCTAGGAGGACAATGGGGGAAAAAGGAAACCAAGAGGAAGTTTAGGAAAAAGAATATAATAAACAAGTGAACATCAAAAGAAAAGATGGCCTTTTTCTAATGAGTAATGACTCTATTATTATATTTTATATAGTAAAAAGAGAATAATGCACTAATTAGAAAAATTGATAGATGGTAGAAGTCACACCCTAGAGGTCTTTGTGGGACCAAGTTTGAACAACAAAACAATGTCTAATAGGGCCAAGCTCAAATGAAATGAATCAATAAAGCTACTATGCAACAAGTGCTAAATAATTAAAGACATCAATGTGAATGTAAAATAACTAAATAAGATAAGCGAAAAAATATATATTGAGATAATGATAGAAAAATAGGGAGACAACAATACAAAAAATATGGAAGGAACATAGGATGACCAAAAAGGACGAGCTAGGAGGACAATGAGGATAAAAAGTAAACCATGAGGAAGTTTAGGAACAAATATATAACAAACAAGTGAGCATCAAAAGAAAAGGTGGCCTTTTTTATGAGTAATGACTCTATTATTATATTTTATATAGTAAAAAGAGAACAATACACTAATTAGAAAAATGGATAGATGCTAGAAGTCACACTCTAGAGGTCTTTGTGGAACCAAGTTTGAACAACAAAACAATGTCTAATAGGGCCAAGCTCAAATGATATGAATCAATAAAGCTACTATGCAACAAGAGCTAAATCATTAAAGACATGAATACGAATGTAAAATAACTTTAAGATAAGTGGAAAAATACTACACAATTTCACAAGCATTTAAATCTGTTCCCCTTGCATTGGCATGGTGTAGTGGTTAAGTTGCGGTGTTGATCTTCTTACCATCAAGCTTTAACTTCCATTGGTGTGCTAACATTGAACGAGTGCTAATATTAAACGTTTAAATGAAGATGAGATCTTTCATTTGTGATCTCACCTCACCTAAATTTGAAAGACTAATATATCCACAAATCTAAACCTATAATTAAGATAAATATATTTTTTTAAAAGTGAAACACAAATTTTACAGTAATATAAGAAACTAAAAATAAAAGAGTGAGATAACAAAAAGTGAATTCTAAAAACTTATAATTATGGGTTTAGGTGACCTGCCCATAGAAGAAATTGGCAAGGATGACGGCATCGTGCAAGGAAATCAAGAAGCGAATAACGAATAGAATTCCGGGCAGTTAAGTACCAATGTCTTCAGAATAGTTAAGCAAGAGATTTTGACATCTGATCTTCGAGACAACAGAATAGTTAAGCAAGAGATTTTGACAAGGATGACAAATCGTGCAAGGAAATCAAGAAGCGAATAACGAATAGAATTCCGGGCAGTTGCAAGAGATTTTGACATCTGATCTTCGAGACAACAGAATAGTTAAGTACCAATGTCTTCAGATTAGTTGCAACAAAACTATTTTATGGTATGACAAATTCAAGCGTTCGCTATCCTGTCGATTAATGTGTGATGGTATCAGATAACTTGCTTCATCTACACTGATGCTTTTAAATGAAGCAAGAATATGATTTCTCTGCACGAAATATACTAAATTCTATATAATAGATCTCGGAAGTTTAATGGACAGTAAGGAAATACAATTTGAACTCAGCGATTTTAACGTAATCATGAAGACATGTGCAGTCATATTTGCTATACTTTCAATAAGTTTGGCGATTCTACTTCACTTTAGTGTGGCAGATGTGGGGACAGCAACCTTTTATGGCCCTCCATATGTCCGTAAGTACAAGTAGCTTAATTAACCATTTCACCTTATTACAATAGTTATCGATTTTTCTTTTTTTAAATGGATTTGCAGTAACTTCCTGCTATGGATACAATCAGAAGCAGTTTCCGGCAGGCAATTTATTTGGAGCGGCCAATGATGCAATTTGGGACAACCGGGCAGCCTGCGGAAGAAAGTACAGAATTCGATGTCTGAGCGGAACAAGTAATGCTCGCTTGTTGTAAAGATTCTGGATTACTGCTCTTCCTCTGGATGCCCTAATGGCGATGCAACTTTCCATTTATCTGGAGATGCGTTTTCTCACATCGCTCATTCCTCTGCTAAAATGATTAACGTCGAATACGAGCAGTAAGACTCCATCTAACCTACCTATCATTTACAATTATGAGTCATGACCAATGCAGATTTTACTTTGAAAATGTACTTTAGCATTGAGTATTCTGAAAATTTGAATTTGTTCATGTATGGCTGATCTTTAATTGCTTTGTTTTTTTGGTGTGTACAGAGTGTGATGAAGCAGAATTCCTCACGAAGTTCCAGTTGAGCTCCCCAAAATCTTTCTTATATGGTTGCAGCGATATTAGCATTCCTACGGTTGTATGATTGAGATCTGCACCATGTAATTAGCTATTCTAATGAGAAATAAATGAAATATTGATTTCATTACAACCATACAAGGGACATTACCTTGATGCTGAGCAGTACCTATAAATGAGATACTATAAAGCGAAACATGACAATCAAGAGAATAATTGATAAAGATAGTCAAATTTTTATTTTTCATATGTTGAAATAGAATTTCTACTCTAAAAGCATGTTAGATTTGGTTGAGCTTGTGAGGAATACGAATCTAATCCCATAAAAGAACCATATGCAATGAAAAAGGTTCTAGTTTAAAAAATCAAGAATTCAAGTATAAATCTTTTGAGTTTTTGGAAGAAACTTAAAGTCAATGAGAAGGTCTTGGATAAGAATAAACTAGGCAAAGAGGTTCTAGAATTGTTGACTAAATGGTATAGAATATGCATTGCCAAATAGAAACTATTGACTTCAAGCGCCACTATTGAGTTCTAGAATTGTTGACTAAATAGTGTAGAATATGCATTGCCAAATAGGAACTATTGACTTCAAGTGCCACTATTGATTCAAAGTGATAACTATTGACAAGTGAGAAGATAGCTCATGTGATATGTTTGCTATGGTTTTAATTTTGGAAATTAGTGTTTGAATACCACTTCTAATTTTCCCACCAAGATTCACATGAGTCAATATAGATTTTATGAATCATATAAAAAAATGGTCGCAATTTTAAATCAAAAGTTTCATGACCCTAACTAAAATGATGTAACTTGACTTTACCTTCATTTCATGACAAAAAACTCATAAAAACTCTAGAGAAAAAAATCTTCCATATTTTTAACACATCTTTTTATTAAACCACCAAACACAAACCCAACGAATCTTCACCAAAGGGTGCCATAAAACTACAAAATGAGAGAAAATTAGATACTCTTTTGATTAATAGAAAGACCATTAGACAGTCAAGAACCATTATAGAGAAGCTAATCTTTCATAGCTTCCAAGGCTATCCAAATATTCTTTATCACAAAATTCCTTGAATTTGCACAAACTTTTTATGATAATAGTTATGTTCCAAGCGGGTTGTCCAATAGAAAGGATAAAAGGATGTAATGTTGCACTATAATTTTTCATATTTCATTTCCTTGAAGGGTACAAATGATATACTTAATTCAAAGAGCAAAACTCTTGCGCTAGGTAGATAGTAATCATATCTCTCTAGATGTGTAGGTGAGACAACAAAAATTCCCAAGCCATTCTATGAAAACCTCTATTACTTTTTGAAGAAGTCTAAAGAAAATCACAAAGAATATTGTCTAATTTCATGTAATCGAGGTCTTAAATAACGAAACTAACACGTGAAGAATAACAAACATGACTGGCTGTGAGAATCATAGTACAAAATTAGATTTTTCTTTGTAGAGATGAGTTTTAATTGCAACTCACTTTTGACTACTGATTTTATGTATTTTAATTTTATTTCTCATGTTAAACCAAAAGACTTGAAAATAAATAAATTAGATCCACACATTTGACATTTTAAATGTGGGTTCCATCATGTTGGGAGCAAGTAGTCCATCATGAAGGAAAAAGGAGTGGGAGCATATGGTGTTAGTATCTATTGTTCGTATCTCATCACCATGAAAAAATTCATCATTGTATAGCATTGTATGTTAGACATGTTATTTTATATGTTATGGGTCTTAGCAAATTTATTTTGTATGGATTCTAGTCAATAATATCATGTAATGACAAGGATTATCGACTATAGTGATTGGAACCACAATTTTGTAAAGAAAAATAAAAATCTAGGAGCAACATAAAAGACATCTTAAAATTGAAGAAATCTTGTGCTAATGTATATTTAAAACTGTACTGGGTTAGCCCATGTTCCATGTTGCATTTTAACTTGCATAGGTTTAGTTTTCATGTATTACAAAATATCCTGCTGCCAAAATCCATTAGGAAAACATAAAACCAACCAAAAGGAAACATAAAATACATCTTACAAATATGAGTAAAATCTCATATGGTAACATTTCTCTCAAGTAATTGAAGCACAACTGGGAGAGGGAGGCAGGAGCTCTGCTAGGGTGTTTGTAGAGAGCAAAGAAGATGATAGAGATTGGGCCCCCTTTCTTCTTCATTGGGGGTTGGGCTTTCCCCTTGGGTCTTTTCCTTGGTGTTGGAGGTGCTCTCGGGAGTAGAGGTCATCATTCTATGCATCTTTCTGATCTTCGGTGGTCATGGAAGGTGCTCTATCAAGCTCTGTTCTGAGCTTGCTGTGAGTTGGTCATTTCTTGACTGTGGTTTCTTGTTGCTGACCGACTCTTCCCCTCACACCAGCCCTCCCTATGAGCTAACTTCTCATAGTCTCCCTTGGTCTTTGGTTGGGTGGGACATTTTGGGGTCGCTATGGACTTGGGAGGTTTTGGCCCCTGCTGAGTTGTTCATCATGGTGATTGGGTTCATTTTCCATTTTTCTATTCTTGGGCGTGGGTTTGGGGTTGGGGTTCACTCTACTAGATATTGGAGGTCTTCTCTCTCCTTTTCTCAGTGGGTCTTTGTTGTTTGGTTTCCTTTCCTTGTGATTCCCTTTGTGGAGGGGTTCCCCCTATTGAGGTGGGGTCTACCTTTGCTCATGTGGTTGTGGTTTCTCTGGGGTTGGACTAGTTCTTCTCTCCTCTTCGTCTTCTTTGGAGGAGGTGGGCTTGTATTTGGGGGTGGTTTTCTGTCAAGTGAAGTTGTCTGTTCTTGTTGGGTTTTGTGGATTGTTGGTGGCTATTTGGTTCAAAGGTGTGGCTAGCTATTATCTGAGTTTTCTTTTTTCTTTGCTAACTCTTGGTGGTTTATGGTGGTTTGTTCCAGCTTTCTTCTACTTGGATTCAGATGGAGGTGTCTAAGTGGGGTCTTTTGTCTTGTCTACTTCTTTAGAGGAGGGATCCTTTTTTATGAAGGTGAAAAGTGATGCAGAGGCCTTAGGAAGACTTGTAATCAATAAGTTCTTGAGGGACTTCAATAGTGTCATAACAACACCAAACTAGCTTCTTCCATAGGATCATTCTCCTTGATCTAATCCACACCATACCCTATCAGACTACACATCAAATCCTTATGCCACCATAGGCTCTAAACCTTTGAAATCATCCCAATGTCCCTCCAACACATCAATGGATTCAACCAAGCAATCTCATTTTCCAACTATCCCTTACCGGGTGCTCACTAGGGCTTAATCCCTAGTAGCCCTGACAGACTGGTTTTTTAAGGATAACTCTAATCCTTCCCAAAACACCAACAAAAATAAGAGTTTATCTGGATACCCTTTTCAATGTTACATAACATATCTTAGAACCACATATTGTTCCTTTGGACCAGATTTCCAATCAATGCACTGTTGCCTCGTAGTTAGCCCTCATTAGCCCTCCTATTACAAAGCAACTCCTAACAAATCACATTCCAAAATTTCCTAACCTTCAAATAGAGTTTTAACATGATCCAAATCAATATATTTTCACAATCACAAGAGGTGCCACCAAGATCTACTACCCCAAACACAAAACCCTCATTCCTAGGTGCACAAGCCTAGGGCTTTATTAAAGTGAGCTCTCTAATCACTTCCAAAACCTTCCAGTGGATCCAACACCATCAAATGATCATATTATGACAATCCATGCCATAAAAAGTGGCCCTCCTTTGGGTGGAACTCTCAGACCTTGACTGCTCCAACCACCATGCACCCTTCAATCAACATTCTTCAACAATCAGAGATCTCTTTCTCCAATCCCTACATACCCTTGCAAATAAACATCTAATGGCACATATTATACATGGATTGTCTTGTCCCACAAGAAAAATTCACCACAGAAAGTGGGGGAGCCTAGGCCATTATGGCAACTTCAAAAGAATGACTGATTGCTCCAAAATGTTGTTCAGGAACAGTTGGCAATTAATGACTTTCCTTGCCTCAAAATATCACAAAAATAATCTAACTTGCATGGAAATGATCAAATAATCAAACCATAATTATTCTAAGTCATTCCCAATCCACTTTGCATTCAAATCAAGAGTTTTAAGAACCCAAAACAAGGACTGTGTCCTTACGGCAGTGACTGTGCCAGTTTGTAGAGAATTAAAAGTTTATTGATTGGAAACTTCTTTACATTGCATCCTTTCGACCCAAAACACTCTATCAAACTCCTAAGAATCATCTCCTCTCTAACTCATGCATACTAATGCCCAAATAATCTTCCCAAGGTCGGCTAACTACCTACAAACTGGTTACAATCAGTTTTAATGACTATTATACATTAGTTTATTGTTTATATTGTTTGTCTAGTTGACAACATAGTTGTCAAATTGACAACCCCTCATTCTTTGCATTTGTATTTATTTCAAATTAAATCTTTGAAGGCTTTTTGGGATTCTAATCCTAATGCTAAGACCTTAAACCCTTCTTAAACCCCATATGAGCCTTTTAAGCCTCATTTTGCCAATTTTAGGTGGGTAAAAGTACAAAGCTATGTCGCACTAGAGGATTTTTTTACTGGTTCCGGTTGGAACAGGTCCGATCGGACCTATTTTGGCTGAACATACATGGCACACATGAGGCGCCATGTGGTGTCAATGTGGCAAGGGAGTTCCGACCAGAATAGTTCTGGCTGGAATAGTTCCTGTTGGAACCCTTCCATGAAAAACTATATAAACCCAAAAAATGGATTTGGTGGCTCATTCAAAGGACAGTGTTTGGTATTAGGGGGGTTTGGCCGGACCTGGTTCAGCCAAACCAAGTCCACCTGGACCAAGTCTGGGTGAACCCCCCTAAGTGGCATCTGATGTGGCAGCCAAATAAGCAAAAAAATGTGAGTCACAAAAGTTCTCACTTCTGGACCTCAATTCTCTATCAAAATTTACCTTTCTCTAAAATCTAAAAATATGCTTTTGTAGAGCTTGGAGTCAAGATTATGGTCATGTAATTTTTATTATGTTTTGATTTCATATAATATATTATAAGTTGAAAATACTTCAAGTAGGTATTTTAACATTTAAGAACACACTCGTTCAAAAAATATTAAAAATAACAAATCATGTCAGCAAAATTAAAACTTTATATTTAACACTAGAGGAGAGAGTCCTCTTCAAGAATATGTAATTTCTTTTTTTACTAGTGTAGATTTGATAGGGAAAATTGAATGTGAACAAAAAACTATTTATTTCGGGTAACACCGACTTTGGATAGTTATAACAGAAAAAATATGTAACGAAATCAAATCTTTATTTTTTTATGCATTAGCTATACATGTCATCTAAAACATATTATGGAATTAGAGGAAAAAAATATTATTTTCATATAGTTTGTTAATGCAAACTAGACCCTAGATTTTCAGCATATTTCAGGAATAAAAAAATGGACTTCAAAAATTAAAAAACTATGTCAATTTTTGTTCAAATTTAAAAAAAAAAATTATAACCATAAAATTGATCAAATTTTATACATTTCATTAGTTTACATCATCTTCAAATTCTAAACACAAATGGCACTTTTATGTTGTTAAAGTTGAAAAATTTGAATGTTGTCGTCCTTTTCCTTTATAAAACTGTGACACAGGTTTGTACTTTTACCCAGGCAATTTAAATTTTTAGGCCATTTTAGTGCATTTGACTCAATTAAATGGTTCTAATGGTCAACTTACAATACATATGGACCTTATAGGTCATTAAATACTTCATCTAACCTAGGATCCTCAAATGACCCCAAGGTGCACTTCTAGCCTCCAAATTGCATAAAGGCTTACAACTTTGACCTCATTACAAAAATTATTCAAACATAAACAAAACATAATTAAATGACCATTGTGGTCTTATTACAATGTCAAATGACATTTGAAGGTCATGTTTTTCCTTCAATCCTCCTAGGATCTATTCAGTGACCCTAGTTTCCTCTGGGCCCTACTTCCTGGCCTTGGTGCTCCTGCACCATACTCCTCAGCTTTAAAAATTTTCCAAGTCCTCTTGGAAACCTGTAAATAAACAAATGTCAGAAAAAATCAGGCCTTCATCTGGACCTTTGGAAAATATAGGTCCTCAATGAACCATACAATCCTTTTTCCATGCAACTTCATCTTGCATTTTGGTTTTCCTTCTCTCAATAATGTGAACATGGCTTGCCCATGCTATTGTATCTTTTTATTCACCATTAGTATGGTAACCTACATTTCTAATCCACCTTGTCCCATCTCCATGCTAGGAGAAAATTTTATCATCTTTTGAGCCTCCTCATGGCCCATCTTTGCAAATTCAATCACTTCATTGAAGGCTGCTCGCTGTTGTGCCTCTAAAACTCCTCCATAACTCTTCCATTCTTCAACTATTGTAGAAAAATCATTCCACAAATCTAACTCATCCTCAAGACCTTCTAGGCCTTCCTCTATGCTGACTCCTCCAGCATCCACCAAGACTTCTTCACAAGTCCTTACACCTCTCAGCATAGGTGTATCTTCCACTTCAAGAGTACCCATTCTACTTTACTTGGTCATCCAAGGTTCACTATTTCACTACCTACTAGACTTCACAACTCAAAACCTTCACATATAAATACCTGATCAACTTTATTTCCATGTTGGCTCAGTAATTCTTCACAAAATGAATCTTTACACTTCATTAATAGAAAAAGGGTATCATGCAATTATTAACACACTAGGATAGGTGAGAACTTATCATAAATCACAAAAAACTATTACAAAAATAACTTCTATTATTAACCCAATCACTACATCTACCCAGGGGCCTTGTTTTCACTACATACTATACTTGCACAACTTCAAAAACATGTAGCTCTATCCAGACGAAACCAAAACTCAAGATATCACCATAGAAGATTTATAGTATCCCAAAGAACATAACTTTATGCTCGCAGACCATAAAAATAAGTAGTGCATGTTCACTGACCAAACTAGTGTGATTGTATCTTGGAAACTGTCTTTGTACTTAGATATTTTTCACATAGCAGATTATCAAAAACTTACTTCCACTTCAAGCGACCATAACAAAAAATATGTGTTGCCAACAATGACAACATATATAGGATCATGCACTTCTCACTTGCCAACAATTATAAGATGATAGAATCTTCTAGCATACTTGAAATCTTCCTATTTAAGAGAAAGAAACTACTTGCTCCATTTCCTCAATTTTCTATCTATCTTATCCTTTAATCACTCGCACATCTCTTTAAAATTGGGATTAATGGAAATTGGTATGCCTAGATATCTTACTATGTGATTAGGGCCACCCGATAGTATGGGGAATATATGAAACTAGTGAGGTGGCTATGATTCCCAACCTAATATGATGGATTTAGAAAGGGAAAATTTTCCACATGAAGAGTTATATAAAATTTCCAATTTAGTCATTATATCCTTAAGATTGTCCTCTTCTAAAACCATCGGGATAGATGTATCATCTACAAACTAAACATTCAATACTTCATCTTTGTTAGGAAGGGTTATACCCTTAACTCTTGGTGATAATGAGTCATCTTTCAGGATATAGAATAATGCATTTTCTTCTATTACAAACAAGGCATGAGCTGGGGGACATCCTTTCCTAATAGATCTAGATAGTTGAAACTTTTATGACCTAACCCTATTAACTTCTACACATGCCATGGTTATATCATTCATCAAGGTTTCAACTATCTTACAATATCTCTCTAGGAATCCCAAGTTCAACATCATATCAATCACAAATCTTGATTTTATGAGGAGCATTGAAGTATTATGTCCATCTTGCCTTTCCCAGTGCATTGCTTCCTAACAAGTAAGAATATTCTCCATAATATACCGTCCCTTCACAAATCTAGTTTGGGTGGCATTAATGATTTTAGGTAGATATATTCTAGCCTTAAGGACAAGATCTTTGCCAGGATCTTGTAAGAGACATTCAACAACATGATAGGCCTCCAATTCTTAAAAAGGGCTCCATCACCATCCTTTAGGATAATCTTGATAACCTTTGAATTGATTTCATTACCAAGAGATTCTTCACTGATAGCTTCCTCATATAGATCCAATAAATCCTTCCCAATCCATGAGTAGTTCTTCTTATAGAATTCAATTGGGATCTCGTTCAGTCCTAGTGTCTAATCACTTTTTAGGGCATGAATAATTGTTTTTATCACCTCCAGAGATATGTTTCTTCTTAAAATTAAGCAATCTTCTTGGCTGAGTTTTTTGGGGACAATAGTACCAATTTTCCTTTTAGCATCCTCATTTTGAGGACCATGAAGATCTAATGTGAATAGGTTATGGTAAAAGTCTAAAAAGATTTTCAAAATATCCTTTGGATCCGTGATTGTGACTCCCCCTTCTAAATTAGATTCAATCACATCCCATACTTCTTTACTTTTCAAACACTATTTTGTGATATATTTATATTGTCGATATCTTCTTATGATATTTCTTTTTCAAAAAATATTTTTTGAAATATTTATATTGTCAGTAATATCTTTTTATTATATTTATTTTTCAAAGAATATTTTTTTGACATGTAAGTGGATTTAATCTTGGAGGAAACTTCATGGGTAAGCACATTTGAGTTGGAGTTATACTCAAATGGGCACCCTCCTAAGAAGTCTTGATACTTCACATTTGTGAGCATTACCTTGATGTAGTGAGTGCCAAGTGTTCCATTCAATCTCATGAGAGATGGGTTCTAGAGAACCACTTCTCATGAAACATGGGTTATGAGTTTGACTCAAAAACTACACAATATAATCCTAATAGAAATATCAAAATTTGACTTTCTTTGGAAAATATCTCCTATTCATCAACTGAAGAGCTTAAGGCGCTTTATAATGAATGGTTCATAAGTCACAACACTTGTTGAAGGTTTTACAGATGGGGTTGCAAGAAAAGTGGGCTTAACCTAAGAGGAATCTCCATGTTTAAGTCCACTTGAGCTAGAGTAGTACTAGGATGAGTGACCTCCCACAAAGTCCCAATGCTTCACCTCTATGAGCATCACCTATATGAAATGAGTGCCAAGTGTTCCATTCATTCTTGTGAGAGATGGATTCTTGTGAAGCACTACTCATGAAATATGGGTCAACGAGTTTGACTAAAAAACTACACAATTGAATCCTGATAGCAATATCACAATTTGACTTGTTGTGGAAAATATCTCCTACTTAATGTTTATATCATCTTTTATAAAACACTACTATGAAACTATTAAAGTCCTAAATTTGATGGTTGTATTTTTTGGTTACTTTTATGATATGATATAATAAATAATATAAGAAAATTGCATGATAGGAAATGAATTATTCTAGATACATAATCAAATATTTTATATAATTATTCTTTTATATGCTTCATTTATACTTTTCAAATTGAAAAAAAAGGATTGCTTTTGGGAGTCTTTTATGGGATATTATAATTATCTTCATTTTCTTTTTGATCGTTAGATGGAAGAGATGGTATTGCACAACATAAAAAATCACAATTTGAAATGCCCTAGATGAAATGGATTTGACAACTTAAAAATTATGTATAGGTCTTCCATTTTTTACTATCAAACCATAACACGAAACAATGATGTAACTTTTTAGAAATCTCTACACCACACATACATTTTACAGTATTGAGATTGTTGAGCTTGTTTTGCGAAGGAGGAAAAAAGAAGTACAACTACAGGTACATATAAGTGACAATGTGTAATGTATTTTTTCTTTCTGCTAAAAGTTCTTTATAGAATTAGAAATGAGGATGGGTAGAACATTTTAGACATTTTTATAAACTCAAAATCTTTATAGTTTAAGCTTCATGTCTATGTAGATTAGAATTATTTTCAATATCTAATTTAGATTTACATTCACAGAAAAGTGTCTTAATATTTTTTCTTAGGTGATTAATATTTTAGATTCAATCATAGTAATCCTCCAGTCTTTAAAAAAATGATATCTCTTTATATATTTTACATAATTTTTTATAGTATAGATATGCTAGTATTAGACAAATAAAAAATAAAAATAGAAAAAATAAAATTAACAAAATAAATCCAAATACATAATAAAGATAATGAAATAACTCTAAAGAAACTGAAGAATAAATATATATACAAAATAGAAATAAACATAAAAATAATTAAATATAAATTAAAAAATATAAATCAACAACACAACACTTAAGAATTAGTACATTCACACTACCCCATTTTCATTCCAATCTAAGATTAATATGCTCACAAAAATAATTAACTAGCACTTGTACCAAAAGGAGGTACAATAGTTACACCAATAGTAAGATATACTTTGAATAAATTTTTTGGAGTGTACAAATTGGAGGATACTGATAATAATGCATAGTATACCATGGTAAACATAAATTAGTAGTTGAGATCTTTCTCATAAATCTCCTAGGGTCCTTCACTAAACATTCTAATTGTTTACAATATAACTAAATGATTAACTTATTGTAATTTTGGTAATTCTTTCATCGATTTCTATATTTGTGAAATGAAATGTTTGTATAAGAGAAATGCGCTTGAAAGGAATGTAAATTGCTTTAGGGGGATGTTATGGAACTTTGGGTAAACATTGACTAATATATTTTGTTTTCCTTTCTTTCTACTTGCATCTTTTTTGAGCTAAGGATAGGTCATAACAATGTTCTTTTGTATGCAATATGCGATCTATGAAGACATCTATTTCTTTTATTCTATGTGGAAGTACCTTTACAATATTTTTTAATGTCATGTGAAAAGCTAATCATGTACCCAATGTATCTGTATTGGTCTCTAAAAGTATTTGTTACTTACATAATATTGTGTTTAATTTCACAATGAGTATGCGATAGATTAAGTTTTACAATACATCATTTGTTGTAAAAATGTAAATCATTTGGCATAGTCTTTATGAGAGTGCAACATTTTACCTTGAAGATATCCTCAAATTCATTAACTTCTAGATAGTTAGTATAACCAGTGCCAAGAGGTAATAATAGTGGACCTCTCTTTTGGTGTTATCAATCAATTTAAAAATAAAAGAAATAGCATAAGTAAATAGCATGATTTCCAAATTCTAAAAATATGTAGAAATACTAACTCCAATCTATCAAGTAGAATTAGTTATGCTACACAAATCTTTAATACTATTTATTTTCTTTTTCAAATGAAAGAAAAAAAAATGAGCTACAAATGAAATATTTTTTAAAACATGCATGTATTGTGAACATATTAGATTTTTTTACAATTTATTAATTTATGTATTAAAAGTTTCTTTAAATTTGTTTCTTTATATTTGACATAAATGATATTTACTGACTAAAAATAATAAAACAAAGTTAATTTATTTTTTTAATAAAAAACCTATTCTCTTAACCCAAATAAAAAAAGGAAAAATTGAAAAAATGATAGATTAACAAAGAAAGTTTGTGTAAAATGTTGATAGTCACGACAGCTTCATGTTTTTCCAAATCTTTTATCGTAGAGTAGACGTATGAGAATTCTACTCTTGCAAGGGAATATAAATTTATATGAAAATCCAAGTTTGTATGGTATGCTTACGTGGATGTAATTTATATTGACATCATCACAATTGTGTGCATGGATTTCTTTTCGTTATGGAGTGCTTTAAATTATATAATAAATCTTAATATAATAAATCATATTTGATAATATTTATATAAAAATATAAAACATAAGATTAGGTAGTCAATTTAACTGAATTGTTCATAGCTTTGTTCTATCTAGAAAATATTGTGAATTATAGTTGTGTCTTTGAGGTAGCCTCAAATTTTTGAGAATTAAGATGTTTCAATCTTGTAAAACTCTTAGTATTATTACTTTAACTATTTAAAATTTCATATTTTATTATATTTTATTTTAATCAAATTATCCTCAAAGAAAAATGGGGTATCAGAGTTGAGGTGGCAACATTTATCAAGTGTTGATATTTGTTTTTAGTATTGTAAAAGAATATCTAAATTGTCTATTTTAATTAGATTTAGGTTGTCTTACTTGTGTGGGATCCTATGAGAACTTTATGATAGAGCCTTATGATGCATAAGAATGCATCATAAGAACTTAAAAGAGAGAAAAACTATAAGCTTGACTAGCATTATGGTAGATGTTTACACTTGTCATGCAATTCTATCTTTATTTTTTAGTAGTGGGATTTATCAAATTGAACATCTATGTTGGTTATATGCTTATGATGCATTATGGTTGTTGGAAGAGATATTATTGATTTATTATTTTTTACTTGTGGAATCTTCCTATATGTGGGTATTGGAATTGGATTCCTACCAGTAGGTATATTTAGCACAATACAAAATTATTGAGAAATTATAGATTACTCATTACTTGTAAACCAAGTGTTGGAGTTATATATGTTGTTTGAATTCTTAGGTATTAGAATGCACTACCAATTACTCCAAAACTTGATGGTAGTGAAGCTCGTTTGAAAGTTTGTTGTGGAATTATGTTCTAATATTCTTTTTGATCTGATAATTTGCATTGAGTAGGCTTTGGAGTGTGGGGTTTTCCCCTAAAGATATTTGTTCATTTTAATATTGGTGTTACATGTTATATTGCATAAGTGATAGAGATAAATCCCATAATTACAAACAAATTCTACAAACTTTGCCCCTAAGGTGACATAAACTAAAATAATGTAGAAAGAAGACAAAAGATAGCCATGAATTCAATGCTTGGATACCCATATGATAGTATTTTTATTGACCAAAATATGCCAAAATTTATTAGAAGAAGAAAAATAAAGAGTAATGACAGGAAGTTTAGTTTGAAAATAGAGATCTTAGTAATAAACATTCATCCTTGAAGATAGGGGTTGATAGGCACAAAGAACGAAATCAGATTAAAAGAAAATCTTTCTTGACACCCTTTTGGTAGGGATTTACTATGTCTTTGATTCCAAAGTAATCCGATTATAGAAACCAACATGGATTCAAAATGAACACAATGAAAGGGCAATACAAGTGGCTCTCACAAATTGTCAAGGAAATTAAACAAAGTGACATAGAATCTTTTTATAAATTTTATTTTGAGGCATTACAAATAGACTTGATTCTTCATGAACCATTTAGCCTTTTATCAAACTCATCCTCTATTCTTTTCTAATGGCTAGTCTACTCCAGATGATTCAACATTGAGACTTGCTTCTTTCTCTACAAATGGTATATTCACTTACAAGATATGTATGATTATGTACTTCTTCATTGATGGTCCCCTTTTGAATGACTAAACTCAATGCCTCTTGATGTTCAACTATGCACCCTCTCTCTCTAATGACAATCAATCTTTCCTCATATATAATTGAACTAGACAAAAAAACCATTTAAATTCCCAACACCATTGTGCTATTAGTGGTGATTGTCTAATTTCCTTGGTTGTTTCAACTTTTCAACTAACCAGTTTTCTTCCTATCTATGTAAATTAATAGGAAGTTTGAACAGTTTCTAAATAGCACATGTCACTACAAAAAAATACTCTGTACAACCAAAATAAACTAGAAATTACTAAAATCCAACAAAACCAAATGAGAGCAATCCAAAATTGGAAACCAAAATTTCAAAAGAGGGCAATGCTCCTTCATTAAAATCCCTAGGTAGGAAAGCAATCATGATCTTCTGTTCATGAAGGTAACAATATCATTCATAACTTTCTTTTTCATATTTTTCCAATTGAATTATATTCGCATCTATTTTCGTGCTTCCTTTATATGTTCTCTATGCTTGCATTTTATATTCCTAAGTTTCTCTATTTGCATTCATTTACTTGTCTTTCTTTCCAATGACATCAAAATCTTTATGTTGGTTTGCAACTTCATGATTCCTAGTTGGATTTGTACCATCCATGTCTACTACAACCCCCTTTACCAAAATTGTACACTTTCTTTCAAGATGTTTTTTCAAATAGAATATCTCTTCTATTTGTACATTATCCTTAAAACAACCACTAATTCTCTTCTATCTTCATTATAATTTTCATCTTCTAAAATGAAATCATGAATAGGATTTCCACCATCAATGAGCTTTGAATATTTTTTAGCACTATCTTCCATCCAATCTTTGAAGGGACCAAGTTCTAAAATTTCTAACCTTAGAGAATTAAATGTTCCATCATTTTCTTTCACACGGTACTCTTCTTCTTCCTCTTCATTCACCAAGGCTACAACTTTCCCTATTGTTGCACTAAATAAGTATTCAATCCTCTCAATCTCTTCCCCAAGTGATTCTTCATCTTCAAATGACTCCTTATTGAATACAAGACCTTTATGCATCATCAAACACTCAACCTAAATCTTATACTTATGTGCTACAATTTTTATACGTATCTCCTTATTTGTATTATTTTAATCCATGCCTTCTAATAGACATGTCTCTGCTACATACACACTATCTACTTCCTCTTTTCTATCACTTGCAATCACAACTTGATTAGATAAATAATTAATTTCCAATGCATCCACTCTTCGTGTAATTATGACCAATATATTGTAGAGTTTTGTTTTCTCCACTCTATCTCAATACTCATCCCAAGATGGAGTTCTTATAGTTATTCTTACAAAAATGCCCATCATTCTTTCTACTATGAGCCTTTTCACTGACAATCACATTCAATCTTCTATTCCATCATCTCATATTCACTTTTCATAGTCCTAGCCCTAAATTGTTTGGGCTTCCCTCCTACCAGAAACAATCCTTTTGAGCTCTACTTAATCAACTACTTCACTTTCTACTCACCCACAGGTCCTGTGCAAATTGCCTCCCTCTGGTGAATCTTTCGTCAGACTCAAGAATATAGGCTCTAATACCACTTGATGGAGACAAATCCCATAATCACAAATAAATTTCACTAACTCTACACCTAAGGTGATAGAAACTAAAAAAATGTAGAAAGAGTTCAAAAAAATATATCCATGATTTCAATGCTTTCATACCAATCTGATAGTAGGTTTATTGACTACAATATGACAAAACTTCTTTGAGAGAAGAGAAATAAAGAATAATGATAGGAAGTTTAGTTTGAAAATAGAGATCTTAATAATAAACAATCATCTTCCAAGATAGGGATTAAAAGACACAACAAACAAAATCATATTTTAAAATAAAATATTTATTGACACCCCTTGGTAGGGATTTACTGTCTTCCATTCCAAAGGGATCATATAACATACACCAACATGAATTCAAAATGAAAGTGCATTCATAATGAACAAAATGAAGGTGCATTCAAAATGAACATAATGAAAGTTCATTACAAGTGGCTCTAATAGATTACCTACCTGATACTGAACAAAGTGACAATCTATTTTTATTAATTCAATTCCAAGGAATTACAAACAAACTCAATCCTTCATGGACCATTTACCCTTTTATCAAACTTGTCCTCTACTCTTTTCTAATGGCCAATCTACACCCAATGACTCAACAAAGAGACTTGATTCCTACTCTACAATTAGTCTATTCACTTTCCAAATTTGTATGATTATTCCCTTCTTCATTGATGGTCCCATTGTAAATTCCTAACCCAAAATAAACTAGAGATTACTGAAAACCAACATAACCAAACAAGAGAAACCCAAAATTGGAAACCAAAATTGGGAAAGACAGTGATGCTCCCGCATTAGTAAGATTTTATGTGTATTTTTACATTTTCTATAATAGTTTAGATTAGACTCTAAAATATATATACACACTTCTCTCAAGATTAACATATAAAAGTGATTCAGCTAAATGTTGCTTCCTTATATAAATGAAAACAACATATCATTTTATTGATGTCATTGAACTCAACTAAATATGACACTGTCTACAAATTTTTCATAGATTATAAATCAATAGAAAAATATGTAAATTTTTCATAGAAATTAACTAAAATGTTTATGTTAAAAAATACAATGTGTATTTCTTCTTGGAAAATTTTATATAAGAATGTATTCTAATGCAATAAATCATGTATAATAATTTCTCTACAATCATTCTAATCATAAAATTAGGCAACCACTTTAATTGAAGTTGTATTTGGATTATTTTAGTTGTATTTGAAGTTTGGTAATCTTTGATACGAAAGCTTTTATGCATATCTCCTTATCTTTGTATGTTTCTTTAGACACCAAATCAAATCTTATGACATACACATTGTTACTTTATATAGACTGATTATTAGCATGTTTTAAATACATTTAATAATTATTACTAATAGTATAATATTTTATTTGAACTATATTTAATATATTTGAACTATTAATAAATAATTATTTAAATAGTAGATGTTGTCATGATTATAATGGTAATGATTAAAATACTATTTAAAAGAATAAAAATTGATTGAAAAAAGAACATGCCAATCTTCAACTAGTTAGATAAACAAGTGAATGGTTAACCAATATATGGTTGTGACCAGCATCATTATAATCAATAATAATATTTAATAATATTCAATAAATTATTAAATAAAATTAAAATTTATTAAATGTAAATTAAATCATATGTTATATTTATATAATATATTTAATATTATAGATTAATATAATTACTATACAATAATAATTGATTATATTTGCAGTGTGTTTAATAATTGTCTGTGAAGTTTCCTTGCCACTTGGGTTACATGGATTTAACTTGCCTTCGCTTGCAAGAATGCTCTTCATTGCATAAATATATATTTCTTACATATCACTCGACGATTCAGCACAACCTTATCACCTAACGGAATCATGAAGATATGCGCAATTAGATTTGCTGAAATTTCAATAAGTTTGCTGATTCTGCTTCATTTGTGTGCAGCAGATGTGGGCACGGCAACATTTTACGGTCCTCCATATGTCTGTAAGTATATTCATTGCCATAATAAAACAAGGAAGATGAACAGGTGCATATTACAGACTACTAATATCAAATGTTTCATAACCCTAATTCTCTGGTAGGTTTATTTTTTAAAATAAAGTTTCTATTTTGTTTATTATATAATTTATAAATTTAGAACATTTTTGAAATAAAGTCTATGAATTTTAGAAACTTGTTTTACCAATTTAGAATATTAGTTTGCAATATATAAACTTAGAAACTTTGTTAATTAATTTGACATATATTACTAATTTATAATTTTTTTACCTCATGGAAAATTGATATGATAGGTAGGGGCCTACTCTCAAAATTAACATTTTTCATTTTTTCGATCTATAATATGTAATTAATTTTGAAAAGGGAAAATAAATAAAGTATTGATTTCGTACAGAAGTGGATGTCTTCTTTTTCTTTTCCTTTTGTAAGAAATACTTTTTAATTGGTTGTTTAGAGTTTCTATTATTTTGTGGCAACCTTTATGCAGCACTCAAACTAAGCTATTTATTGTTATTATTAATTAATAAAAAATTAATTTTTATTAATGGTATACTTTGCATGTTCTATAGACAATGCCTTGTATTTTACGGCGTAATCTTTAAATAGGAGATTGGGGCATTATTAGTAATTAAAATTAAAGAGACTATATAATTCATTAAGTATTTGTGTGTTTGATAAGGGGTTAAGATTTATTTATTTTGTTTTTGTTGTTTAAAGATATCTAATACATGGTTAGTAGTGTTTTGATAATTGTAATGTGATTTCAAGATGGTTGGTTTGTATCACTATGGACCTTTGCACATTGGTTTAGTTGGATAAAGATTATGAGATGGTAAACAATGAGGTCCTTGCATGTGGCACCTTAATGTAAATATTGGACAATAATTTCTTCTTAGGAAAAGATGGTTGAAGGATGATTAAAGGGGTGGGGTGAAATGATTGTAGTCTTTATTTCATTTTATTTTATTTTGTCATGCATCAATATAATATTGGCTATGACAAATTATTTTCATTCCCATAACCAAATTAGAAATGGTGGAGGCAAAGAGCGATACGAATAGGACGGGTAGAAAAAGAGTAAGAGATGAGCCATAGTATATAATTAGAAAGAAAATGTGCAAAAGTACAGAGGAAATTGGTATGGTAGTAGAGAACTTTGCAAGGTGCATGGGAAAAGAAATTTATAATTTCTAACTTGCACGTCTAGTTGCTTTGAAGATGGAATGAGAAGGTAGATGCTTACAAAAATAAAAAGAGATGATGTGGGAACCATATAAACAAAGGAGAATTTAATCATTAATTTATTGACACAAAATGCTAGTTGGGTCTTGCAACACCATATGATCATATTTCTTATTTATGAACTATGAAATACATATAGGAGATTGAGACTAGGATAAAGTAAGAAGGAAATGAGAATCAAAGAAAACTAGAAAGAGTGGTTGAGACAAAAGAGATAGTTTTTGTGTGTTTGCATGTGTTAGAGAGAGAGAGAGAGATATACATCATGTGCTTGTTAGAGGAGAAATAATATATGGCTCTTAGCTAAATGAAACCTACAAAAAAAATTCTCTTTATTGTTTGTAATTTTCAACTCTAGACCTTCTACTTATGGTTCATTAGGCCTTACAACAACATATGATCATCTTTATCATTTGTAAACTGTGAAATAAATACTTATTATATAAGAGTGTATTGGTATTACCTTTAATGAATATTTATATATATAATTTTATAATGTATATATATGATCATATAATGTTTATATATGATTCTATAACATTTATTATTAATAGATATATTAATTTAGTTTTTTTACAAAATAGAATAAATTGTAAACACGATTATCATGAATATATTTTTATATGAATTTAGAAACTTGGAAAATTTTAGAACTTTTGCATATTACATCAAAGATATTATTTCAAATTTATTATATGTGATTGATAAAATTAATAAAAGTATTTAAATATAAAATATTTGATATAAAATTATACATAAATTAAAAGAATATATTGACAATGATATAGTGGTGTCATTGCGCAACTTGAAACCCTAAAAATGAGCTGAGAGGAGGCCACCACATGTGCAAGAAGTCACTCGACCAATTGGTTGTCCCCCCCCATCCTTTACATTAATTTCTCTCTAGCCTTTTGTGGAGAATGACTTTCTAGGGTTGCGACAACCAAATCCAGGTTGTAACTTTCCTTCTGTCAACCCTACAAAGATATCATTTAGAGAAGTAGTGGTTGTAGAGAACCACTTGCAAGGAGCAATATTTGAACCTCTTCTAGTTTCCTAGAACAATGATGGACAAGAAAAAGGTAAGGGTTCTACCTTTTCCACTCTTTTTGTTAGGCTAAATTTTCAAATATCCTCTATGATTGAAAATGTAAATCTTAGACTTAGAGATGTCACTTTTTCTTTCTAGCAATCCTAGATATAATCAAATTTCCCTCTTGTAACTTTTTGAATGATTTAATGCATAATGTTTGGTTTATGAAATTAGAGTTTTAATATTATATCCATATAATGGTTTGGAAAGGCCTATCTTTCCTTTTTTTTTCAAAGACTCCTACAATTAAAAGGAGGTTTAAAAGAGGCTAGAAGTTGGTCTCTAGAGATCAATTATAATGAGTTTCTTGTATTATCATTCCCTAGATGAGTTACGATAAAGAATATCTCACCCTAACTATTGAATATGATCTCCAAAAATATGGAATTCATTGCCGCTATGATGAGGATGGATGTAACACCCTATCTACTCCCCCATTTATATGTTAGACTATTGGTCTCTATCAATCCTAGCCTCAACCTACTTAAGGTGTTGAATATTGAGATGAATGACAAGACAATAATTTGTCCCATTGAATTTATGGGTGGTATAAATTCCTATTTTTTATGTATAAGGGAGGTCACCATAAGAAAACAATGCCCTCTTATTAAAAGGAGAGGGAACGGTATGGGGATTCCTCCTAATCCTTAGACCAAGGAAATAAAAAACCATAACATACCAACCATACACCAATCCAAAGGGGTCAAAACTATCCCTTCAAAAGCCTTTTATTTAAGGGCCAATCAACAACCTACTAAGGACAAGATCCCTCAAATGGACACCATGGCCATAAAACTAGATGATTTGAAAGAATGCCTTACGTAGGAAGACCATTTCCATGAGGGAAGCAGTAATATTAAAAAACCTAGTAGTTTTTTTGGGGAAAGTAGGCATCCCCAGTAGGGGGATTCATGCTCTATATAAACCCCCACCCATGTTAAATTAAATGCTCAATAATTGGCTATTAGGAAATTGAAAAGAGGGTCAACCAATCAAATAAGGAAGGATAAAATAAATGTCTTTAAACCCCATGTCGAGGATGGGAATAGGACTTGGTTATGGTAGTGGATAAGGAGATTATCATGGATACATCCTCCATGGAATAAATTAGGGTTATTGATGGTGTAACCTCTGCTATCAGCAGTGATATGAAGAAGTCTTAGGGAGGTGGTGGTAGTGGGGAGGACCCCAATACCCTTATTGAGGATCCTAAACATGATGATGCTATTAGGAATAGTCCCAAGAGATAGCTGAGAGGGGGGGTGAATCCGTTATCTACAAGTTTCAATTCTTTATCCAATTAAGTATAGAAGAACATTAAGCACATACACAATGAAATAAAACTTAAACACAACACCACAATTTTGGTTACGGGGAAATCCAAATAGGTAAAAATCCTGGTGGGAATTAGTACCCACTATAAAATTGCACTAGTGTATAATGATCCCGATTAGAAGATCTTACAACCCTATTAGGAGTTCATATTTAAAATGCATTAAGTACAATGACCTGGTCAAGGGTTGGATCTTGTTAGGAGCCTTTTATGATTAACCCTGTTAGGGATGAGGATGCACTGTCTGAGAGCTCAATGCTCAAATGGGTGAAGGATGAAACCTTTTGATTAACAAATACACACTATATCTAGATCTTGGTGAGCTGCGAGGTAAACCTACTATCTTGATCAGTTCCAATGGATAGCAAACTCAATATTATTGGTCACATAGACCTTCTACTAATGGAAAAACACTTTGCACCTTCTACTATGCTCTTATCTTTCAACTATCTGCCATACTTAGCAATCACAAATGACTGCCTATAAATATCTTTCCTCTAAATGATATAATCAAGTTGAATAGTTAGAACCATCTTGAAATCATATTAGAGAAACAATAAAACTCTCCAATAATATCTCAGTTAGCTCTAGTAAGCATGCAACACAAATTAAGATTGTGTAACTCCATATGAGTAGACGCATCGCTTCACATTGTCGACTCCACCAAATTAACTGATACTTTCTTTGCATGCTGAATTATGTCATGTACTCTTAACCAAACCTTCTCAACTCATCTTCAAACACTAATCCAAGCACGCATATCAAAATTATAGGTGCAACTACTACAACACTAAAAACAATGTCGGCTCTATCAGATAAACTTAGGAAATTGTAACTGCCAATTACAGACATAATATCTCAATCTGTACTACACAAATAACTCTGTGTCCATGAACATAGCTTCACTAACATGTCTACAGTTCACAAATATAAATGCGCAAGGCTCCACCACAACCGTATTGCAAATCTCATACATAACTCTTCCTGGGACCTGTCAAGAACACTTACTGAAACAATCAACTGTATAACTATCTTTACTCAGAATTGTGTGTGTGAATTTTGTACCTAGCTATGAACACAACACTTCAGTAAAACATTAGAGGTTAGCAAAAATCAAAATATGCAAATAAGAACAATATAGCTAACCAGGTGATTTACTACCTTCTAGTAGGTGCGAGTATGGTATTCTCAGATTAGACTGAGATTAGTGACAATGCAACACCTAAACAAAGGATTTAAATGATGAAATCAATAAAATATGAATGCAAATTAATCTTCTTCTTTTTTTAATTTTTGATGCAATAAGATGAGAAAAACTGATAATAAATTAATCTAAATGGATTGAAATGATATGCAAATTAAGCTAACAATGATATGAAATATGAGACTAGAATGAATTGAAAACAAGATTGATCTCACAAAATGCTAATTTGCAAGAAGATTGATGATTCCTCTGATGTCAATTCGCCAGAGTAAGTGTGCAAATTTTGTGGATGATTTGTAAAGAGCTGAGCTTTGATTTTATAGAAATCTAGGGCTTGAGGGTGCATGGAAAAAGTCATAAATCACTCTTGATGAACTCAGGTTGATTTTTGAGTTAACAAGAAATTAGAAATAGATAACACATAAAATCATGCAAAATATGCAAGAACAACTTTTTAACTCAAATCAGAAGTTTAGATCAGCTTTGAACTTAAAATAGATGTTGAGTTTCAAAAAGATAACAACTTGAATTGATTTTCTGATTTAAAGTTTAACTACTCCTTGAATGTGCACAAATAATCATGAATTAATTAAATAAATAAAGTGATTTATCTTCAACTTAACTGATTTTAAATTTAAAAATAACTGATTTGTGGGTTAATCAATTATTTTAATCAAACTTTTATTCAAAACTATATTATTAAATATTGACAACTTGGATTTAATCAATTAAATAAATATTTAATCAATTATTTGTAGGAGATTTGATTTATTATCAAAATTAAATAATATAATTAGGAATAAATAGAATTAAATCTAATTAAATAATTAAGTGACAGAATTAAATTAATTAATTAAATATTCATCATATTTAATTAATCAACTTTAGGATAAATATGATTTATCGCCAAATAATATTTAAAATATAGATAATTAGGATAAATAGGAACATTGCTAAGAATATTCCCCGATGTAGAATTTAGGATAAAATCAATTAGGATTCAATAATGTGCAGATGTGCCTTAGGTTAGGACTTTGATGTTGATTTCGTTTGAATTAAAGATGTAGGAGGTTAATGAACCTATAGCCCATTTTTGGGGTATTACAAGAATCAACCTTTGCACTTATGTTATCATGCTGATGACATATCTAGGAAACATATGCTCAAGGCTCTCTCCATTAGTCTTCCATGCATGTTTCTTACCATATATTTTCATCAATGACAAACATACAGTCAACACTGGCTTGTTCAAAAATCTCCAACAATCTCCCCCTTTGGCATTGATGGCAACATATGGAATTGAAAACACCACCAATCCAGAAGTACAATTATTTTATAAAATTCTCCATTTCCTCAACAAAAACTTCCCCAAGGATGAATCCTCCAACTGTTGCATCTCTTACTGAATGCTCCCCCTTTCTTCATGCTTCTTCTGATTCCTTCTGCTTGTTTCCCTATTTTCTTTATACTCTCTCTTTCTACTTGTTTTCTTGTTTTTCATGACTATATATTACTCCCCCTTTGACATCAATGGCAAAGGGTGTCTAACAATTAAGCACTGGTACTACTCCTGAAGTAGAGTAGTCAACCATTCATTAGTCACTGAGGACTGATGCACTCCTGCACTCTTTAATCTGATTCAAGGAAGGGAATTATGCCCAGCTTCTCCCTGAGATACTCAAAAGTATCCTTTGGAAAAGGTTGTGTGAATATATCTGCTAGTTGATCTTGTGTACTCACAAAATCCAACTTTACTTCTTTCTCTGCGACTTTCTCTCTTAGGAAATGATACTTTATCGCAATGTGTTTTGTCTTTTCATGCATCACAGGGTTCTTTGACATATTGATAGTGCTAGTGTTATCACAATGAATAAAAATAAGATAATCAATCTGAATTCCAAAATATTTTATCATCTACTTGATCCATACAATTGTAGAGCAATTTAATGCTAGTGCAACATACTCAGCTTTTGTTGTGGATTGAGAAATGAAATTTTTCTTCTTACTTGTCCAAGTACCAAGCCTATCTCCATGAAATACTACTCCTCCTGATGTGCTCTTTCTATCATCAACGCATCCTGCCCAATCTGCATCTGTATACACATGAAGCTCTACATTCTTCAAGTTAGGATACCATAAACCATAGTCTATAGTTCCCTTCAAATATCTAAATATCTTCTTTACTTCCATAAGGTGACTTTTTTTAGGCTCTACTGCAAATCTTCCAACTATACCAATTGGATTGGAAATGTCTGGTCTAGATTGAGTAAAATATATGAGTTTACCAATCATATACTTATACAAGGTTATGTCTACTGTTGCTAAATCATCTTCTTTTGAAAGATTGCATCTTGTTATCATAGGGGTACTCACTAGCTTGCAATCATCCATCTTGAATTTATCCAATATCTCTTTCACATACTTAGACTGATTAATGAATATAAATTTTTCTATGTGAGGCACATTCAGTCCCAAAAAGTACTTGATAGGTCCAATCATGCTCATCTCAAACTCACTGCATTTCCTTAGAAAATTCTTCACTAAGCTTGTCATTACCTCCAGAGATAATGTCATTGAAAAAAATAGAAACAAGTAATGACCCTTCAAGTGTCTCTCTTATTAATAAGTTACAATCTACTGCTCCTTTCTTGAATCCAATCTTGGTTAAGTATCCATCTAATCTTTCATACCATCCTCTAGGGGCTTACTTAAGTCCATAGAGGGCTTTCTTCAATCTACATACCATATTAGGCTTGTCTGATAAGATGAATCTTTCAAGCTGCTCTATGTATACTTCTTCTTTCAATTCTCTATTTAGGAATGTTGATTTGATATCCGTCTGATATACTTTCAAGTTTTTGAATGTAGCATAGGCTAGAAATAACTTTATGGCTTCCAATCTTCTCACTGGGGCAAATGTATCAGAATAATCAGTTCCTTCTCTTTGTACATACCCTTTAAACACTAGTCTTGCTTTGTTTCTCACCACTGTACTATCTTCATTCATCTTGTTTTTGAATATCCACTTAGTTCCAATCACATTCTTATCACTAGGCCTAGGGACTAGTTCCCATGTATCATTCTTAATTATCTGATCTAGCTCTTCTTTCATTGCTTCATGCCAATCTGAATCATTACATGCATCTTCAACACTTAAGGGTTCAATTTGTGAAAGTAAACATATTGGTTCATCATTTTTTGAACTCTTTTCTTTTGATCTTGTCATGACTTTTCTTCTCTGATCTCCAATGATGTCTTCCTTTGAATGATATCTAGATGTGAATTTAGGAACATTAGGTGTGACTCTCTCATCTACCTTTTTTGTTTCTTGTTCACTTGTCTCAGGGTCATTTAATAGAACATCAATGTTGTCAAACATTTCTTCAACAACTTCTTCACTGCTAGAAGATCTAGCTTCTTCTTCAATCATATGTGCATAATCATGATATCTTTCTTGAATCATAAACTTTTCATCAATCTTTACATGAGCACTCTCAATGATTTTCTTCAATCTTAAATTAAAACATCTATAGGCTTTTCTTTTAGTAGAGTAGCCAAGGAAAATACCTTCATCGCTTCTTGCATCAAACTTTCCAATAGCTTCATCTCTCTTGATATAGCACTTGATTCCAAATATTCTGAAGTATTTCACTATAGGTACATTAACAAACCATAGATCATAAGGTGTCTTTTCTATGCCTAGCCTCAATTGAATTCTATTGATGGTATATACTGTTATATTGACTATATCTCTCTAATAGGTGTGCACCTCCTTTCCCTGAATCATGATAGTGCGCGCTGTATCAAGAATGATCCCATTCCTCCTTTCTCCAATTCTATTTTGTTGAGGGATTGTAGGTGCACTTAGTTGTCTCTTTATCCCATGTTCTTCGCAATACTCATAGAATCTGTTAGAGGTGAATTCTTCTCTTCTATATGATCTCAGACACTTTATCTTTAATCCAGTCTCATTTTCAACTTTAGCTTTAAATATTTTGAACTTCTCAAATGCTTCTGATTTATCCTTTAAGAACGCAACCCACATCATTCTAGTATAATCATCAACAAACAAAATAAAGTACCTTCCATAAGTTTGTATGTATTAGATCCAACTTATTCTCTGCTGAATTGTTCTTGCTTCTAAATGAATTCCTCACATGTTTTCCCATCGCACATTCCCTATGCATATTGTATCAATTGGTTTTGCAATGCTAGGAAGGTCTCTTACTGCCTTTACATTGCTTATCTTTACTATGTTGTTAAAATTGATGTGACATAGTCTTTTGTGCCATAACCAATTGTCATCATTTTAGCAACAAAAAAACCTACTTTTGGATTAAGCTAAAAACATTACCTTTAGTCTCTGATCCTGATGCAATCATTTCTCCTTCCTTGTTATTAATGATGCACTTTTTGTCTTTGAATTCCAACTAATATCCTTTGTCAAGAAACTCTCCAACACTTAGTAAGTTATGTTGCAGACCATCAACATAAAGAACATGATCAATGTTGTTCTTTCCATCCAAGGTGATAGCTCCTCTACCTATGATAGGTTTAGCAGTCTTGTATCCAAATATAACCATGCCGCCTTTGTACCTATCCAGATGTACAAATCTATCCTTGTCTACTGTCATGTGATGTGAGCAACCACTGTCAATGATCTAGTCTGTCTTGATGTCAGCTTGTGAAATCAGTGCTAACTCTTGTTCTTTCTTTTCATCTTCAAGGTCCATTTCATCAAATATTTTCTCCATTTCTTCAAGAGAAATGAATCCAATTTCATCTTCTATTGACTCTTCATCTGATACTCCATCAACATAGTAACATTATTTTGTATACTTAGGTTTGTAATCTTTGTATTTCTTGACTCTTGTAGGATATTTAGATGCAAAATGACCAATCTTGTTACATGAAAAGAATTTGAATGGTAATTGACCTTCATATTTCCCTTTTCCTTTATTTTCCTTGTTAGCAATTAAAGCAATGAAATCATCTAGTTCTTTCTCTTCATCATCATCATCAAATTTACCAGAGATGTTCAAAGATTTCTTACCATGGACTGAAGCTTTGAATGTTGTTTCACTTTTAGGCTCTGTCTTCAATCTTGATATCTCAAAGGCTAAAAGCTTATTGATTAAGGTCTCTCTTTTAAAGTCTTTTGTGAATTGCATAGTCTCATCTAGGATGCATATCTTGTTGTCATATTCTCGTGTCAAGGTAGTCATCAATTTATCCATTATGTCTTCTTTCAAAAATTTTCCACCATTGTTTCTGATTCCTGCAACTGCTTCATTAATCCTTTGATTGTAGGCTCTGACATTCTCATCAGGTAGCATCTCTAATATATTGTATCTTTTCTTCCATGTCTTTCTACTCACATTCTTGGCTTGAATATCTCCTTCAAACATGTCTTCTAGATACTTCCATATCTTGTAGGCTTTGTCCATTTTCTTGATCTCTGAAAATCCACTGTCAGACAAGGTGTTGATAAGGGCTTCTTTGGCAATAGCATTTGAAGTGAAAATATCCTTTTGCTTCGAGGTTGCATCAACTTTTTCAAGATCTGATAAAGAAGGAATCTGAAATTCTTTAGTAGCTACTTCAAAAATTTCAAAAGCAATGCACTGCAAATGTGTCATCATTTTGTTCTTCTAGTCTAGATAGTTCTCTCCATCAAACTTTGGACTTTCTTTTCTAAAGAATTCTATCTGATTGAAACCTCAAGCTATTAAAATTTCTCTCTGAGGCACTTGGCTCTGATACCAATTTTTAGGAATAGTCCCAATAGATAACTGAGAGGGGGGGCGGGAGTGAATCAATTATCTACAAGTTTCAATTCTTTATCCAATTAAGTATAAAAGAGCATTACGCACATGTATACAGTGAAATAAAACTTAAACACAACACCACAATTTTGGTTACGAGGAAACCCAAATACGTAAAAACCTCGGTGGGAATTAGCACCCACTATAAAACTGCACTAGTGTATAATGATCCCTGTTAGAAGATCTTACAACCCTGTTAGGAGTTGATCTTTACAGGGTCAATGCACAAAGTTGGGTCCCAATTTCATGGAAGTCTTGTAGAAATGAGAGATGTCACTCGAAATGGGCACCCATTTTCAGAAAATGGGCACCCATTTTAGGTTCGGGCAACCGGTCCTAAATTCAAAAAATGGGTGCTCATTTTTTTTTTCAAAACGGGTGTCTGTTTCTAAATTTATTTATTTTTAATTTTTTTTTTAGAATTAAAAAAGTATTTTAACACTTTGATTATTTTTTTAATAAATGGGCCCCTATCTCTTAATACATGAGCGGGAAGCACACATCCGCCCAGAATTTCATTCCAAATTCGGTTTGGTTTAGGCTTGGTAGAACCAAGCCTATGCATTGACCTCGAAAAATTTGGTTAAGGCACTAGAATGCCAGATTTCTGCCTTGCCGTAATTTTTTGAGGGCCTTCCTAATCATATCATTTTACAAAAAAAAAAACCCATTACAGTTCAAAAATATAAATTTCATAGTGATGTGATTATTTTTACTATTTTTGCATTATTTATTAGTTAAAAGTGGTACCTAAGCGTAAAATAGCAAGGTTCACTAAAATGTTAATAACTTTTTTGTTTTTAGGTTTTTTGGAAAATAAATTATATGAGACCAAACTAGATACAATTCTATTGAAGATTAAAAAAAAAAAAACTTTGAAAAAATATGAAATTCTCATCAAATTATGGTGTCCGTACACCAGAGGTTTTGAAAAAGTATTTTATAGTCAATTAAAAATTAATTAAAAAAAATATATTCAATAAAAAAAAAGGAAAAATATGTTGACCAATATTTGGTGTCTTAGGTATATTTCCCCAAAAGGATTTGCATAAATTCATTTATTTTAGTCAAAATATGGTGTTCGTACACGGCTATGGTATGGTCCTGAAATGAGCATTTTGAAAACATGGTTTTTAAAAATTGCTACTAAAAAGCAATTTATACCATGTGGGTATTTAAAGAAATTACATATTTGAAAAGTAGATTCCGAGAACTATATTTTCTATTACTAATTTTTTTTGAGATTCAATCTCTAAGTGCCTCAAATTTAGACATCAATTGGCAGGAAATTTGAAAAAAAGGGAAAACACTTCCACTTTTTGCCCAAAATTGGGACTCAACTTCTTGTAGCCACCCTACAATGCATTAAGTATAGTGATCTGGTCAAGGGTCAGACCCTGTTAAAAGTCTTTTATGATTAACCCTGTTAGGGGTGAGGACGCACTACCTGAGAGCTCACTACTCAAATGGGTGAAGGTTGCAACCTTCTGATTAAAAGATACACACTATATTTGGATCCTGGTGAACTGCGAGGTAGACCTATTGTCTTGATCAATTCCAATGGATAGCACACTCAATATTCTTGGTCACATAGACCTTCTACTGATGGAAAAACACTTTGCACCTTCTGCTCTGCTCGTATCTTTCAACTATCTGCCATACTTAGCAATCACAAATGACTACCTATAAAGATCTTTCCTCTAAATGATATAATCAATTCAGCCTATTAGAACCATCTTGAAGTCATATTGGACAAACAATACAACTCTCCAATAATATCTTAGTCAGCTCTACTAAGCACGCAACACAAATTAAGACCGTGCAACTACTACAACACTAAAAATAATGTCATCTCTGTCAAATAAACTCAAGAAACTGTAACTGACAATTATAGACATAATAAATCAAGCTATATTGCACAACTGACTCTACATCCATGAACGTAGCTTCACTAACATGTCTACAACATAAATGTAAACGTGCAAGGTTCCACCACAACCTTACTACAAATTTCATATAGAACTCTTCCTGGGACTTGTCAGGAACACTTACTGAAATAGTCAATTGTATAACTTTCTTTACTTAGAATCAACCTATGCGCTTATGTTATCATGTTGATAACATATCTAGGAAACATATGCTCAAGGATCTCTCCATCAATCTTCCACGCACGCTTCTTACCATACGTTGTCATCAATGACAAACATACAGTCAACATTGGCTTGCTGGCAAATCTCCAACATATGCCATATAATCTATTAGAAAATAATATGATTCTAATTCAGATGAATGTCTAAAAATTTCTCCCTAGTTTTCATCCCTATAGTCACCCTTCTTTAGGACCTCTTCATATCTCAAGTACTAGCCTTTATTCATTCACCCAATTTCTTGGTTCTCTTATTGATTAGGGTGAGATTGGAAAAGAAATGTTAGTGTAGGTTGAGAACTTATTTGGCTCCTCTAAGTTGAAAGGGATACTAGAAGTAGAGGGAAATTGTTGGGCCATAATCCTATATAAGAATATTAATGATGACATTATGATTGAAGCAACCTTGAAGGATATTGGTGTGAGGAGAGTGAGGAATAAGGTAAAAGCTACAAGGAAAATAGTATCTAATAGGGTGGGAAAGGTCAATAACTCCAATGACTGCTCTCTGAGGGCTGGACAAACATCTAAATTCAAATTTAAGAAGAAGAGGGGTAGACCCATGGATTCAGCCTCCGATAGGAAAGAGAATAAGCATCCTTTGAGGAATTTAACTAAATGTTATAAGAGATTAAAATATCCAATGAATACTAATACTTAGGTTTCTATTGAGTTTAAATGTGTTTATTGGAATGTTAGGGGGCTTGTGTCCCTTGATAGAAAATATGTAGTTAAGATATTTCTAAATATGAACAAGGGAAAATTGATATTTTTTTCTACAGGAAGTCAAGGCTATACGGTTTACCTAAGACACTAACCTCAGATGGATTTAGAGGAAGGAAACATTCTTTACATCAAAGCACATTCAAATCAATAGGGGAAGCCTTTTTGGTCGGGCCCAAATGGAGTAATTTTGTCACTAGGTGGGGACACTCTCCTTGTAATAGAATGGTGTAAATTATTATGAAATTCAAGGAGAGTTTAGAGTATGCTTAGTTTATGCCCGTAATGACCAAATGGATATAATTGAATTTTGGAAATGGTACTTTAATCTAGAGGAGGTTAGTGTTGCTTCAAGTGGTGGGAAAGAAGAAAGCCAAAGATGATAGGTGGGAAGAAGATGAGATGCATAATACTCTAGTTAAAGCCGAAGGATCTTTACAAAAAGATCCAACAAAAAAGGAAGTTAATTAGGCTCTTATTCTTGCTAATAAATTACTAAAGAATCTATAAAATAAGAAACTTTATAGGGCCAAGATTAGAGCCATAGCGAATTGGATTAGCCATGGAGATAAATGTACCGACTTTTTATTCCAATTTCTAAAAAGAAAAGAGTCTAAAGAAAGGATAGATATCATTTGGGAGGGGGATGTCAACCTCACATACCATGTTAATATTTTGAAACCCTTCACCTAGTCCTATGGTAATTTATTTACATCACAAGATAAGGGATTGTATAAGGAGAAGGATAGAAAAGACATTAGTAATATTATCCATAGGAAACTATGTGAGGAAGATGCAGCCCTATTAAACAAAGAAATTAAGGAAGATGAAATTAATAAAGCCATTCTATCCTTGAGTAATGATAAGGCCCCTAGACCAAACAAGCTATCGTTTGAATTTTATATGCATAAGATGTAGTCGAATGGAACATAACTTGAATGGGTATACAAAGAGGTCATTTCTTGGGGGTCACTAGGTAGTGATATTAATTCTAGGCTTATAAATCTGATTCATAAAGATGGGGATGATAAACTAATAAAAAATTGGAGACCAATCACAATACTCATTATTTCCTATGATATTTTAGCCAAGTTCCTGTCAATGAGATTGGAAGACATTCTTCCCAAAGTGGTAAACCATACTCAAACTAGCTTTTTCAAAGGTAGGTACATTTATAAAAACCTTTTGACTTGTTGGGAGGCCATGAGTTGGGGAATAGACACCAATCAGAACTCTAGTACATGTTTCTCATTGATTATTATAAACCATATGATATAATTGATTGGAGTTTTATATTGATGATATTAAAAATCTTGGGGTTTCCATATATATTTTGTCAAATATGACGTAGACATTATTGAGAGATTCCAATGCTAGTTTGGAGATAAATGGATGCAAATTAAATTCCTTTTACCTCTCTAGATCTATTAGGTAGGGATGTCCCCCAACCCTTTCACTATTTTTCATAGTAGATTATGCATTGTATTACCTTGTAAAGGATCACTCCCTATCACCAAGGATGAAAGGGTCACACTACCCAATGGAAAAATCCTCTCTAATTTCCTAGCAAGCTCATTGTTCACCTAGTTGACTTCTTGATTCATGACAACCATCTAATTGGAAATTTCAAGGTGATGCTCGGTGAGCCTTAGTATTTCAAATTCTTTTTCTTCCAACTTCTCAGTCATTTGTCTTCTATCTTCAATATCCATGTTCCTCTCTTGTTCAACTTGTCTAGTATTGTTCATAACTTCAATCATTCTCACCATTTGTGTCTCTTGTCCGATTTTCAATGCTTTCAGTTGCTCGGTGAGCTGTTGATTATTTTCAGACAGATCTGAGATAGTTCCTTCAGATGCATAATATATACTTTCGGATCCTTCAGATAGTTGTTTTATCTCTTCTTCCTGATATTGAGTATCATTTTGCCGAAATGCTAATTCTTTTCTTTTGTTCAATGACTCTCTCAACTTTTCCTTGATATCCTTAAGCTGTTCTAGGAGAATCTGCATCTCCAATTTCTGTTTTTCAATTATCTTATCAAGCTTATACTTTTCCATGTTTTAAGGATATTTCCTCTTCAATGATTAAACTTCTTAAACAAGAGAACTGGCTCTAATACAAATTGTTGGAATTAATTAACCTTTTTAAAATACACAAAATGAAAAGATTCATTAACCTGTTTCAAAAATAATAAAATAAAAGAAAATAGAGATTAATTAACTTTCATAAAACATGCGAAAAGAAGAGATTGATTAACCTCCTCTTGGTTAAGCAATCGCCATCTTTTACGCATTTTTAAAAGGATCATTAACTTTTAAATTTTACAACTACTTTTTTTTGGCAAATCTTGAATCAAGCCTAACTAGCAGATGTGAAATCAATTTCTGTCAAATGTGAGAGAAATATTAGGCATGTATATACAGGTTCTCAACAAGGATTATAAATAGACATAGATGCAAAGGAAGGAATCAGGAGAAACAAAGGAATTAAATCGAATATCATAGCCAGAAATAGCATTTGAACTATTTTGCAGAAAAATGATTTGTTGAAAGCTTAATAAACTTCAAAGCAGATAGCGTATTTGCATGCAAGGTGTGGAATCATCGACACCGCAAACACCACCCCAAGATATATTGTTCTATGGAATGTGACAATTTCATGAACTGCAGAAAATGATTGGTTGGAAAGGGTTCTAGAAGATTTTAGACAAATAAATTTGGTAGGTGTTAAGCCGAATTCAACAGCCTTTTCCACTATCCACTCTGCGCGTGCCAAAATTGGAGCTTTGGAACAGGGTAGCGGTTCCCATTGTAGCATAAATGTTTAACCAAATGTTGTGGTTGGCGAATACCCATGTACACATGCATGCAAAAATGTGGATTCTTAGACAATGCACTGTCAACACTACCTCAAAGAGAAATTATCTTATGGTGTAAAGATTACAAAACTAACACAAAATAAGCTTGCTACAGAATCTTTATAAATTTTCTAGCAAATGTAATGGGCAGCAGTAAAGCCTATTATCTGCATTTTACAAATAATGAGAGTGCTTAAAGAGCGTATGGACAACCTTAGGAAAATTGCGGGATATGCACAAGGCGGATATTTTGAAAAGACTTTGGAAGCTGAGCGTGTGTGTCAAGCTCCACCACCTACCTGCGGCCTCCTTCAACTAGGGAGTGTCCTTAGTGAGCATAGAGGCTGTCAGGCCCGCATGGCTATTATGTGTATGACAAAATGCCGAAGATATGTCATCTCATGGAGTTTAATGACTGCAGGGTATGCACAAAATATATATGCTAAAGACTCTTTAATAAGTGTGAAGTGGCGTAGTCGGCTAGTGAGAATCCGAATTCCACAGTCTTTGCAAAATTTAGTTTACCCATGTCCATAATGGTGATGCAGAAAGATACACATAGACAATGCTAGAACAGAGTAAACATAGTAAATAGAGATTTAATAAAACTTCATATATATTAATGACAAATTTTCAAATTTACAGAGCTGCTAGAATGCTCAAAATTTTGCCTACATTTCTTGCTTGCAGAGACCGAGAAGCATCTCAGTACACCAAACTAAAACTAAAAGCATTCCTTTCCTGATTTCAAAATATGCTCCCTAGAAGCATCTAGATAAGCCTAGAGAATGACCGAATGAACCAAAAATGTCAGCAAAAAACTATATAAAATGCACTGCAATAAATAGAGTAGGTGGCAGATAAAAAATGCTTGACGCAGGAGAGAGTGTGCATGATCGCATGAATAAAATATAGGTCATGCGATCATGCGTAAAATACAAAAGAGAGGACCCCACGCGGTTGGAAATGATAGCAAAGGATGAGGATGATGTCATGAAGTACAAGTCACATGATCGCATAAACTAAATGGGAGTTATGCAATCATGCGAAAAGGTAAAGGGAGGGGGTCCCACGCAAAAGACAAACCAAGGAAGATTTTGCACTTGCGCACATAACGAACAAAACCGGGCAAGCATAAAGATAAATGCATAAAGCACTGGGCATAAAAGAGGAAGTCGCATGATCGCAAGAGCTGAAAGCTAGCCTTGTGATCATGTGACAAGGCAGGCGCATGAGGACAAAAGTAAATGCTGAGCAAGGGGGCGGAAAGGGAGGCGCGGTTGCATGATCGCAAGGGAGGAGAGAGAAGCCTTGCAATCATGTGACAAGGCGGAAATGGTACGGCCAGAAAGACAGGGAAGATTAATTGCCAGGCTGGAAACCACGACCTCCATCACTCCCCCTTAATCTTCACTGTTATGTGTATCTGCAATGCTAATTTCTTCCTGAAGATGTTCAAACACATTCTTTGCCAATGGTTTTGTGAAAATATCTGCTAGCTGTTCATTTGACATGCAAAACTGAAGATGAATGTCACCATTGTTGACCAATTCTCTGATGAAGTGATATCTGGTATCAATATGCTTGCTTCGTTTGTGGAATACATGATTTTTGGATAAGGCAATTGCAGAATTGTTATCACAGTAAATTTTTGTAGCTTCTTCTTGATGATGCCCCAAATCTGAAAGTACTCTCCTCAACCAAACTACTTGACAAGATGCTGATGTGGCTGCTACATACTCTGCTTCAGCTAATGAGAGAGTAACAATAGATTGTTTCTTTGATGCCCAAGAGATAGCTCCGGAACCCAGATGAAAAATGTATCCAGAAGTACTTTTCCTATCATCCATACTACCTCCCCAATCATTGTCTGTATAACCAATCAGTTTATAATCATTTGAAAAAGTGTACAGAATTCCAAAATTCTTTGATCCAGCTATATATCTTAAAATTCTTTTTCCAGCTTTCAAATGTGACTCTTTCGGTTTCTCCATGAATCTGGAAATAAGACTAACACCAAACATGATATCCGGTCTTGTGGTAGTTAAATACATGAGGCTGCTCACTAATCTTTTGAATAGAGTTGGATCTACACTTGGACCTTGATCATCGTTGCTAAGCTTCAGACCCAATGCAACTGGTGTAGGGGCTGGATTCACTTTTGTCATCTTAAATCTTTTCAACAGTTCACTAGCATACTTGCTCTGACATATGAAGATTCCTTGATCATTTTGACTTACCTCCATGCCAAGAAAGTATCTCATGAGACCCAAATCAGTCATATCAAATTCTTTTTTCATGGCTGCCTTGAATGTGTTAGTTTCCATATCTCCTGTGAATATCAAATCATCTACATATAAACAGACTATCAAAATTTCTCCTTCATCATTCACTTTGATGTACAAGGTAGGTTCATTCCCACATTTACTAAAACCATTATTTACAAAATAGGAATCTATTCTATTGTACCATGCTCTAGGAGCTTGTTTCAAACCATATAATGCCTTTTTCAATCTGCACATTTTATGTTCTTCTCCCATAATTTCATATCTAGGTGGCTGACTTACATACACCTCTTCTTCCAAAAATCTATTTAAGAACGCTGATTTGACATCCATTTGATAAACTTTTCATTTGTTTTGGGCTGCAATTGATAGGACCATTCTTATTGTATCCATTCTTGCCACGGGTGCAAATGTTTCATTGAAATCTATACCTAGCTTTTGTGAAAAACTTTTTGCCACTAATCTTGCCTTGTGCTTTGCAACTTTTCCATCAACATCATACTTTGTCTTATAAATCCACTTGACTCCAATCACATCCTTGCGTTTTGGAAGCTCAACTAGATCCCATGTTTTATTCTTTTCTATTGAGTGAATTTCTTCATCCATGGTTGTAATCCATTTGTCCTCTTTTATGGCTTCTTCAAAATAGATTGGATCAGCATGTGTTAACAATGCAAAATCACAACAGAAATCAGCACTTTCATCTTCTTGAGTTTGATCATAAATCTCCCTAAGAGTTCTTGTCTTCTTTGATGTGTTTATGGACCTAGACCTTAAAGATGCAATTGTAGGATCAGATGATTCGCTACTGTTATTATTTGTTGGGGCAGTGGGATTTGGAGTGCTTGGTGCTCTTGATGGTGTTCTAGGTGCATTTTCTTGTGTAGGAGGATTTGCAGCCTAAATTTCATCCTCATCATTCTCTTGTAGGACACTAGGTGTGCTAGAACTTATTTTATCTATGCTGCCATCCCATGCCTCTTCTTCAACAAATTCAACATCATGGCTTATTATCAGCTTCTTAGTAACAGGATTGTATAGCTTGTATGCCTTTGAGTGTTCACTATATCCCACAAATATACACTTATCTCCTTTGTCATCTAATTTTCTTCTCAACTCTTGAGGTACTAATGAGTATGCCACACATCCAAAGACTCTTAAATGTGATATGTTATGTTTTCTCTTACTCCAAGCTTCTTCTGGTGTCTTGTTTATCATAGTTTTTGTTGGACACCTATTCAAAATATAGATTGAACATGCAACAGCTTCGGCCCAATATTCATTTGGTAGATGTTTTGCCTTTATCATGCTACGTGCCATTTCCATGACTGTTCTATTCTTTCTCTTAGCTACCCCATTTTGTTGAGGTGTGTACCTTGCTGTAAACTATTTATGTATGCCATTTTCTTTGCAATAATTCTGAAATTCAGTTGAGACATACTCTCCACCTTGATCAATTCTCAATGTCTTGATAGGATATCCACTTTCTTTTTCAACTTTTGCCTTGAACTCTTTGAAGACAACAAATGTATCATATTTGAATTTTAAGAAATAAACCCATGCCTTTCTGCTGAAATCATCAATAAATGTTATGAAATAAAGTTTTCCACTAACGGAAGGTGTTTGCATAGGTCCACAAATGTCTGAATGCACTATCTTTAATGGTTGTTTTGCTCTATATGATTCCCCAACCGGAAATGACTTCCTATGTTGCTTTGCCAATATGCAACTCTCACATGTGGTTTTAAGTGGCTCTATTTATGGCAACCCATAAACCATTTTCTTCTTGTATAACAGTTGTAATCCTTTGAAGTTTAAATGCCCAAGCCTTAAATGCCACATCCATGATTCATTTTTATATGAGGCTTTAAAAGCTGTTTCAGCAACCTTTTGCAAACCTTGAGGCTCTATCATTAATCCACTTTGAATTCATAGTGGGAACATCCTATTCTTAGTCATTTCTACTCTTGCAATCAGCCTATTGCTTGGTTTATTGTCTAGGATCACACATTCACCATTCTCAAAGTGTACCCTATAACCCTTTTGCACTAATTGCCCAATGCTTATAAGGTTGTGTTGTAATCCAAGAATATAGTAAACATCTGAAATTTATTTATCTTTGTCTTGTTTTGTTTTTATGTTGATTGACCCTTTGCCCATGACTGAAACTTTTTGATCATTGCCCAATTTAACTTCTGATTTTACTGAATCATCCATTGTTGAAAACACTTCCTTTTTACAACTCATATGGTTACTACACCCACTATCTAAGAACTATAGTTCTTTAGAAGTTTCTTGTGCTACATTGCATGCTATGAACATTGTGTCCTGTTCATTAGTGTTTGACTGATTTTCATTTGTGAAATGTGCCTTTTGCTTATTCAGATCATATTGTTTTTTCCTACATTCTGATGCATAATGCCCAAATTTACTACAGTAGTGACATTGGATGTTAGATTTGTCATACCTTTCTCCTTGATGATAGTTATGAGAGTGACTACTCCCCCTTCCTCTTGTTGATGTAGAATGGGCATTTGGGATTGATGGTGGTCTTCTACTTTCAAATTGTGTGTTTTCTCTTCCCCCTCTTGATGAGTAACGTCCTCTGCCTCTACTATTATTTTATCTCCCTCTTGACTTGCCAAATGAGAGCTGAGTCTTGAATGCATTCTCAAATGATGATGACCCAGTTTGGTTCAGTCTTTGCTCATGGACTAGAAGTGACCCCATTAACTCATCTACTGATAATATAGAAAGATCTTTGGCCTCTTGAATAGCTATTACTACAGCATCAAATTTAGCAGGCAGACTTCTAAGTATTTTTTCCACAATCTTTTGATCTTCAACAGTGTCTCCATAGGACCTTAACTGATTTACTATTGAAATTGCATGTGTGAAAAATGCATCTATTAAATCTGAGTCTTTCATTTGTAAATTCTCAAAATCCCTTCTAAGTATTTGTAGTTTTGCCATAATTACCTTGCCTGTGCCTTGGTATGCTGTCTGCAAACTGTCCCATGCTTGTTTTGATCTTGTGGCAGCTGCAACCTTAGGAAAGATTGATTCTTCCATTGCGTGTTGAATGAAAAATAGTGCCTTTGCATCCTTCTTCTTATTTTCCTTCAATAGATCCTTATCTGCTTGTGAAAGGGCTTGAAATGCCTACTGGTCTGGTGGTTCAGGAAACCCATTCTCCACTAAATCCCAAACATCTTGTGAACAAAAGAGAGTCTTCATTTTAATGCTCCAATAGTCATAATTCTTGCCATTAAAAATTGGAATCTGAGGTTGAGAAATACTCCCACTGGTTCCTGCCATGGTTTACCAGTAACACCCTCTTTTTTTTTAAACCCTTACTTTCTTTGCTCACCTCCTTAGATCTTTTCCTTTCAATGACAACCTTTTCTTCAAACTCCTGCTTTGATACCACTTTGATGGAGAAAGATATGCACACAGACAATGCTAGAACAGAGTAAACAGAGTAAATAGAGATTTAATAAAACTTCATATATATTAATGCCAAATTTTCAAATTTACAGAGCTGCCAGAATGCTCAAACTTTTGCCTACATTTCTTGCTTGTAGAGACCGAGAAGCATCTCAGTGCACCAAACTAAAACTAAAAACATTCCTTTTCTGATTTCAAAATATGCTCCCCAGAAGCATCTAGATAAGCTTGGAGAATGACCGAATGAACCAAAATGTCAGAAAAAAACTATATAAAATGCACTGTAATAAATACAGTAGGTGGCGGATAAAAAATACCTGACACAGGAGAGAGTGCGCATGATCGCATGAATAAAATATAGGTCATGCGATCATGCGCAAAACACAAAAGAGAGGACCCCACGTGGTTGGAAATGATAGCAAAGGATGAGGATGATGTCATGAAGTACAGGTCGCATGATCGCATAAACTAAATGGGAGTTATGTGATCATGCAAAAAGGTAAAGGGAGGGGGTCCCACACAAAAGACAAACCAAGGAAGATTTCGCACTTGCACACATAACGAACAAAACCGGGCAAGCATAAAGATAAATGCATAAAGCGCTGGGCATAAAAGAGGAAGTCGCATGATCGCAAGAGCTGAAAGCTAGCCTTGCGATCATGCGACAAGGCAGGCACATGAGGACAAAAGTAAATGCCGAGCAAGGGGGCGGAAAGGGAGGCGTGGTCGCATGATCGCAAGGGAGGAGAGAGAAGCCTTGCAATCATGCGACAAGGCAGAAATGGTACGGCCGGAAAGACAGGGAAGATTAACTACTAGGCTGGAAACCACGACCTCCATCAAATGGGATCCTTCGAATTGCATATGGATGTCCAGCGAAGAATTTAAAGAGAGATTTTTGGTCATATGTTTTAGTTACCACTAAGCCCACTGCCTTCATTATCATCTTGGTATTCATCAAAGCATAGAAGTTGCGAATGAATGGGAGCTTTGAGACGATTCAAATAAATGGAAATACATTGATGCTTCGGGATAGTGTGCAGACATCCATCACAGTAAAAGGAGAGATGATATCTGTAAATGTTTGTGTCACGATCTCTCACATAGACATGCACACAAAGAGTGGAACCATTGACAACATTGCTAAAGTGTTTGGCAGAATGCCATTGTAGCCGTGGGCATGGTATTGATACAAAGACAAGGCATTGTTTGAGTAGATGTCTCCAAGAGATTTGCAAGTTATGCACAAAATAGATGTTAAAAAGGTATTAGAATATTTCATTTAAAGAAATGAAAGCATAGTGTTGACAAAATGCCTCAGCCTTGCAGAAGATCTTTGGCAGTGCACGTAAACTATTAGATAGAATGTCACAAAGGGATCTCGTTGCATATGGTGCAATGTAGGAAAAATTGCAAGGCTTGGAACCATGGAAGCCCGTTGGTGTACACACATGGAAAATATGGAATCACAATCAATGCAACGGAATTGTTTGATAGAAAGTCTGAGGAGATGTCATCTCAGAAAATAAGAGGTGATTGATGCAAGATCTGCGCATAATAGATTTGGTGAAAAGTCTTTAGAAACTTTCAAGCTAGTGCAAACGGCATATAGAGTTAGATTCCACAACCTCAGTCGCAGCCCGCCAACCCTTGTAGTGGATTTCTTTGAAACATAATTAATGGAAAGTCTTATCAGATTCTATGGTTGGAATTGTCGGTAGGCATGTATGCGAAGAACAGATCGACCACCCGAACTGTTTGACAGAATGCCTCACGGATAAGTCATCTCACGGAATGCAATGATTGTGTGTTTGCACTGATGAATCATGTGTGTAACTGGATGGTTATAAACCGCACTCCACTAACTTTCTCAACATCTGCCTTATGTGTGCAATGATGGAAGTTTCAAACAAAAAAAAGAGAGATGCCAAATAGAAATGAGTGGTATATTAGAAGGCTATAGATTCTTAAATAGAAATGAGTGGTATATTAGAAGGCTATAGATTCTTAAACAAGATGTCTCAAAGATATGTTGTCTCACGGAATGCATGATTGCAGAACTTTGCGGAAAGGTCTGTAGAAACTATCAAGCAAACACAACATGAGAAAATTAATCCAAGCCACTTTAACTATTTTACAAAATCTCACTAAGCGGTATCTCATGGAATGCTCAATTGCTAAGTTTTTTAAGAAAACGGCTTTGCTGTTGAAGTTTTAAAACATTTCAAGCAAATGGAATCAGCCAGATCTTTGACAACCCCTTCACTTCCATGCCACTATGAAAGCTTAAAATAGTGTATGGACATTAATCAGTGTGTAAATGAAAATGGATTTTTGTCACATGTTGTAATGCCAGTATCTTAATTGTTATGTTTTCAATTGTGGAAGTAGAAGTAAGGCACGATGATTGTTACAAGGAGATTTGTATGTATGCAGAGAACTATAGTTAGAAATTCTCTTATAGACATGCCAGTGAAATAAAGATGCACAGAGAAGCTACGAAATGTTCGATGAAATTCCCCAAGAAAGTGTAGTCTCATGGAATGCAGTGTTTACCATATATGTATGAAGGTTGTCCAACTTGGGTAAGATCGCTATATGTTTGAAAATATTCCTCAAAACAATAAGATTTTAGATATGTAATGGATGAGATATTCACAAAATGGATTTGATTGAAAGGGCACTGGAAATTTTTAAGCAGAAGCACTTGGTAGTGGTGGTGATTTAGAATACTTTGATAGATATGTGCAGAGATGAAATCAAGAATAGAGCATGAGCCATCTAGAAAGGTTTGTCAAGTAAATATGGTCTCATATAATTTGTGGTTACATAAGATACACGATCAATTTCTTGAAAAGGGAATTAAGAAACTTTGAGGATAAATACTCAATGGATTTGTTGAAAGGTAAAGGTTTGTGCATAGGGGCCAGATTAAATGTATTGGTTGGATTGATTAATTTACATTCAAGGCTATTAGGGAACTTAAAGAGGGAGGAAGACAACACATTGAAATGTTACATTGAGAGGGAAGATTACAGTTAGAGAAGATTGACACCAAGGTTAATCCGGCTGATGCGTTCACCAACGTAGTACCTCAAGAGAAGTTCAAATTTTGTAGAGCTTCTCTCGGCATTGTGATGACATAGCCATAAGCACCAAGCTGGGGATATCATGATGCAGCTCATATCGCAGAACTGATTGGACTTCAAGTGGGAGATTGTAACGGCTCTGCCTCCTAACGAGAATGTCAGACTCTGTGAAGGCCAATCCTTCCACTCTGCCTGCATCCTCAAGATGCCTTTACTATTTCCTCTTCCATTTTGACTGTGATGCTTAACATATTTTATTCTATGCATGTAAAAGAGATATTATATGGAGTTGCTGTAACAGAGATTGTTCTGTGATAATAAATCTGATATGCCCCTGCTTGAAGAGTGGATGTAGTTTATTCTGAATGAATGACTATAATCTATGTGTCTGTGTATTTTTAATCTTTTATTTTCTATTCTATTTTAAATTGTTTTTGTCTGCAATTACTTTCAACATCTACATCTCGTTGTTTCTCTTTTGCTTTTTGAGCATCCAGTTTGTTTCCAGATTATAGAATTTGGTGACATCTATGTAAAATTGGGTGTGTGAGGTTCAAACAATAAGGATACAAGATGAATTTTTTTGGGTATTGATACCTAAAAGTAGGAGATATGTTGAAATGAAAAATAGTGGTTAATGTTGTCAAGATATTAATATCAAATGTACCAACAATTTTCCCAAGACAAAGATACATTGATAACTATACTAAAAGGGAAAACTAAAATAGGATATGGACATACTTCAAAGGCAAACTGCAAGTTAGAGACAAAGCATTCGTTCACAAGATGTTAGGATCAAGATGAAAGGATGATCCTAGATATTTTATCGCACATCTTTACTTGTAATTTGGTGTAAAAAGTCACTGGTTATGGTTTTGGGTATCATCTTTTGTAAATGTGATTTTTTTTCATATTTTAGTCAAACGCTAATCAGTTGACTTTTTTGTGCAAAATTTTTAAAGTTATTAATTTCATTAAATTTACATGAAAATAAGTTAGTTGTTAACCTAGAAAGGAAGGCTAGTTATCAATGAAAGCCTATAAATACAAGGCACCTTGTAATGTAAATGGGGGACTTATATGAAGGGAAACCCTGAAGAAATTTAGAGAGAACTTTAAATCACTTTTAGTTTTGCATTATGTATAGAAGGGTTTGAGATTGTACAATCTCATAAACATAATAAAGAACATTTGTTCTATGTTCTTCCAAGTTGTGATTGCTAACTTTTCGTATGTTAAATTGGTGATCCCTTTATGCATTTATATAAATCAATATAATGTATGCAGTTGATGTAATAGACATATTTATTTCATGGTATCTTGATTTGAGTGTGTCAAAATAACCTATCTCATTGTATGCTGATATTTTTTTCGTCATTGCATATTAAAACTTGTTTGGTGCTTAAATCGGACCATTTTTTATTATTATTCATCTGGAATCTCAATTGGTATTCACATGTCTACCTTTGGGGTATATGTTGTCTAATTTCTTCAATTTTGTGTTGTATCCTTTTTGTACTTTCAGGTAAAAAGTACACAGAAAATCTCAAATAACCCTATCTTACAAGGGAGTTGCCCCTCTCAAACATAGAGAAAGATTGCACTTAGGTCATCATCTAGTTGCAATCTCTCCAAATGTTGGAATGGTTGTCACTTCTTGCAAGGAAAACGGGGTTATTTTTCAAGCCGATATCGCAATGATAAGTCTGTTTACCAACAAATCCAAAGTAAAGAATGTTGAATCAACAATGTTATACCTTTACTATGAATTGAACTTTCCTTAAAGCCTTGATGAGAGGTTGATGATGCTAAAAGAGACCTAAGACATGTCTTACTCATGGAGGAAATAAATGAACTTGATCACGGATGTCATCTTTAATCATTGAATCCTTCAATGCTAGATCTCCTTTTATTTTTAAAATGACTCGGATGTTTTCTTAAAGTAGTGCTTGATGAGAGAGTAAATTATGTAAATGAGATATACAAATGAGGGGACACAACCTCCTTTTATAGTTAACCTCACAAAATGTGTTGATAAATCTGAAGAAGTTTGACAAAGGGATCTATTTGTTGCTCACCATTTTCCAACTCTTAGCGGGTTCCAATTTAGCCCCATTTTGGTTGGACCATGCTTCCTAGTGCCATAGTCGAGGAGGACTATCATACCTAGCACCATAGTCCACTAGCACTAGGGTTCTAAGTGCCCTAGTTTAGTTCTAGTGGGCTAGAAATAGGCTATAGGAGCAAAAAATGTACTAAACTTCCAAGTCAAAATTGGATCGAGAAAGATGAATCAGATTTTGAGACATTAAAAAAGGAGGCTTATATAAGTATGAAATTGTACGAGGAGACAATTTACAACACTACAAGTTGGATTTGTCTTGGGCATCCAACCCAAAGGCTTGGACAACTATTTCATGACCAAAGACAAGTTTATTTTTAATGTTTTTGAAAAACTCTAAAAATTTTTTAGTGTTCCCTACATCAGGTTTGCATGTGTTTCAATGTGGATTTTTAAAAATACCATGACAATGTTAAGATCTCTTTTAACTATCTAATTATGTAATATTTTTAGTATTTTGAGTAAGTTAAGTTGTTTATCTTCAATTTCTTTTGTTAGTGTATTTTCTTTTTTTCTATAAACTAACATGTGATATTTTGGGTATAATTTATTACCCATTCATCAAATTTTGTGACAAACTACATTTTTAGAAATTAAGCTCCATTCTAGACACATAATTTTTTTTATTTCTTTGATTAATTTTCAAAATAATCAGGGAGGAGCACACTAAAATTTATATTTCTTAGGATGTGTCCACTTCAAAATTTAGTAAAAAAATTATATATTTATTAGAAATTAGCCAAAAAATCAAACATAATCTACATAGTGTTAGATAAGAGCAATTTTTCATAATCCTAAAAAAATTTGACATTTTAGGGAGAGCACGCCAAATGCTATGTTTTTTTTTTTGAAAAAAATATGACCACATTGTGTGTTCACCCTTGTTAGACCCTTAACCTCCACCATTTGAAAAAAAAAAGGAGTATAGAGAGTAGATTCAAAGCACTAAAAATCATGTTGTTGTTGCATCTTCAAATTTTGACTGTAGGTATCTTCATTTTCTCATCCAAAACTATAATTTATTGATTTTAAATAAAAATTGGCATCTTAAAACCCCCTTTTGGCCCCTATCTTGGTAAACTTACCCAACAAATGCCTATTTTTTAAATAGCACATACTCGTTTCAATTTAAGCCTCAAGATCCTAATGCAAAATAAGTACCCACTATTTACAAAATAGGCACTTGATTCTATTGATATTTTATCTAAGGGTGAAGCTTCCCCTTAATGAGGACTCAACTTCTTGTGCCCACCCAAACCTACAATCATAATGGGCCAATGAGAACATACACCTACAACCATGCAATAGCGTACTAGGGGTTTGAGCCTTGTGGAAACACTAACAATGCCATTATTTAACTTATGATATTATTTTTTGTTAGGTTATGCTTTATTTTGGGGTTATTTCGTGATTCCACGGATTGGATTGAATTACATATTTTAACAAAGTTCCAAGTTTGGGTTTCTAACCTGAATTCAACTAACTACAAGTTTGGTTAAGTTCAAATATCATGTCAAGTATTACACCTATTAGTATTGTATACACACCTTACATGTCTTATCCCTATTATTCAAGTGCAAAATCCTTAAAAAGTAACCTCCATATTAAAAAGTGCTACCTTTGAGCTCCACTTACATAATTTTTTTAATATATACTTCAATTCACCTTTCCTTAGCAACATAGCTTGAATTAGAAACCTAGGTGTCACAAAAATGGTAGCATATATTCTAGTTAGTACATTGAATCCTTCATGAAGGAAATTAACTGTATAACAAAAAAAAACTTATATTTATGATTGTACTGAATTCACATTTCATATAACCAATAAATATACAAAAAGTACCTAGTACCTATGGAGAAAGAAAAAAATATAGCCAGTGCAGTCAAATTGTGTAGGTCTCCAATGGCTTGCATAGGCTTAAACATCACATTATACTAGCAATCAATTCTAAATTGAGCATATCTTCTATTTTTCTTAGGTTAATCTACTTTTTCCCCAACACATCCATGGAATTGCAATAGTTGTAAAATAGTAGTCATGAAAAGATTCAATCTAGCTAGTTATTTTCCCTTGAAAAATCTTCATGAAGCATTAAAGCTTTGGTTTGCACAAACCATATTATTTCCTAATTGATTTTCTATGTAATATTGATCATATTATTTTTATATATCTAGACTATCTTAAATCAAAGAGTACTGAGCCCATGGTTTCTCTCAAACCACTCATGGCATTCCATCCATATCCCTTGTGAAAATTCATGCATTGAAAGCTAATAGATGTGTGAGTCAAATTTTAAAAATAAATCCATGTATTTTGTAATTTTCTCAATCACCTTACCATTGTCCTCCCTAATTATGCATTTTTTTTTTCTCATATGTACTCTACCTCATTTTTCACTATTTTCTTTTCCTTCCTATTCTTACTACTCTTTGCATCCACCATTTCTAAATTGGTTAAGATGGAACATGCAATGACCTTAAACAGTGCCATCTTGAAATGTTTGACCAAACAAAATAAGTATGTAGAGATATGAAATTATTCAGGACAAACATCTTATAATGACATGCCAACTATTAAACATTACTAAATATTTTTTTTTATCTATTTTAAAACATAAAAGAAAAGTAATACTTGCCTCTTATCAGACACACATATATTTAATTATGTCTTCTTTAATATTTATATTTATTGTTACTAATATAGTCTAAAACTACCATTTAAAGATTATGCAACAAAATAATAACTAACTTATGTGTTAAAAAATGGCAAAAAAAATTGAATAACACATCCACTTATTAATGAATATTTTATTTATTTTTCCTTATTTTTAATATAAACTCAACTTCATTTATTTTTTATTATATAACTTCAGTTAGGCACCAAGATGCTACAAAGATGGTGCAAGCATGAACAAATTCTAGTTACATATGGTACATTGAATCCTTCACGAAGGACAATGACTTTCATAGATAACCAAAAACAAATATTTATCATTTTATTAATTATTTCAACATTCCATAGAACCATCATACATACAAAACATGTCTATATTGTAAAGAAGAGCATATGATCACTAGAGTCAAATTACATAGGCCTTGAGTGGCCTATAAAAGCTTAAATACTACAAACATGATTATCTAATTATTTTGTATAAAGAAAGACTACCCAAAGCATATTAGTAGCTAATTCTAAGTTGAATGCATCTATTATTTGTTTTAGATCAAAGTGGATTTTTCCAACCTATCTGTAAAATGAAAAAAAATGATCCAAACAATAGCCATGAAAATCTTTATTCTAATTATAAGCCCTTAAAATATCATCAAGCATAAAATCTAATTGTCACAAATAGCATCCCCATGAAGACATCTTAGCAAATTACCATTCCTGCCACATGAGTGTTTCTACAAAGGTTCCTTGAATTTAAATAATATCTTTCATAATTGAAAGGCTTTGAAAGCCAGTCTCCTTCTAGGCCAGTCTATGAACTGGTGATGTAAAGACAAAAATTCCTAAGAATAATTTTTTATGCCTCATTAACAAAAAGGGTCCTGATGACCCACTTGGAGCACAAGGATAGGCCTTGATTTTCGATTGAAAGAAGACCAAGACCGCTAGATTCCCTAGGGAGACAACAATATTCCTAAGAAACCCTATGTTCAAGCTATGGTAATAAAAAACCTCCAAAATCCCACACAAAATATTGTAAGAGCTTCTCCAATTTGGCTTAAGAGAATTTGGATGGATCCCAATAAGAAGAATAATAAACATGACTAGCAGCTAAAACTTTAGAGAAAATTTGGAATTTAGCATCCAGAGAACGATGTTTGGTAATCTAGTATGAAAATATTTTCTCAACCTTGGCCAAAACAACATTTTAGAGGTCAACAAAAAATCCATGAAAGGAAAAGGGGATGCCTAGGAATAAGAAAAATTCTCCATGTAGAATCCATTTCCACTCATTCAAGAGAATCTAAAGGGGAAAAGAGGAAAGCTTGTTGATAGCACTAGGTTTTGTGCCATTGAATCACCAGTCTAGAAGGCAAACAAAATATGTCAAGGCATTGAAGAGTTGTATGAAAATTATTTTCTTCCTCAATCAAAGTGAGGAACGATTCATTTGTAATGTACTCATTGATGATTTAAGAAGGTGACTCAATCACAAAAGTTCCCCTAACATGTCTAGCCAAGATGGTATAGTCCAATAGATAGCTAAAGTTCTTAGCAACAAGAACATACATAGAGGGGGTTGGGGGAAAATCCTAGTGAATAAATATAAATAGGCCAAAAGCTTTAGATTTTTTCCCATTAATGGTGATTCAAGCTAAGGCATCCCCAAAAATTGTTTTCATAGATTGATTGAAATGATACCCAAATCCTAAAGCTTTGAGCATTTCCAAAATCAAAGGCCATTTAATGTGATCGTAAGCCTTAGAAAAAATATTTTTGACAAATATTTTATTTTGCATAGATCATCTATCCCACTCCATACATTCCCAAACAAAGATAATATATTCTAGAATGAACCTAGATTTTTTAAAAAACTCATCTTCTCTAGGTGCATAATTTGTAGAACATGTTTGATCTTAAGTTCAAGGGTTTAGCAATGATCTTGTAGGAGACATTGAGAAATGTGATGAGCTAATAGTTATATATATCCCCAGGATCCCCAACCTTAGCTATGAATTTGATATTTTCTTTCTTTATAAGATAAATCAAATATTGAGAATGAAAATCCTTCATGTAGACCTTATGCAAGTCAAAACCAACATAGGACCAAAGAGATTTATAAAAACATATGAAAATCCATCACAACCAGGCACTTTTCATTTTCCATAGATAAAGGAACTTATTTAATATCCTCAAGGATGATAATTTGATCACAAAAGTGTTGGATTAGGTTTGGAAAGGTAAGTACTGAGGGGGGGAGGGTGAATTAGTACTATAAAACACTTTTTAAAGTTATTTTAACTTTCCTCACAATCATTTACTAATTCCTTAACATTTTCATGCATCATATGAAATGAATAAAACATGTAATAGTCAACACATAACACAAATATTTGGTATTGCAGAAATAATTGTTAGAGGATAAAAACTACATTGGGGATGACACCCACAAGACTTCACTACTGCATAATAAAGTTTTCTCGATTAGAGCTACAATGATAAGATATTTCTAATAGCTTACCTTGTTAAGAGTATTAACTTGATTAAGAGTCTAAAGACTGCTGAGTCTACTCGATTAAGAGATTTCACAATCCTAATCTAAGAATTGTACCTAGTTAAAGGATTTATAATTAAGATCTGCCAGGATCTGCTAGGTTAAGAGAATTATACAATTCTAATAAAATTTTAATCAACAACACTAAAATATCTGTCAAACTTGCATCAATATATGCTATTTAGACTCTATGTGCTCATCAATTCATTACCTCATATTGTGTATCATTGACACTAACAATCCAGTACTCGGTAGCTCAATTTATGAATCACAATCTCTATCTATTCTTTACTACTCTATTACTCTAGTATTTCTCAGTGGCTTCACTACTCATTCACCTTCTTCTATGATCTTCTTCATACATATAATCCTTAACCACCATATTGATGTTCTAGAATCTCCCCTTCAAGCAGTTTTAGCATTGGGTACACTTTCAATGCATATTTCATCCTTAATTCTCATTGGCTGATCTCACCTTGTAATTATGTGTAATAATTATATTTCAATCTCCAATTTTTTGTTATATGATCTCCTCAAGATTGGTAAACCATTTTCCATTTGATGTTCAGGTTCAATGTACTTAGCATTCATCCGGTGTCAGTCTATTATGCTGGATAACACATTTTATTTAACTCGGTAACCATCTTCTCTTTTTGGTTAGGTGCTCGGTATAACTTTGTTCTTGGTGCTCATTTCTACCTTGCTCAGTGCCTGTGCTTTCTTTTTCTTTACCAAAATTCCTTGTCATCTTTATTCCTTTACCGACTAACTTTCCTTGCCTTACCAACTTGCCTTTTCTTCATTACCGAATGAATTTGACAAACATTATAACTTCTTCAAAACTAATGACAACAAAATAAACTATTAGGAGTATAAATCTCCCCCTTTGGCATTAGTTTGGTATGTTTGTTAAAAAATTCAAAAACTTCAAAGTCATTAATCAAAATTCAAAATTTTGTCCTTCGTCCATTTCTTCTTCTTCCAGTAAACATATTACTCCCCCTGAAGTAATAATCTGGTACATATCCATATGATATATAGAGTCTTCATACTTATTCTTATCAATCATATTCCCCCTTTCACTTAGAAAAACTTATATATATTCCCCCTTTTTTAACAAAAATGCCAAAATATATACTTCTTATCCGGTGTGGGGATCTTATCAAAATTGCTTTTATACTTATCATCTGCATCCTTAAGTGATGCCTTCCAGATATCTTTCAGTTTTTGTAGCACTATTATCTTCTCTCTTATATCAGTTGTAAGACTGGCCATACTATCCATAGCACTCACATCTGGTGTGCTAACTAAGTCTTTAGCCTTTTGTATTTTCCTCTCCAGTGATTCGATGTTTGGTATCAAAATGGTTTGAAGTTCTAGTAGATCTCAAAAAATGGAAGCTTATATCTATTTCATATCTTTTAAGCCTCACAAATACATTGAAGAAAGATAGATTGAGTGTGAAATGGAAACCTCCAGACCAAGGTGTTATTAAGTTGAACTTCAATGGTGCATCTCATGGCAATCTAGGGATGTTTGGTATAGGTGTGTGTTTACGAAATCAATTGGGCATACCTCTAATTATAAAATCATCACCTATTCAAAGGGGCACCAACAATAATGCAGAGGTTTCAGTTTTGCTCCTCGGCCTTGTCATAGCATCATCTATGAAGATACCTTGGCTCCAAGTGGAAGGGGACTCTCTTGTTATTATTCAAGCTTGTATTAATAGACAAATTCAATGCAGAAGTCTAGCATACAAGCTAAAATAGGCCTGGTGCCTAATTGATTCTTTCGAAAATTGTCTCCTCACTCATACTTATCGTGAAGGTAACCAATTGGTTGACTACCTTTCAAACTTAGGATGTGATGGAAAGAAACTAAATAGTTCGGATCCAACTTCACTGGTGGAGCCATAGCAAAGTTTATTGGATATCATTAGCAATGAAACAAGGTTGTCATGATTTATCATTTGGCACTCTTCATGTCATCATTTAGTACCTTGCAGAAAATGATTAATTGAGATGGATGTGCTGGAATCTCCTGGCATCTTTGTATCAGGTGACGATTTCGGGTTTTCTTTTAGGTTCTTTCCTGAATGAACCCTTGAACTTGTTTTTAATTTTAAATAATATATATAGTGGCTCCGTCCACTTGTTTTGAAAAAAAACAAAACAAAACAAATATAATTAATTAAAAATTAACTATAATGTTATTTGGGGTCATTAATTAAATTAAATTAAATTAATGTTAAATGGATGAATTTAGGTGTCTACACAAGCTTATCTAAAAAATAAGAAAACTTCACTCTAGGGAGTGGCTTGGTGTGAATTTTTGTTATCTTCTCTTCTATGCATATGTACTTGAGCTCAATTTCTTTCCTTTCAACCATATCTCTTAAATAATGATACTTGATTTCCACATGCTTGATTCTATCATGAAAAATGGGATAACCAAAAGATTCACACAACTTTGGTTGTCACAAAGGATCACAATAGGTTCCAAAGGTTGCTAAAATAGTCCCGCAAGAAGCTTTTGAAGCCACACTGCTTCCTTTGATGCCACACAAGATGCAACATATTAAGCTTTTTCTGTACTCCTAGCTACACATGATTGTTTCCTGCTACACTAGGAAATCATAGTTGAACATAGGATGAAACAATCGCTAGAAGTTCCCATCCTATCAGACACACACCCTACCTAGTCTAAATTAGAAAAAAATTGCAAGTTTATACCTTTACAAGAAATATATTTCAGAGAATATCCCACTATTCCACTTACATATCTCAAAATATGTTTGGCTACAAGAAGATTAATCTATCTAGGATCACACATGAACTAACTGAGAGTGTTAACATGATAACATATATCAGGCCTAGTATTAACCAAATACATTAATGATGCAATCAATTTCCTATACATAGTGGGATCAACTAAATCTAAACTAGTTGTAACCTCATATAACTTTTTCATATTTTCTTCCATAGGAGTTGACATGTAATTGCTGTCTAACATACTAAATCTTTACAAAATTTTAATAGCATATGTTCCTTGAGTAAGGATAATCTCATTTGGTCTTTGTCATACTTCAAGTCCAAGGAAGTAGTGTGCATAAGAACAAGATATTTCATCTTGAATTCAAAATCTAACTCTATCTTACATTTAGCAATTACCTTGAAATAGAGATTTGGATCTACATCATTTTTGAGAAAGCCCAAACTCAATAAATAATAATCAATACTTTCATACCATGCATGTGGAGCTTTCTTAAGGCCATTCAAAGCTTTTTTTAATTTGCACACGTGATTCCTTCTCATAAATCGCAAAACCCTCTTTCTTCTCAATGCATGTACTTCTTCAATTAAACCATTCAAGAATGTTGTCTTCACATCTATTTAATGTAGTTTCCATCTTTTAACTACTACAATAACAATGATAGTTCTGATAGAATTTTAATGTGCTACAAGAGAAAAAGTTTCCTCATAAGCTATGCCTTCTTTTTGAGAAAACCCTCTAGCTACAAATCTAGCTTTATATTTTTTTAATACTACCATTATCTTCATGTTTAATTTTGAACAACCACTTAGAAGAAACAATAGATTTACCTTTAGGCCTAGGAACAATGTCCCAAACATCATTCTTGATAATGGATTGATATTATTGCATCATGACATCTCTCTATACTTGCAATTTTGAGGCCTCCTCAAAATTTTAAGGCTTAGATTCAATAATATGACTCATCAATGAAACATATTTTGCAAATTTATGAGGTCTCTTACTTTATTTAAAAGTACCACAAGGGACTGCATATTTTTCATCCTCTTGCATAGTATGCCTAGCCCAAAAAGGTCTCTTCTTGCCAAATAGAATATTACTTGGACCAAAAGAGGAATCTATATAAGAATCAACAAGATCAATAGGATCTTCTAACTCAAGAGTCTCCCTTTGAATTTTAGAAGCGGAATCGGGGACAACAATATCCATACCTTGGGAGGGCTCAAGATATTCTCTATGAATTTACATATTAGTCTCTTTAAATTTTTGCAAGCTACATTGATGAAGGGTACTCCCCTTAATACCACAAACACATAACAAAAACAAAGAAACAACAACAATATGCAAGAACAAAAAATTGGCGTCTTATTATCTCCACAAATGTGGAATTACAAACTTTTAGAACTACAATATGCAAAGCCACATGGGCATTCCCTTACAATATTCTGTAGGACAAAGCCTCAAATTATTACCTAGATCTACCACCCAGAACTATTCTGAATTTCTAAGACAACACTACAGACCTTTCTTATATAGGCAATTTCCACCGCTCGAGAAGGTTCCAGAAATTTAGCCCTTTAGGCCAACAAAACATAGAATTATTTATTTTTCACAATTATTACAATAGGGTCGGCTCAAAAGAAATACAAAATATGATTTTAGGTAACCCAACTTCCGAAGGCCATAACTTTCTAACCGTAGCTCCGTTTTTCTATTGTAACCACTTTTCAGAAATGCCATGATGAGATCTACAATGCTTGACACATGCTAGTTCTAGTCAGCTGGGGGTCGCTCGCGATCTAGAGCCTCTAAGGCCTTCAAAATTGACCTGAAAGATTTCATACCCAAAAATCTCAATAACTTCACCAATACTGATGATGTGGCAATGAAACTCAACTATTAGGCTGAAATGACTAGGATGAACCTCCAAATGTGAAACCAAAATGTTCTGAGATCATATGACCAACTTACTAAAAATAGTAAGTTTCCATAAATAGCAGCTCTGCACAAGATAGCCCTTACTGAAAAGAAAACAAAAATATTTTTGGGTGATGCAAGATTGCTCTTACACCCAGGATGCTCTTGCATCAGATACTCGGGGTAATTTGAGAAGTGACCCTATCACGACTCAGGTGTGTAGAGGAAAACCAAGATGGTTAATCTCCTCCTTTGCTAGCCATGATGAATCTTCAATAGGTCATCCTTTCCATTTGACCAAATACTCTTCATATGTCCTATTCCTTGTGCTTCTACCAACATGACTATCTAGTATGTCTTCAATCTCCTTGATATCTGAACTGGTTGTTGGAATACTCCACTGTCCTATTGTAACCTCATCTTCAACACCTCCTTCATGATACTCTGTCAGATCTGAAACATTAAATACTGGTGAAATATTTAGCTCAGTAGGCAACTCGACCTCATATGCATTTCCTGAATCATGTTTCTTCAGTATCTTACATGGCCCAAACTTCTTCATTTTCAACTTGTTATATGTACCAACTGGAAATCTTTCCTTCTGCAAATGAACCATGACTTCATCTCCAACTTGAAATTCTTTATGTCTCCTTTTCTCATTAGCCTTAGCCTTATACTGCACATTCATCTTGGTAATGTGCTTCCTCACCTCCTCATGAATGTTCTTCAAATGTTCTGCAAAATCCTCAGCTTCAGCACTACTTATTTCTCCTTTATCTATCTTTCTCAAGTTAGATGCATTTCTTGGACTACTCCCATATACAATCTAGAATGGTGATTTACCAGTGCTCCTATTAATGGAATTATTGTATGCAAATTATGCCTGTGGTAAAATCAAATCCCATCCCATTGGCTTATCTCCACCCAAACATCTCAGCAAATTTCCCAAACTCCTATTCACCACTGTTTGTCCATCAGTCTCTGGATGATGTGATGAACTAAACTTCAAATCTGTCTTCAACTTCTTCCACAATGTATGCTAGAAATATCCAACGAACTTAATGTCCCTATTTGAAACTATACTCTTTGGCAAACCATATAGTCTCACCACTTCTCTGAAAAACAATTCTGCTACATGAACAACATCATTAGTCTTCTTGGAGGGAATAAAATGTGCCATCTTTGAAAATCTGTCAACTACCACAAAAATTGAATCATGTCCCCATTGTGTTCTTGGTAAACCAAGAACAAAGTCCATACTGATATTCCCGAAGGCTTCTCTAGTATAGGTAATGGCTGATACAACTCTATATTCTACTTCACTCCCTTCGCCATCTGACATACTTTACAACTCTGTACAAACTTTTTGACATCTTGTTGCAACTATGGCCAATAATAATTCTCACTAACCAAAGCAAGGGTTTTATCATGACCAAAATGTCTAGCCAATCCTCCGTTGTACTTCTTCTTGATGAGATTCTCCCTTATAGAGCTTCTTGGAATACACAACTGACTCTCTCTGAATAGCATATCATCATGAATGATGAAATCCAGCCACTTCATTCTGTCTAGAGTAATAGGTTCTTTACAAGCTTTCCAAGCTTCACCAAAATCAGGATCCTCTAGATACAAATTCTTGAGTTCTTTGAACCCAAGCACCTCAATCTGCATCTCTGTTAGCAATCATTTTTTTCTGCTAAGTGCATCTACAACCCTATTAGACTTTCCACTTCTATGTTTCAAAACAAATGTATAACTCTACAAAAACTCAACCCATTTCAAATGCCTTTGATTCAACTTTCCTTGACTATTCAAATATTGCAAAGCTTGATGATTAGTATACAAAACAAACTCCTTAGGAAGTAGATAATGTCTCCACTTCTTCAATGCCTGAACTATAGCATAAAATTTTTGATCATAAACAAATATTTCCTCTTGGCATCATTTAACTTCTCACTGAAATAAACAATAGGTTTACCTTCTTGGCTCATAACAGCTCCTATTGCAGTACCACTAGCATCACAATCTACTTGAAACACCTTATTAAAATTTGAAAGTGCTAAAATAGGTTGTTCTATAACTTTCTGTTTCAATAGTTTAAAACTCTTATCTGCCCCATTAGTCCATTTGAACTCTTTTCTATCCCCTCTCATTGTTTCATTCGAGGGTCCACAAATACTGCTAAAATTTCTAATAAACTTTCTATAAAAACTAGCCAAACCATGAAAAGATCTTACCTCAGTAGCACTCCTTGGAGTAGGTCATTCAAGGATAGCATGTACTTTCTCTGGGTTAATTTTCAGACCTTCTGCTAAAACTACAAATCTCAAATACACTAACTCCTTCACAAAACTGCACTTCTTCAAATTAATCAACAATTTCTCATCTCTCAGCTTCTCAAACACCATACAAATATGCATCATATGCTCTTTCAATGTCTTACTAAAGATCAAAATATCATCTAGGTAAACAATGACAAACTTACCCAGAAACTCTTTCAGAACCTCATTCATTAGCCGCATGAAAGTACTTAGTGCATTGGTTAGCCCAAAAGGCATGACTAACCACTCATACAGTCCTTCCTTTGTCTTGAATGCAATCTTCCATTCATCTCCTTCTTTGATTTGAATCTGGTGATATCCACTCTTCAGATCTATCTTTGAGAAATACACAGCCCCACTCAAACAGTCCATAATATCATCCATTCGTGGCAATGGAAATCGGTACTTGATTGTGATCTTGTTTATTGCTCTAGAATCTGTACACATCCTCCATTCTTTTTTGGTGCTAATATCACTGGTATAGCACAGGGACTCAAACTCTCTCGAATCAACCCCTTCTGCAATAACTCATGTACTTGTCTATTCAACTCTTTACTTTCTATTGGTGTCATTCTGTGTGCTATCTTGTTTGGCAAACTGGCTCCTGAAATCAAATTCATCTGATGACTGATCTTCCTTACTAGTGGTAATCCATCAAGTACATTATCAGATACAATATCTTGAAACTCATTCAACAAATCTACAACCTCTATAGGCACATCCTCTACTTCCTCCTTACCAGCTTTTGGAATTAAAAAAAAACACACATGCTCATGTCTCATACCATCTAAAAATTTTCTTCCATCAACAAATGTTATTCTTGCATTACCACATACCTTTTCTTCGGTCTCCTTCAATGGCTTTAGCTTATGTCATGCCCCATCCTTTGTTAGGGAATAGGTATTCACATGACCATCATGTACAACACATCTATCAAACTGCCATGGTCTACCCAACAACATATGACATGCATCCATAGATATGATATCACATAGTACCTCATCTTTGTACCCACCGATCTTGAACTTTACTAGGCACTGTTCACTGACCATGACCTTGTGGTCATCTTGCACCCAGGCAATCTGATATGGATGTGGGTGTTTCTATCTCTTGAGCTTCAACTTTGTCACCATCTCTTCTGACACCAAATTGTTAGTGCTTCCACTATCAATAATCACATCACAACATTTACCCTCACACTTGCATCTAGTGTGAAATAGGCTCCTCCTTTGTTCAGGTTCATTCTCACCACTCAACAGGACTCTTTTATTAATCAACATTTCTTCTCTTTCAGCATCTTCAGAATTTGAGGATCTGACATCTTCATCTACATTTGCCACTTTGGCTTGGCCTTCATTCCTCCTATCTATCCTTCCTTGGCATTGAGGAAATTCAAATACCCTATGACCTTCTTCTCCACAGTGAAAACATGTTCCACGGAAGCCTCCTCTTCTTGAACCTTGTCCTCTTCCTCTTCCTCTCTAATCTCTATTGTTCTGATCTTGGAAATGATTGGAATTGTTTCCTCTCTGATTTTGACTGCTATTGACCTCATCCTTCTTTTTTGAATCTTCATTTCGGCCTCCATATGACCATCCACCAGATCGTCCACTACGACCTCTTCCATTTTGTCTGCTTTCGAACTTCTTGTTTAGCTTTTCCTCTACTTTTAAGGCAAATTGGTATGCCTCTTCAATACTATTCATTCGAACCAAATTCAACTCCTCTTGAATGCTCGACCTCAATTCATTAAAGTAACGGGAAACTTTCTCCTTATCAGCTTCTGCATGGCCTGTTCTGATGAGAATTCAATAGAACTCCTCTTTATACTCCTGAACAGATCTTCCTACTTGCTTCAAACTTTGCATCTTCTTCAGAAGGTCAAGCTCATAATCAACAAGGATGAACTGTCACTTCAATTTATCCACCATCTGATCCTATCTTGTGATTTTATCTTTCCCTCTTCTATTTCACTCCAATTGAATCTCTTGCCACTAGATCTTCACATGACCTTTCAGTCTGGCCTTCGCAAACTTGACCCGATCAGGATCCTCAATATCTTCATACTCAAAATATTCTTCACATTCATTGATCCAGTCGATCAATTCCTTTAGGTTAAGATTCATTGAAAATGTAGGAACCTCGATCTTAGGTCTTTTCCCGATCTTGGAAATGGCCTAGAAAAACCTTTCTTCCTCTTGATTATAAACTTTGACTTCTCCTTCTTGATCTTCTTCTTTGGCTTCATCCTTACTTTCATCTCTGACATTAAGATTCATTCCTCTGTGTATCTCCTCTTGCAATACTCGCACTTGTCTCTATAGTTCCCTAACCTCAGGTGTTACAACACCAGCTCTTCCATGATGTTCCCTTCATGGAGGCATTTTTGCAGTTCTCACTGAAACCCTAACCACGGTCCTGGTGCAAACTGCCTCATAGTTGGTGATTTGTTTACACAAAAACCCTAACCCACAGTCCTAGTGCAAACTACCTCACAATCGGCAATCTGTTTACACACTCAGGAACTCTTGCTCTGATACCGCTCGATGAAGGGTGCTCCCCTTAATACCACAAACACATAACAGAAACAAAGAAACAACAACAATATGCAAGAATAGAAAATTGGCTTCTTATTATCTCCACAAATGTGGAATTACAAACTTTTAGAACTACAATATGCAAAGCCACATGGGCATTCCATTACAATATTCTGTAGGACAAAGCCTCGAATTATTACCCAGATCTACCACCCAGAACTATTCTGAATTCCTAAGACAACACTACGCACCTTTCTTATATAGGCAATTTCCACCGCCTGAGAACATTCCAAAAATTTAGCGCTTTAGGCTAAGAAAACATAGAATTATTTATTTTTCACAATTATTACAATAGGATCGGCTCAAAGGAAATACAAAATATGATTTTAGGTAACCCAACTTTCGGAGGCCATAACTTTCTAACCATAGCTCTATTTTTCTATTGTAACCACTTTTCGGAAATACCATGATGAGATCTATAGTGCTTGACATGTGTTAGTGCTAGTCAGCTGGGGGTCGATCACGATCTAGAGCCTCTAAGGCCTTCAAAATTGACCTGAAAGATTTCATACCCAAAAATCTCACTAACTTCACCAATACTGATGATGTGGCAATGAAACTCAACTATTAGGCTGAAATGACTAGGATGAACCTCCAACTGTGAAACCAAAACGTTTTGAGATCATATGACCAACTTACTAAAAATAGTAAGTTTCCATAAATAGCAGCTTTACACAAGATAGCCCTTATTGAAAAGCAAATAGCAATATTTTTGGGTGATGCAAGATTTCTCTTACACCCAGAATGCTCCTGCATCATACATATTCTTAAAAAGAAATATATCTGTTGATTTCAATCTTGTTTTGACCATGAATGTAGAACTTGTAAGATTTTGATGATTCACTATAACCAACAAAAATACCCTTCTTGTTGGAAAGTGGTGTTTTGGGGCACTAGGGATCACTTGAGGGTTGTCATTCATGGAAACACTTATGATGGAGTGATCGCATGCAGAGAGTTTTGATATTTGAGTCACAATCATGAAAATGACTAAGTACAGAATCAAGACAACACTGTACTGTGGAACAGTTTTGGTCAGCAATGACAATATATGATGTATTATGGCTTGCAAGGTTAATAGAAAGTATTTTGGGATATGTATATGCTTTGGTTAAGGTCACAAGTGTTTTAACGATCAGATCAGTAAGATACAATGATCTGAAGGTATGCAAAGATAGAGAATCATTGTAACAGAGCACATAAGTAGTTGCAAAGATTAAGGCAAGAATAGTGGATATGGTAATGTGCTAAGTCAGATGGATAAAGTATATTGCCAACTCTTTGGTAATATAAGATTGCCAACTCTATGTTTATCATTTACATAATTTATTATTATGTTTTGTATGGTATTTGTGAAGCCGATTGGATGGTAGATTTTGTATAAGTATAGAGTATTTTGTGGAAGCAATTTGTCTAGAGTGTTTTGTGGAAGCAATTTGCCAAGGTTTCCTCGAGAACAAATCATGGTGTCATGAGATATGTGTTGTGCTTATATGTTCTTTTCATTTCAACATTATTTTAGTTTATTTATAATTGGTTGAAGTTTAAATTAAAGTGCAGTAATACTGATTCACCCCCTTCTCAGTATTACCTAATCCTAACAATTGATATCAGAGCTATTGTCCCTTGGAGAGAAAGCCTAACAACTTAAGGGAGATCAGAATGGATTTGAAAAGTTTGTAAGAGAACTTTGAAGTAGCACTTGAAGATTTGGACAAAGAGAAGGCTGAGAATGGTATATTGAAATTCAAATTGAGAAGAGCAGAAGGTTTCATTAGGAAACTAAAGGAACAACTTGAAATTTCAAGAAATCAGAAACAAGACCTTATGGACAAGATCCAAGAAGATTCAGACAATGATACATCATATCAAGTAAAGAAGCTGGAGCAAGAAAAAGAGAAAATCAATCTTCTGATGATTAAAGAGATTCAACTTGAAAAGGATGCAATGAACAAAGTTGAAGAGTCACTAAAAGAAGAAAATGAGCAGAGAGGACAAATGAAGACTAAACTTGATCACTACAAGGATAAATGTCAGGAATTGGAGAAGTAAAATCAGATCATTAAAGGAGAACTCACTCAATGAAATGAGCAGTGATAAAATTGATGAGAAAAGATCAAGACAGAAACCTAAAGGAGACATGACTGGAGTTGGATTCAATGAAGCAGAATGTTCTAAGACCAATGAAGAAGAAAATGAAGCGAAGAGTGAAGAAAGACTTACTCATAAAGAACCTAAAGAACAGATCAAACCTTTCAGAGGTACTTTTGATGCAACAAAGTTGGACACATGAAAAGAGATTGCAAAAGTAAAGGTACCTCTAAAACCTTTACTAGTTACTATTATAACTGTTATGATTATGGACACAAGAAAGGAGATTGTAGAAAACTAGATCGGTTAAGGTATAAACAAGATTATGTTGACCAGCGATGAGTCAAAAACCAAGGTTACATGTCTTAAATGCAATAACTTTTGGCATACTGCAAGATATTGAAAGCTGCAAGTAAATCATGAAAGAAAGAGACCACTTACACGTTACAAATGCAACAACCTTGGACATATAGAGAATTTTTGTAGACACAATGGAGAGAACAACAAAAGAGGACCAAGAGAACAAAGAGGACCACCTCCTATGGCTATAAGGAAGAATGTTGGTGATAGTGGCAAAAGTCTTAGTGAGTACATGGATGAATTTGAGAATCATTTCAAGAAATTAGAAAGAAAATAGGATGAGAAGGTATGGAAGTTAAAAGAATTCAATAAGGCATTGGTTCACAGAGAGACAATAGATGATACTGTGTCTTTGCATGATAAATTATTTGAGACATCGACCTAGAAGGCTGCATGGCCTTAGGGGGAGCAATGGATGCAAATATCAGAGTATATCAAGCCCCTTTATGTGTGGAGTAAGCTCATGTGAGATTAGTTATGGTGTGTATAGACACTATGGAGTCTGTGGTTGAGAGCGTAGCACTTGGCGATACATTTTTCATGTTTGTCAGTTTTGTGTTGACTGGACAACATGCAAAGTTGAGCTACCATTGTTTAATGCACTTACTCAACTTGCGAAGGATAAAAGAGCTTGGAGAACATCATTTCAAAACCATTTGTTGATCAACGACTAAGGAGAGAAGAGTTGTGAAGCATTATAGTCATCTAGCAGAGAGATTTCATGATCGCGTGAAGTAAAGTGCCAAATTCAAGCGTATTTAAGGTATTTAGACCTATACTCATTGAGAAGTTATGGATGCACCGATTATCTTTGATGTTGTGGATAGACCTAGGTACAAGTTTAAGAGACATCCATTTAAGTCTTGTGAGCATGATCTGAAAGGAGAGTTGTCAAAAACCCCTATTGGTGTATTACACATAGAAGATATTAGGGCTTATATTCACTGCAAATTTGAGATCATAGGAGATGTGAATATTTATAGGGAATTTGATTCTATGATAGAAGTAGATGGATCTATGGTAGAGGAATTCAAGAATATAAAGAATCGGTCTATCATTAAGCTAACCCTACTTACAAAATTTATGAAAAAATGATGGTTTAAAATAATTCTTAGTAGAATCCATGATCAATTTATATGGATTGGAGAAAAACTAGTGAAAATATGTGCACAGATGATTCATGACATAACTGGATTAGATAATGAAGGAGCCCTTCCTATAGTAGAAAAGAACTTAAGAAAATAGGTGGAAACCCTAACACACTCAAAATGGGATAAGAGGGCAATGCCAGTCAATGACATCTTCCAACAAGATGTTAGATTGGTGGAAATGATATTGGACTATAAACTATACTATAGCAGCAAACCAAACTCTGTTTGTGCTAGTGTTATCATGATGGTCTATAGAATGGTCAAGGAAAACAAGAAGTATAACCTTTGTGAAGTGTTAGCTCAATAGTTTCTAGAGAATGTAAAGGTGATAAAGAAAGATAGGACTAAAGCATTCGGGTTTGGATCCTTGTTGGTTCACATGTATATACATATAATTTACAAGTTCCCTGGCATGCACCCTAGGGCATGGAAAGATAACGTACCCACTGGAATTCAGATTTTAGAGAGTTATATAAGACAAGAAAAGAATTGAGTTGATGGTGAACTATTATCTTGGACCAAGATACTACAAAGGAAGATGAAGAAGAGGTATAGGATACCTGAAGATATTGTTGAGAAGTATGAGGACACTATCTATTTCATGGTTGAAACCAATTATGTTTGTTTTAAGGTAGTAGAACTGAGGAAGAAATGGTGCTACCCTATGGGGTATGAAGTAAGTTCTAAGATATTGACTATGCAGGTAGACCATGTACTAGTAGTTGAGATAGATCCTACTGAGGAGAGATGGGGAACTTATAGGGAGAAGTCAGGAAGGATCAGAGAAGAACAAGAGAAGGTAACAAGGAAGAGAAAGATCAGTAAAATTGTGGAAGATATCATTGTGAAGGTAGGAATCAATAAGGAGCAGTTGAAAAATATAAGAGCAAAGATGGAGGCATCTTATAGAATTTCTATTGATGCACCTATTCCTTCAAAGGTAGAGAAAACTATGAGTCCTACACTAGACATAATTGATCTATCACCTACACAAGAGGACACAACACAAGAAATTATACCTATGAGCATTCCTAGAAGATCTACAAGATCTACCAAGCAGGGAAGTCCAAAGGAAAAAGAGGTAGTAGTGGAAAAGAGGTAGAAGGAAGTAAAGGTAACTGAGAAAGAAGAAGAAAAAGTAGCACAAAAGGATCCACAAACTTTGTGGAAACTAGACCTTAAATCATTATAGAAAAGAGTCATAAAAGATGGAAACTTGAAGATAGTGGATAGATATTATGAGAGGTATGATTATGAGAATTAGGCAATCATTGAAGATACTATCATTGAGTATCTATTGACCTTTAAGAAAAATCTGTTGGAGTTTGAAGAAAGTATCCCTAATGAACTATATACTAAACTAGAGATCAAAAAGAAGTTGGCACAGTCAGAAGATGAAAATATAAGAAACAAAGCTATAGAAGACATGCTACCTACTGTCTCTATACAAGAAAGAGAGAGGGTAATAAATGAACTGAAACCATTGTTGAGGATAAAGGCCAGACTAGTGAAAATCATGGCTAGAAAGTATGATGAAGTTAATTGAGGACACTCAAAAGGAATTGGACCAAATCCTTACGAGTGATATGCCAAAGAAAACCTTACCTCCTAAGGTCACCAAGCCTACATCTTTGGGATTAGGAGAAAGTTGAAAGGTAGTAGATGTAAGTAAGCAAGCTAGCATGCAACTAGACTTCTTTGTCTCTGGTGTGCCTGTGACCCTTGACACTTCACATGATGTGGATAATCCATTTTTGGATAATTTGGACAGTGTGATGGAAATTGAAGAACAAGGATAGGTAGAGGAAGAGAAAATAGAGGAGAAACAATAAGAGAAGTTACAGGAAAAGGAAATTCAGAAAGAAGAAAGGAAGGTAAAAGAGATTGAAGCCGAAAAGATAGTTGAGGTTAGAATGGAACAAAAGATAGAACCTGACACCTCCTCTACTTTATTGTTGGAAAGTATGGCCAAACCAATAAGTGTTGTTCTAGATAGAATGGATGACGATGAGCTTATGAGGCTATCCTTAATGGCCTTCGCTTATGCTAAGGAAAGGTTAGTGTAGAAAGGGGATAAAATAATAAAAGTAATGACTAGGGCTATAGAGATAGTAAACAAGTTACTCCCTACACCAATTGCTTTTCAAGGTAAGGATGAAGCAGAGAACCTAGGCATGACTCTGGATAGCTTTGACAATCACTTTGAGTCATTGCTAGGGACTGCAAAGGATAAGGAAGAGAAGAGGTTCTTAGAGAAGAAACTCAGAGAAGTATGTCAGTCCATCTCACGGGACTTCGACATTCTCAAGGCTACTAGTCTTAAGGCTAAGAGTTGTGTAGCGCAAGGTAGAAATATTTACACTTACTACATAAGTCCTTGTAGTCATGTAAATAATATTAAGGAAATTATAACCAAGGATAGGGCTACTCTTGAAAATCTGATGAACAGTTGTGAAACATCTTCACTAACTATGATTGAAATGGATAAACAAGAATCCAAGCTGTTGGATAAAATCAGTGTACTAGAAACAGAGAAAGGGAGAGTGGCAGATAGATTTGGCTTGTTGAAGAGCCTAATAACCCCTAATCTTTCAATGCTGGAGACATGTCTATTAGAAATGGAAAAGGTGGAAGGATCAATGTCTATGTCTACACATACTAAGCTTAAGGCAGTGGAGACAACATCATATGCACTGAATGGATTGATCCATGTTAGTGAGCTACTAATCAGATCATGGGCTGAGGAAGTGAAGACCTCAGAAAACTCTTTCCAAGATGTCTTAAAATTGGTGAGTAAGAACTAAGTCTTATTGTGCTTAGTAGTTTTTGAAATTTTTTAAGTACCTTTGCCATTGATGTCAAAGGGAGAGGAAGAGAAATAGAAAAATGTAAAGAGAGGAAGAGAAGAAAAATAATAAGAAGAATAAAAAGATGTAAATAAAAATAAAGTAGATAAGAGGACAAGAGAAAAAGAGATATGTATAGTTAGTGCTTTAACACTTAGTCATTTTTCTAAGTGTTTCCATCAATGCCAAAGGGAGATATTGTTAGCAAGTGGTGTTTTGGGGCACTAGGGATCACTTGAGGGTTGTCATTCATGGAAACACTTATGCTGGAGTGATCACATGCAGAGAGTTTTGATACTTGAGTCACAATCATGAAAATGACTAAGTACAGAATCAAGAAAGCAGTGTACTATGGAATAGTTTTGGTCAGCAGTGACAGTATATGATGTATTATGGCTTGCAAAGTTCATAGAAGGTATTTTTGGATATGTATATGCTTCGGTTAAGTTCACATATTTTTTGGCGATCAGATCAGTGAGATACAATTATCTGAAGGTATGCGAAGACAGAGAATCAGTGTAATAGGGCACATAAGTAGTTGCGAAGATTAAGGCAAGAATAGTGGATATGGTAATGTGCTATGTCAGATGGATAAAGTATATTCTAAATCTTTAGTAATATAAGATCACCGGCTCTATGTTTATCATTTACATAATTTATTATTATGTTTTGTATGGTATTTGTGAACCTGACTAGATGGCTAATTTTGTATAAGTATAGAGTGTTTTGTGGAAGCAATTTGTATGGATGGTATAATGGATATGATGGTGATGATGATGATGATGATGATGCAAATCTGAGAGTAGAGAGTAGACGTGAGATCAGTATGTGAAAGAGCTACAAATGGAACTATCTAAGAAAAGGAAGTGCTTGTGTTGTTCATTTTGAAGAAATCTTTTGAGACAATTTTGATTGTAAGTGTTGTATGCTCACCACCTTTAACCAAGTGTTTTGAATCCTCTAAGAGGGTTTTGTATTCCTCTAGAAAGGAAATGTACTATGTAACAATCATCTCCTAACAGGGCTAAATCTCCTAACAGGGGTATAATATTTTAGTATATAGTTGTGGGTATCATCCCAACCAGGGTTTTCCCTTGGCTAGTGTTTCCTCAAGAAAAAATCATGGTGTCATGAGTTATGTGTTATTCTTATATGTTCTTTTAATTTCAGCATTATTTTGGTTTATTTATAATCGGTTAAAGTTTAAATTAAAGTGCAGTAATACTGATTCACCCCCCTCTCAGTATTACCTAATTGTAGCACTTCTTGCCTGAAGGTTCTAACTTAATCCTTTTATCTTTTGGTACATGTATGTAAATTGGAAACCCAAAAATTCTAAGATGACTAATTTCAAGTTTAGAACTTGTGAATGCTTCTTCAAGAGTTATATTGTCTAGAATTTGATGTGGATTATGATTCTTAACATAAACTACTATATTACAAGCTTCTTCCCATAGAAAAGTTTTAAGACCTTGATAATGGATCATAGATTTCGCTACCTCAACAATAGATCCATTCTTTCTTTCTGCAACAACGTTTTGTTGTGGATTATAAGGGACACAAAACTCCCTCTTAATCCTAGATTCAATACAATTTTTTTGAAATATTATAGAATTATATGCACCCCCATTGTCAAACATTATAACTTTGATTCTCTTATTAGAAAAATTCTCTATAAGAGATTTAAACTCTTTAAATATAGACAATACTTCTCAAACTCTTTAGATTTCAAAAAATAAATCCATAACTTATGAGAGAAGTCATCAATAAAAATAACATAATACTGAAAAATACTTAATGTTCAGCAACATGCATAAGACCACACAAATTAGAATGAATCATCTCTAGCATTTATTTTTCTTTTCTTTCACTATTATGAAAAGGACTTTTAATGTTCTTACCTAGAGCACAACCTTGGAAAACACCGTCATGATCTTGATTTAGATTTGGAAGACCAACTTCCATCTTCTCCATGGAGGAAAAAGTTATGAAATTAAGATGAGAAAATATTTTATGCCACATATCACTAGTACTCATGGAATCATGTGCTAATGAATGAATAGGATGAGCTAGAAGTCTATATAAACTCTCATGATGAACACCAATTTCATGAGATGTTAAGTAATGCTGGTGTTTTTGTTCCATGAAAGAACTTTGCCTTCAAAAAATGCCACTTGGTATCCTTTATTTTCCAATGCTGAAATAGAAATCTTATTTCCATTGATACCAAGAATGAATAATGCATCACTCAGATGAAGAGGAGTCCCTGAGTCTAAATGAAAAGATGTAGTTCTAGCAACCTTTACAGAACAACAAGCATCATCACCAAATAATAACTTGTAAATGAGTATCCTTTTCTATCATATTAGAGAGATGCTCATGATAACCTGCTATATGATGAGAATCTCCACTGTTGATTAGCCAAGTATCACTATTAGTAGGAATCTTACTTGAAAGAGTAGAAATAAATAAGAATCCCTCTAAATTTTTACTTGACTCTCTATGAGAAGAATAATTTTCAACTTTTGTAGCAGTAACTTGATGCTTGGGTCTTGTTGAAGCACATAATCTTAGAGAGATCCTTATTCTTCTTAGGCTCAGGAGTTGAATCAGAATTCCTATCTCTCAAACTCTTGAAATTTCCTTTCCTTCCTTTTCATTTAGAAGTATGGGCAGAAAGGACATGATCTTCTTCATGGTGAGATCTACACAAGTATTTCCTCTATCCTCCAATCTACATTCCTCTTGAATGAAATCAGCTCTCAACTAATCAAACTTTGGTAGTTCATCTCTTTCACTAATCCTTGAATGAATGATTCCCAAGAGTGAGGAAGCCTATTCATGGCCAGCATAACTAGATCTTTGTCCTCAATGGAATCTCCAATAATATTGAGTTCATACTTTAATTCTCTAGTCTTCATAGAGAAGGAAACAACAGATTCTCCTCTAGTCATTTTAATGTGTAGAAGTTGGCATATCAAGGATAGAGCTCTACTAGTGTTGTTGAATTCATACAAACTTTGAAGAGACTCAAACATCTCCTTAGCTGAATTCAACTTGGATATAACAGGTACCCGATGATCCTTAACAGAGTCAATCCAAATATTTCTTTCCATGATATTGTTCTTCTTCCATTGTGCTTTCTCAGTGTCACACAAAGGTTCAAGTACATCATATTTTACGTAATTGAGAAGATCATTCTGTTCAAGAGCAATACAGACCTTGAATTTCCATGAAGTGAAGTTGGATGCACCATCCAACCTATCTTCAACTTTGAGTCCATTCACCATTGTTGGAATTTGAAACAAGAAAACTAAAAAAGCAGATCAAAGAATAATTCAAAACTTAAAAATTCTAATTCGAGATCATTTCCTTAGAACCATTCTGATACCATGTTAAATTTAGAACTAGAATAAAAGAATTAAATTAAAATAATATATATGACACACAAACTATCTTGAGAAAACCTCCACTTGAAGATGAAAAACCCAACCCCCCAAAAAGACAGAACCTTTATTATATGCTCAAAACAAATACAATGTTCTCACACATATGATTGTTAACTCTTAAAAGTCAATCAATAAGCCTTATCTCATAGATACTTCTAACACTAAGAATGTTTTATAAACACAAATCGATCATACAATGATCAAACACAAAAAATAATTATCCATCATATCCCGCACACATAACATAAGATACATGCGTATTCAAAAAACAATGAAGTCATATAACACTACATATGCAAAGGATTCCATGATTTTGAAGAAAATTCCCAACACAACGAACTATCTATCCATGGTAATCTTTCACACACAGTACTACAATTGATCTCGCGTCACCCACGAATAGACTTTCAGGTGGAATACAAGAGAGACGCACTGTTACAAACTACGAACCGTCGAAGGTTAAGATTTTAGACTTATTCTCTCCCATGATAAACACAAGCTACTCAGTCCATAAACATCATGAGTCACCACATGAAATAATAACGCCAAATACCAAACCATGAGATGCCCAAACTGGAGAATGGAACCACGACAGCATCATGACATTAACATAAAGGTGGTATGGAAAATCAAAAGATGCAACATCCACGCAGACATGAAAGATAGGGAGTCCATGATAATACAAATGTAAATCTACCCAAGCTTAATGTTCGTAGTCAGTTGAACACTATCTTCATTAATATTGGACAGTTATAGTTACAAAAAGAAGACGATACATCTTGAGAATACTTAAGTGTCATCACCAAAGGAATGTCCAAAGGAACTACCAAAAGGAAGACATGATAGAGAAGAGAGTTGTCATCACACCAACAACCATACTATTAAGTGTACGGATGAGGGTAATGGAATTTTTTAAGAGTGGATACAATAGTAAAAGAATGAACTCATCACCAACACCAGAATAATAAAATCTCTGTAACAACATAGCAAAGAGTTTGCACAAGCTTGAGAACAAGGTAAATATCATCATAGAGTTTTCGCAACCATCATAGGTAAATGATTTCTCCTGCAATGTATTAAAACATTAAAAAATAGAGGAAATGAGATCCCTATATTTATTGATGTAACCTAGAAGATCTCAATCCTTCATGACATTGGAACATGAATAGGCCTTAGTTTAATCCCTAAGGAAGAGCTAAGTGCTGGAATTCTATTCCTTTGTTGTAAAAAATTGAGATATTGAAGTTTGTGTAAATAAGTTATCATAACAATAAAAATATGATTAAGTTTGACAGAGCACAAAAAAAAATATAACAAGAAATACATAAATAATTACATATATCTAGAATATAAAACATAAGAACTTGACACTAGAACCTGAGTTGATTGTGCCAGGCATAAGCATTAGAAAACTATGTTTGAAGGTGATTGTTGTTTTAAAGATGGATGTAAATTGGATTAGAAACCTCTAAACACCCATCTTCTAAAAATTTGGGTCAAACTAGTATGATACTTTTATTAAATGTCCGAGTTTTAGGATTTTCATCCGTTTGGAGTCCAATGACACCTAGTTTTGTCTACTTTTCTTTACTTGTCCTTATTAAAAATAGGGAAAATATTTGTGTTGTATAGGTGCTTGCCTAACTCAAACCTTGTGATGATGTTCCCACCTCCAAAACAACAATGATGGAGAAAGAGAGCACATCTCTAAAGAGAAAAAGGCTAAGAAAATGATAAGTGTTGAAATGATAGGATTACCTTAGGTACAAAACATAACTAAGGAGATCCATATAAAGGTGGTGATACAATGCTCTTTTGGAAGTGTTAGTGCAATAACATAATGACAAGAATAAATGAGCAATATGAATCAATAATTGACTATAGCTTCCTTGTGATAAAATTATAGATGTAAAGTGATTTTAGTTTATTGCTCTATATTTTGATAACTCATTCTTTGTATGATTTCTCTAGATGTCATGAAGGATAAAATATGCTCTTTATATATGGATCAGGAGGGTTATTTTAGCTATAAGATGACAAGTAATGATCAAATGCAAAGATTGAGACCAGATCACTAAAGACAAAGGATGAAACTCTAAACACCCCTAATTTCTATCCCTTTTTTTAGTAATAAGGTGTTGGGTGCTTGTGTCAACCCAAAAAAGGGCCTTTGAAAGGGAGAAGCAAGCATCATGGCCCTTAAACTAGGACCCACTCTTGAATTTTGTATTTGATTATACAAGTGTAGGATCATCAATGAATACTTAGGGTAATAAAAAAATTAATAATCTTAAAATGAAATTGGAGAATGTGTACTAAAGAAAGTGCCAAATAGAGTGTAAAATTGTTAGGGTAAATAATTTATGCCACAATGAGAAAATAAGAAATTACATGAAGGAAGACACAAAATAATAAATGTTAGGTTGATGAGATGATAATACAAAAAGAAAAATAATAATACATGGTTTATAGATGGGCTAAAATATATGAAAAAGGGACACAAATGAACATTTGGATACACATAAGGATCAACACAACAAAGATAGATGTGAATAAGGCCAAAACAAGAATGCAAAAATCTAAACAAAATGTGGACAAGGAAATACAAATATAGAGACATATGTAGAGTATGCAATTCCTATTATTAAACAATAGGAAATATAAATCTAGGGACATTATAAATCTAGAGACAAGGAAATAAAAATCTAGAGACATTATAAAATTTAATGTGTAGAGTATGTGATTCCTATTATTTTATATTTAATTTACACATTCCCCATAGACTATTGCCAACACAATTTGCTGGCATTCACATCTTATTATCTCTATAAAGTTGTTATCTTTAATGCTCAATACTTTTAGATCAACGGTGAATGAATACGAGACAATGACCTGCTTTTCTTTGCACTTTAGGCTTTATTAGACCCATGGGGTAACCCATATTACAATGGAAAACATATTTATCATTGAATTCAATAGGATATTGATAAAGATAATGTTCTCACACTTGCATTAGGGTATGGATGACTTTATTTTAGATTAGCCAAATCCTTAATAACTTATCTTACTTAGCACCTTGAGAACATGGAACAATATGACACATTAAAAAAATATATATATATTATTTTTTATTTTAGGTTTATGAGAATCTAGGTTTTGGACCAGAAAATAATCTCAAAATGGTGAATATCCAGGAAAACCAAGTCAAATATTACATGAAACTAACTTCCTTTGACAAAAAAATAATTATTTAGAGGATTGATAAAGATACCGTTTCCATACAATGATATGTCCAAGAAAGGGTATTCTCTACAATTCTACTTAGGAATTCCTAAAAAGAATATACATATTCTCCCATACCTTATTTGAAGCATATTTGGTCAATTACTTGAATAGAAGTAATAAACAAGATATACTAATATAAAAATTGTATATTGATAAGATTAGAAACCTTTGATCTCTTTTCTTAAAAGGAAAATACACATATTCAAGGAGATAATTGCAAAGCACACATACACACAAAGAGTTTTTTTACATTAGCTTCTACCTAAATAGAAAAATGTCATACATAATGCATAAAATCATATCCAAAATTTCTTTAGTCATCCATTTGAATTTCATATAAGACTCTAATGAGTTTCACAAATAGGTAATGAAGATACCTTATTTAATCATCCATTTGAACTCAATATGAACATCCTAAAATTTAATATATAATTTGATGAGAAATCATGTCACATTCTCATAAGAAAATATTTATAAACTTGGAGGGTTATTAATTATGAATAGAGAATGTGATTTAAAAAATACAATCCTTTTGAAATAGGCTTAAAAAAAGAAATTAATATTCAACTTAATGGCTTAGGATTCAAGTTAGATTTTAATAGATCATAAGAAATATGATAAAATCAGAAGGACTTTTAAAGGAGAATCCCTAAGTCTTGAGTAACAACTATGTGCTATGCAATCCATAACAATTAGGAAAGATAAAAAGTTTGTTATGAAAAATAAAAAAAATTGTACTAGACTTCACACTAATGTCTTTATTTGAGTGAGAAACAATTTTAATATATCTACAATGAGAAATATATTACAATTAAATATGGGCTTTTGGATATATTTTTATAAATTTTACTTGTATAGAAAGAGGTAGGAATAAAAAATACTTCCTAGGGTTCGTCTAGTGGTGCATTAACCTTCCCCTTGGCTCAAACATTTTGGTAGATTCAATTGTAGGTGGGTTTAAGACATAAAAGAAGAAACCTTTACATACCACATATAATAAATCTTAATATTTCATATTCTAGAAGGTGGATCTCCTATCTTCAAATCTTAAAAGGTCATTTATTTAAATATTTTTTTTTGTTGATAAAATATTTGTTCCCTAAAATTCTAAGAACATGGGTAAGTGCTAGCAAATTTAATAATTGATTTTATTCCTTTAGAAATGATAAATTTAAACTTAAGTAAAGGTCTCTAGATTAAAATAATAGAACAGATTTTAAAAAATCCCTAAAATAATTATCATGTGCACCATCCTCTTAGATTGTGATAGCTAAGTAGGACAAAAAAAATCATTGAATTGACTAAGGATATTAGCCATGTAGGATGATTGGAAAAAAAAATATTGAGATAATGATGTTAGAAAAATAGGGAGACAACAATAAAAAAAATACGGAAGGAACATAGGATGACCAAAAAGGACAAGCTAGGAGGACAATGGGGGAAAAAGGAAACCAGGAGGAAGTTTATGAACAAGAATATAATAAACAAGTGAACATCAAAAGAAAAGATGGCCTTTTTTTAATGAGTAATGACTCTATTATTATATTTTATATAGTAAAAAGAGAATAATGCACTAATTAGAAAAATTGATAGATGGTAGAAGTCACACCCTAGAGGTCTTTGTGGGACCAAGTTTGATCAACAAAACAATGTCTAATAGGGCCAAGCTCAAATGATATGAATCAATAAAGCTACTATGCAACAAGAGCTAAATAATTAAAGACATCAATGTGAATGTAAAATAACTAAATAAGATAAGAGAAAAAATATATATTGAGATAATGATGTTAGAAAAATAGGGAGACAACAATACAAAAAATATGGAAGGAACATAGGATGACCAAAAAGGACGAGCTAGGAGGACAATGAAGATAAAAAGTAAACCATGAGGAAGTTTAGGAACAAATATATAACAAACAAGTGAGCATCAAAAGAAAAGGTGGCCTTTTTAATGAGTAATGACTCTATTATTATATTTTATATAGTAAAAAGAGAACAATACACTAATTAGAAAAATGGATAGATGCTAGAAGTCACACTCTAGAGGTCTTTGTGGAACGAAGTTTGAACAACAAAACAATGTCTAATAGGGCCAAGCTCAAATGATATGAATCAAAAAGCTACTATGCAACAAGAGCTAAATCATTAAAGACATCAATACGAATGTAAAATAACTTTAAGATAAGTGGATAAATAGTACACAATTTCACAAGCATTTAAATATGTTCCCCTTGCATTGGCATGGTGTAGTGGTTAAGTTGCGGTGTTGATCTTCTTACCATCAAGCTTTAACTTCCATTGGTGTGCTAACATTGAACGAGTGCTAATATTAAACGTTTAAATGAAGATGAGATCTTGCATTTGTGATCTCACCTCACCTAAATTTGAAAGACTAATATATCCACAAATCTAAACAATTAATTAAGATAAATATATATTTTTTAAAGTGAAACACAAATTTTACAGTAATATAAAAAACTAAAAATAAAAGAGTGAGATAACAAAAAGTGAATTCTAGAAACTTGGGCCCGTTTGGCACCTGGAATTAACCTCGAATAAGCATTCAATAATGCCCGAATAAAATAATTCTTTGTTTGGCGCACCTTTTATAATTCTCGAATAGGAAATTTAATTCCCATTTTGAGGCTTATGCACGGATAATAACCACAGTCAACGCAGCTTGGATGGAGCCTGGCGGGATTTTTGAGTTGTTTATGAAGCGCTTTGAAATTGGGGAAGGAACAAAACCACTACTGAAGAATCTGCTGGTGGTTGCCCATGATGAAAAGGCATTCAGCGCCTGCACACAAATCCATCCTCACTGCTATCGATTAAAGACTCCAGGAGTTGATTTCTTAGGCGCGAGCTCCTACAATACAGGGCATTAGGTTGAGATAACGAGGTCTAAAATCCTCTTGCTCACCAATGTTTTACGCAGAGGCTACCATTTTCTTTTCTCTGTGAGTTTTTCAGCTTCTTTGTTCTTTATCAGCAGTATTTGGGCTTTAGCAATTTGAAATTTTTAATTAATTTTATGATGCTCTGTTTTTGCACAGGATTCAGATATACTGTGGTTGAGAAACCCATTTCAGAGACTTTCGACAGATGCAGATTTCGAAATGTCTTGCGATAGATACTATGGTGATCCACATGGAATGTCGAATAGGGCGAATACGGGATTCATGTTCTTCCGTTGTAACAATCGGACTGTGAGGATGATGGAGATGTGGAACAATGCTTCAGAGGCTAAGCCTTCTGTTGATGAGAAATTCGATTTTGTCTTCGACACCATGGGTAGGGTTTCAAATTGGAGACTTCTCTCCTATTTCCTGGATATCCATAGCTAGATGCAGCAAATCCAACAATAAAAATTAATTAAAAATATGAAAAATAATCCTTATTCTGATTCTACATTATGGAGTTCAAATGCAGAATAGATTAATTCCAATCATATTCTAGGTGCATCAAATAGGTTGAGAATTAATTAATGGAGAATAGGTCCTTATTCTAGAATAGACTTATTCTGAATAAGTTAATTCCATGCACCAAACAGGCCCATAATTATGGGTTTAGGTGACATGCCCATAGAAAAAATTGGCAAGGATGACAAATCGTGCAAGGAAATCAAGAAGCGAATAACGAATAGAATTCCGGGCAGTTGCAAGAGATTTTGACATCTGATCTTCGAGACAACAGAATAGTTAAGTACCAATGTCTTCAGATTAGTTGCAACAAAACTATTTTATGGTATGACAAATTCAAGCGTTCGCTATCCTGTCGATTAATGTGTGATGGTATCAGATACCTTGCTTCATCTACACTGATGCTTTTAAATGAAGCAAGAATATGATTTCTCTGCACGAAATATACTAAATTCTATATAATAGATCTCGGAAGTTTATTGGACAGTAAGGAAATACAATTTGAACTCAGAGATTTTAACGTAATCATGAAGACATGTGCAATCATATTTGCTATACTTTCAATAAGTTTGGCAATTCTACTTCACTTTAGTGTGGCAGATGTGGGGACAGCAACCTTTTATGGCCCTCCATATGTCCGTAAGTACAAGTAGCTTAATTAACCATTTCACCTTATTACAATAGTTATCGATTTTTCTTTTTTTAAATGGATTTGCAGCAACTTCCTGCTATGGATACAATCAGAAGCAGTTTCCGGCAGGCAATTTATTTGGAGCGGCTAATGATGCAATTTGGGACAACCAGGCAGCCTGCGGAAGAAAGTACAGAATTCGATGTCTGAGCGGAACAAGTAATGCACGAGTTAATCCATGCAGAAAAAGATCGCTCGTTGTGAAGATTCTGGATTACTGCTCATCCTCTGGATGCCCTAATGGCGATGCAACTTTCCATTTATCTGCAGATGCGTTTTCTCACATCGCTCATTCCTCTGCTAAAAAGATTAACGTCGAATACGAGCAGTAAGACTCCATCTAAACTACCTATCATTTACAATTATGAGTCATGGCCAATGCAGATATTACTTTGAAAATGTACTTTAGCATTGGGTATTCTGAAAAATTGAATTTGTTCATGTATGGCTGATCTTTAATTGCTTTGTTTTTTGGTGTGTACAGAGTGTGATGAAGCAGATTTCCTCAGGATGTTCCAGTTGGGCTCCCCAAAATCTTTCTTATATGGTTGCAGCGATATTAGCATTCCTATGGTTGTATGATTGAGATCTGCACCATGTAATTAGCTATTCTAATGAGAAATAAATAAAATATTGATTCATTAAGTGGAATTGTTTTTTAATGAATAAATTAATATTATTTTTATAAAATAAAGGTATACATATATTTTTTAAGAAGGAAAAAAGTAACTTCAGAAAGTTCATATGGGTTTAAGTCTAGAGTATGACAACATAAACAAGCTGTTGGGTGGCTAAAGTCATGCAGTTTGTTTTATTCATGAACGGGATCCAAAGTGTTTATGAGCAGGTCTCACCTATTATTAAATTTATTTTATCTTCTTCTTTTGTAGCATAGGCAAATAAATTGGAAGAAATCAATTGAGGAATGGAATCCAAACTAGTGATAGGTCACTCAAAAGTTCCTTCCAAAGGTGGCAAAGAGGTGGAGCACTGAAGAGCAGGCTGCCTCTAGCCTTGCTGACCATGATCCCTTCTTGCGACCAAGGGGAGAAGCCAAAAAGTGAGTCTCTTGGTTACCTAGAGCATAGAGACTATGTCCATAATGTTGCCCATGAGATTATGAGTGATCCTCAGATGAAGAAGAAGATAGAGGAACCTTGACAACCATACAAGGGGCATTACCCAAATGACTGAGAAGCTCTTATAAATGAGATACCTCAAGTTAAACTTTGTTAGCTTGCACTTGAATCTGCAGTAAAACATTGGAATAAATAATTTGTTTTACTCTAAAATGAAACATGACAACTAAGAGAATAATTGATAAAGGTGGTCAAATTTTTATGTGTGCATATATTGAAGAGAATGTCTACGCTAAAATTATGTTAGATTTGGTTGAGCTCGTGATGAATACAAGGCTAATCCCTTAAAGAACCATATGCAATGAAAAAGGTTCTAGTTCAAAAACTCAAGAATTTGAGTCTAAACCTTTTGAGATTTGGAAGAAACTTGAAGACAACGAGAATGCCTTGGATAAGAATACATTAGGCAAAGTGGTCCAATTTGGGTTCTAGATTGCCAACTCAATGGTGTGGAATATGCATTGCCAAATATAAACTACTAACTTCAAGTGCCACTATTGATTCAAAGTAATTAGCCATTGGCAAGTGAGAAGATAGCCCATGCGATATCTTTGTCACGGTATTAGCTTTGGAAATTAGTGTTTGGAGACCACTTCCAATTTTCCCTCCAAGATTTACATGAGCCAATACAAAATTTATGAATCATATAAAAAAATGGTCATAATATTAAATCAAAAGTTTCATGACCCTAACTAAAAAGATGTAACTTGGCTTTAGCTTCACTTCGTGATAGAAAACTCATAGAAACACTAGAGAAAAAATATTCCATAGTTTTAACTCCTTATTTTTTTATTAAACTTCCAAGAACAAACCCAATAAATCTTCACCAAAGGGTGTCATAAAATAATAAAATGAGAGAAAATTAGATATTCTTTTGATTAATCGGAAGACTATTAGAAAATCAAGAACCCTTATATAGATAAGATAATCTTTCATGGCTTCCCAAGCTATCCAAATATTTTTTTATCACAAAAGATCCTTGAATTTGCACAAACTCTTTATTAGATAATAGTTCCCTTCCAAGTGGGTTGTCCAACATGGAAAGGACAAAAAGATGCAATGTTGCACTATAGTTTTCGTATTTCATTACCTTGAAGGGTACAAATGATACATTTAATAAAAAGAGGAAAACCCTTGCGCTAGGTAGATAGTAACCCCAACTCTCTATATGTGTATGTGAGGAAACAAAATTCTAAGCCATCCTTGAAAACCCTACCAATTTTAGAAGAATTCTAAAGAAAATCCTAAAGAATCTTGTCTATTTTCATGTAATTGAACCCTTATAAGGAAACCAACACATGAAGAATAACAAACATGATTGGTTGTGAGTCATAGTATAAAATTAGTTTTTCTTTCTTTCTAGAGAGAGGGAGGTTTATTGCAACTCACTTTTGACTACTGATTTTATGTATTTCAATTTCATCTCTCATATTAAACCAAAAGACTTAAAAAACTAGATCCACACATTTGACATTTTAAATGTGGGTTCCATCATGATGCGACAAAGTAGTCCATCATGAAGGAAAAAGGAATGGGAAATGTATATCATGTTAGTATCTATTGTGAGTTTCTCATCATCATGAGAAAATTTATAACTGTATGGAATTGCATGTTAGGCATTCTATTAATTATATGTTATGGGTCTTAGGAATAAATTTTTTATGGATACTAGTAAGTAGTATCATGCAATGACACTGATTATCGACTATAGTTATTGGAACCACATTTTGTAAAGAAAAATTAAAATCTAGGAGAAACATAAAAGACATCTTAAAATTGAACAAAGCTTGTGTTAATGTATATTTAAAATTGGATAGGCTTAGTCCAAGTTCCATGGTGCATTTCAACATGCATAGTTTTTTTTCATGTATTACAAACTATCTTCTACTGGAACATTTCCATTAGGAAAACACAAAACCAATCAAAGGAAACATAGAAGATGTCTTACAAAACATGAGTAAAATTTCATATGGCAGCATTTATCTCAAGTAAAAATAATGTGAATTGAAGGTAGTGTGAAATACCTCTTATAAAATAGGAATTAAACATGGACATGTTATCAATTTCAACTAAGAAATGCCTAAATGTTGATAACATCATCAATATAAAAATTCTATAGAAATAGAAATCGTAATCTATTAAATTTTATACAAAATTATAGATCAAAAGATTAGACACTCACCATAGTTTTATTGCACATAATTTTTTTACATTGAGAAATATTTTTGATTATGGATAAAACAGGTTTTGTAGGGACCTAAAACCCTTTAAAGAAAAACTAAGTACATATATGTCAATACATACCATCAGCCAGAACAAAGCACCAAAGAACAATGCTAAATAGACTTCCCTAAAGATACACAAAATAATCGATAACCAAAAGCCAAAAAAAGACAAACTAATGCTAAAACAACATAAAACTAGGAGAAAAGGGGGAAAAAAGTTACATTGAGAAATACTATGAAATAGAGTTGTGTTTAAATGAGAAAAATTTAAATTATTGGGAACCAAGGTGTTTCAACCTTGTACAATTCATAGAAAAAGTGCAGATGAAGCTATGGAAATATTCTTTGAGAAAGGTGAGAGGTACAAAGTTAAAAGGACTTTTGATGGCAGTTAAGAGAGGACCACTATCAATCCTCTATGAGTAGAGATTGAAAAAGTAATTATAAGCTATGTGATGTTCAATGGTCACTTATGTAGCTTGTTCAACTATTACTTTATTATTTTAAAACACTTTAGTTGAGATAAGTGCATATTATTTCCCTTTTATCTCCTTTTGTCCATGTCTCATAGTTTTAATGTTCATGGGAAAAATCCCTTAACCATAGTTATACATACGAGTTTAATCCTTCTTATTATGGAATTTGAAAAAGCTATCTTGGTTCAAAAGAACCCCAAAACTGGTGTGGCTAAGAAATATGGTAATCAATTTATGAAGGAGTACTCTTCAGTGCAAGATGATTTCCCCTCTAATGATGATGGTGGTGTTAATTTGGGTAAATGTACAAACCCTAAGTCGGAAGCCAAGGCCCATCTTAAAATTATTTATCTAATGATGAAGATTCAGACTATACTCCATCTGATGAGTATACATCCATGATTCTTTTATCCCTAGTAGGGATTTGAAAGGTAAACCTAAGTTGGGGGCTCTTCCTTTGTATCAACAAACGGGAAAGGAAAAGTCCCTTAACGTCCCCCTCTTCCCATGTGAGAAAGCCTTAAAAATATATTGATAGAAGAAAGGACCCTGTTTTGTAGTTACTGGTTATTGATGATCCTGATATGGACCTTCATGTTGATATCCTCGTAGGAAAAGATACACCTTTAGAGAAGGGGTCTTTTGTGTATGATAGTGTGAATATGGGTAATATTGTTAGAGAGACTACAAACCACCAACGTACTTTGGTAATATGGATGGTGTATGAGATTAATGCCTTGAAGGATAGGTGTGTTGAATTCCCCAATATGAATAATGTGGATAAAATCCTTGCTAATATATAGGAGTTTTCCAAAGGGATCAAGGGCTTGCAAGAGAGGTATAAGAAACACACTAAAACTTTGGAGGATGTCTTTGCAGAAGTGCATAAAATACTAAGGGTGGTTATGACGGTGAGCCATACTTCTATGGATAATAGTTTGGATGGACTAAAGAATTTAAATTTCTAGGTGGAGGCTATCCAAGGTTTATCAAATGATTCCTTTGATTCCCTTACTGGCAGTGCGAAATCAAAGAAGAAAATGATTGATCTTGTTGTTCCCCTATCTCTCTCCTTGGTTTGACCACTGGACTCCATAGCAAGGGTGAATGTGTCACTCCTATTGATAGTATCTTCAATAGGGTTCGCACAATGATAATATGATACTAAAAAATATATAAGGTCTATAGGATTTTATCCCCTATTTTTGTTGAGCGTATGTTTTTTTGTTGTCCAATATTTGGTTTGTGGTTGGTATCTTTTGACTCAAATGTTAATTAGATGTAAAAGGATTTTATGTCTCTTGAAAACCTATTTTCCTTTAATAAAAAATCTTGTAAATTTCTTAGTTTTATTATTTTCATTTTTAACTATTTTTTATATTTTATATTTTAATTCAATTAACTTGACATGGAAATAAGGTGTGGTAATTTGAGGTGATTTATTTTCCCAAGTATCTAAACAATCTATTTTAAGAGGATTTAGATTTCCCTACTTGTGTGGGATCCTATATGACAAAGTCTTATTTAATCCATAAGAGCTTGTAAAAGGGGAGTTATTTTAAAATCTCAACTAGAATTATGGTAGGTGTTTACACTTACGTGCAACTCTATTTTTAGTAGTCAAAGTTGCAAACTTGGACATCCATTTGGATGGATGCTTATGATGAATTATATAATAGTTGTAAAAGATAACAATGATTTAATATTTTCAGCTTGTTGTGGAAGCTTCATATGTGGGATTTAGAATTAGGGTTGTAGTTGGATATCACACCACCAAGTAGATCTAGTGCAATACAAAATTATTCATGGTTTTTAGTTTGTTCATTGCTTATAAATTGGGTGTTGCAGTTGTAGTATGTATATATAAATTTGCAAGTGCTATAACTCTATTGGTTTCTCCAAAATTTGATACTAGTGAAACTCTTGTGTAAGCTTGTATGTGACAGTTCTTGTACACATTGTAATCTACTATTTGATTTAGTAATAAATTAACTAGATTTGGGACTAGGATTTTTCTCTTGAAATACAAATTTTCACATAACATAGGTGTTGCATGTTATATGTTTTAAATTGTTATACACATTCTTTACATTTTCTATAATAATTTAGATTAAACTTGAAATTTTGGAGGGATTCTCGCTCTATGCTCTGATAGGGTTTTGCTTTGCATCGCTTCTTTGCATCAGCTTGTCCTTTTTTCATTCTGTAGTTATTGCGAGAAATAACTCTTAGTATTTATGGCTCCGGCCACTACTCACCCAGCAGTTGATGCTGGTGCTGGTGTGGTTTCGGATAGTAATGGCACCACCAAGAAAACACCCTCACAAATTTGTTCCCAAAGTATTTCACAAGGTATGTCTCAGCTTGATATTGTTTTTCCAATTCATGAGTTTGATGATGCCTGTACTTGGCTTGAAACACATACCCTTATTGGCTATTTTCTAGGTCACAACCCTCCTAAACATGTTATTAGGGATTGGGTTGCAAAATCTTGGACCCCTCATGGAATTCGCCTGGATGGCATTTAGAGCCTCACCAAAGGCTTCTTTCTATTTCACTTCTCCAATCCTTCTCATGTGGATGCCATTTTTGCTAAAGGTCCCTGGAACCTTAGGGCCTCTCTTTTAATTTTACAACACTGGTCTTGAGACTTCTCCGTCTCTGACGACAAGAAACTAAAAGTTCCTATATGGGTTGAGTTTCCTAGTCTTCCCCTACCCTATTGGCCATTCATGCATGCCATAGCACAAACTCTAGGTAGGGTTATATGTAGCGAGCATGACCATTTCCTTAATACTCGGCCGCAAAAGTGACTCTGTGTTGAGGTCAGCCTTTCTAGGGACCTCAAAGAGTCTGTTGAGATTTAGGTTGGCGAGACCACCTTCACTCAGAAGGTGCTCTATCTCAACCTTCCCAACACTTGTTATCATTGTCAATTTGCGGAGCACAAGATTAAGGACTGCCCTTTGGCAGTGCCTCGTACCAAGTCTCCTCCAAAGGATTTTGGCTCTCGACCGATTGATGTTGGAAAAAAAGAGGAGGTTAAGAAAGATGAATGGGTTATAGTCAACCACCACAACAAACAAGCCAAGAATCCTGCTTCGACTTCATCATCCCAACCATCACCTTCGGCTATTGAGGCTCCTATTGAAAAAGTCACTTCGATTCAAACCCTGCTTCATAGTGGAAGGAAGTTTTTGACTCCCACATTGCCATTCCTTTAGACCATGCGCCTTAGGTAGCCACAAAGCTTGTCTCTTTTGCTTCTTTTCTCCATTCTCATAGCCCTCCTAGGTGTGCTGAGAATGGGTTTGAAGGCATGCAGGAAAAATGACGTAATATATCCATGGAGTTTTCTGGGTCAGCATTTACCCCAGCTTATTTATCTAATATTTTTTCTTCCCTTGGGGAAGGTGATGGAATGGATGACAATGTTTCTCCATGAACTACATGTCATGGAATGTTCGTGGGTTGACAGACCTACCTAGAAAATTTTCTGTCAGGGATTTGCATTGTTGCATTAGTCATCTAGATATCTTATGCCTCCAGGAAGTTCAAATTTTTGGTTTTATGCTTGATGCTTCTTGCAAGGTTATTTGGCCTAAGAGCCTTGCTCTCTGTTCTCAGCATGAGGCTAGTCGAGGTGGAGTTGCTACTCTCCTCTCTCCTTGTTGGCATTCTTTTTTGGTTAGTCATGGTTCAGATCCCATGCAGAGAGTTGTTTGGGCCACTTTCACTATTGAGAATCCTTCTTTTGGCATAGTTAATGTTTATGCTCCCAATGATGCTATGGAGAGATCTCACCTTTGGCATTGGCTTGTAGATTCTTTGCCACTTGGGACTTGGCTTGTTTGTGGTGATTTTAATATGGTCAAAATTGTGTCTGACAAGGATGGCCTTTTGCCTTTTCACTAGACAACTAGGGAAAGAGAATCTTGGTACTACATGCATAATAAATTAGGGCTTTTTGATCCCAATGTTGGTCGTCATCGTTCTGATGGGGTCTAGCACACTTGGTCCAATTTTAGAGCCTCTTCTAATAGAATTCATAAAAGGCTTGATCGTGCTATGATCTCAGCTCAATCTTTCTTCTCTTTTTCTGAAAAGAAAGCCTTACCGGTTACTCCTCTTGTTGATGTGACCTTGTCAGATCATTTTCCCATTCAATTTAATATTGTTTGGCAGACACCTAAGGCATGGCCTCCCACCATGCAATTATTCTTTAATTCTTTTTTCCTTCACCACCCCTCCATAGTGGCCCACATTCATCGGGTTTGGAACCTTGAGCCTTAGCCATCTCAGTCGCCAGACTAGATTCAATGGTGGAATGATGCCATCAAGCGTACAATGCATTTTTTGTGAATTTATGGTAGGTAGCTAGCCAAGCATCATCGTAGATCCTTTGTTATCAACACCAAAGCCTTGCATGTTGCCACTGAGGCCTTAGCCTAGAATCCTTTCAATCAGGACCTGCAACTTAACCTTGACAAGTTACATCATTAGAAGCAAGTTTCTGACAACTATGCTGCCAGAGGGGCCCAAATCAATGCTCGTCTTCACTGGTTAAAATTTGGGGACCACGCTTCTAAAGAATTTTTTGCTGCTCTCCGTCCTTGTCATACCAATGTGGGCATAACTAGAATTAGAGAAGGTCATAGCCTCCTCACAGAGCTTCTTGATGTTTTGCAAGCCTTTGTTTGCCACTATGAACAAGTCTTTGCTATGCAGGGATCTACTCTTGCCAGTGAGAAATCTCTTGCTGATTGTCGTGCTGTTGTTCTGTAGTGTGTCTCCCCTTCTCAGTGAGTCCTTTGTGATCAACTTCTTTCCTTGCAGGATCTTCATGAAGCAGTGTTTTCTATGGCTGATGATAAAGCCCCAGGATGTGATGGCTTCCCTTGTGAGTTTTACAAAGCCCTCTAGGATGCCATTGGTCCCGATCTTCACCAGGTCTACCTTGAAGCTTTTCATTCACATACTCTGGGGAGTATCATTAACTAAGGAAATATCAAGTTCATTCCAAAAGCTAGGGATCCAGAGGACATTTGCAACTGGTGTCCTATTACCTTTCTCAAAGTCTCCTACAAGATCATTTCCAAGGTGCTGGCTCTCAAACTCCAGCACATTCTTCCACAGATTTTTCAGCTAGAGAAAACTAGCTTTATCAGGTCTTGATTTATTCTTGACAATATTATTGTAGTTTGGGAGGGAATGGAATGGGATCATAAGTCTCACCAGAAATCCCTCTTTCTTAAGATTGATTTTTCTAAAGTTTACGATCGCATTGAATGGCCTTTTATTCTTTCTATGCTTCATGCTCTTGGCTTTGGGCCCAGATTTCTTCAATTTGTGTAGATGCTCTTTAGTGATGCCTCTACCTGCATCACCATCAATGGCCGAAAGTCTTCTACTTTTGGGCTCTTTCAGTCTATTCGGCAAGGATTCCCTCTAGCTCCTACTAGTAAATACATTTTGGCGGCTGAGGGTTTTGGCTACTTGCTTTCTCATTCCATTTCTATGGGTGATGTTCAGGGCATCTCTTTACCAAATTCTTCTCAATAGCTAGTCAAAGGCCATTTTGCCAATGATTCTTTCCTCACTCTGGAAGAGGATGAAGAGAATATCAAGGAAACCTTGCAGTGTTTAAACACTTTTTGTCTGACCTCTAGTTCAGCCATTCAATGGCATAAAACCCTTTTCTATAGACAATTGACTCTTCCCTAGCCACCTTGGTTCTCTCAGTTCGGTTGGTCCAGGATTCAGCATGGGGAAATCTTCCACTTCTTGGGCATTCCCTTTTCTTTTCAAGCTCATCCTACTGATCTATGGAATACAGTTATTGCCAACATTAAAAAAAGCTTACCTATTGGATCACTAAGCCGCTCTCTCTCGTAGGGAAGTTTTAGATCTGGTCCAAGATATTAGCGGCCATGCATGTGTACTATTCTTCATGCTAGACTCCCTCAAAAGCCTCTTACAAGAAGCTCAAGAAATTATTGTGTGACCTCCTTTGGGCCTTTGGGATTGACCACCATGGTTTTCACAGAGTTGTATGTGATTTCTACTACCTTATCAAAGTCTCAGGTGGGCTTGGTTTACTCGATACCCAGAAACAAGGGCTTTCCCTTTATGTGAAATGGGTTGTGTGATGTCTTAGAGGCAATGAGGCATGGAAAAAATTTCTTCGACACTGCATTTCTTTAGGGTACCCTCTCCACAAGCCCACTTGGAAGGGGATTGGATTTCAAACCCTCCTTGTTATGAAGGAACCTATTCAGATCCAGGGCACTTTTGTCACCAAAAGTATTTGGAGAGCCTGGGAGTCTGTCAAGCCCTGGCTTCATTAGGCTAGGAATGGTTTCCGTGATGGTCTTTCTCTCAACCAACAAAACATTTGGTGGTCCCCCTTATTTTCTTAGCAAGGGATTCCACTTGCCATAATCCAAGGTTTTAGTGCTCTTCATTTTCACAAATGTGGCATTAAAAAACTGAAATACCTTTTCTCCAGAGCCACTATGAGTCTTCATTCTTGGGATGACCTTCAGGTGCAGTTCCGGCTCATCTGCCCAGATCCTCATACTTTTGACTTGCTAGTTTTGGCCATTCCGCCTCACCTCCTGCACAAGTTGGGAATTCAGTTAGTTAAACCTTGGTGGAAGGACTGTAAATTGTATCTTGCTATGCCTTTCACCAGTTACAAGCCCAAGCTTGGTTACTCTTGGCTTGTGCCCCATTTTCCCATGATTGATTCTCTCAACTAGAGATGGCATCTTTCCTCTTCCCAGAAGAGTTGGAGCTGATGATTTTGCACTATTTGGGATTCTATCACCGAGCCTAAGATTGCTCATTTTTCCTAGTATTTTCTTTACCAGGGCTTGCCTTTGGGAGCTCGACTCTAACATTTGGGTGTTCCTGATCCTAAATGCCATTTTTGTGGTCATTTTGAGACTCTCATGCACATTTTTTTTGTTTCGTTTTCATGCCCAAAATTATTGGATCTAGATTCATGATATCTTTGGTCCCTTTAGGCCTGACCCTTTTTCTTGGCATATGGTACTTCTTGGTGATCCTCCCAGAATGCCTTCTTAGTACACCCAGATTTGGCATACTTTCAGGATGGAGATCTTGATCACTTTATGGAAAGAACAAAATGTTGTTCTCTTTTCTCACAGTTCTCTAGATATTCATATCTCTCTTTATGCTAAGGAATGTCTTTATAACAATGTCATGATGGAGATTTAGGTGCAAGAAGACAAGGTGGCCTTACAGGTCACCCATTTACATGAGCTAGTCCAACACTGGGGCAATGCCCCTTGTGATGTTGCTCGGGTGCCTCCGTACTCTCTCTCAGCTGACCGTACGCTGCCCAAGGGCCACCATCATAGTCGGAGTTCCTTTGCCATGCACTCCAGGGCTTCACACCAATGACATCACCGCTTCACCTCTCCTCCTCCTTGGAGGGTTGCGGGTGCTGACTGGCCTCCCCTACTTATTTCTATTGTTGCTACTATTGCTTGGCCCTTGAGTAGTGTACTTGTGTGGCCTCCTGCCACTTCAGATAAAGTCCCTCACCTGGCGCTTGATATCTCACCTAAGTGAGAGGAAGGAGAACTGGAGAAAGAAGACCCAGAAGATGGTTGGTCGGTTCTTGACTAGACGTAGGGGCCCAATGTTTGGGGCAATCTTGATGATAGAGATCCTCCTCCCTCTTGCGTTATTGCCCTTGTAGCTTGAGGGTTTTGCTTTCTATATGTTTTTTTTGATGAATAGTTGTTTGCTTCTGGCCTAGTTGTCATGTGACTTGCATAGAGTGACTTTTTCCCCCGACCCCTTTTTTTGTGAATACTGCACTTTAATATTAATATTAATATTAATAGAAAAGGCCTCTATTCATAAAAAAAAAACTTGAAATTTTCCTATACACTTCTCTCAAGGTTTGCGTAGAAAATTAATTCAACTATCCCTTACTTTCTTACATGAATGACCACAACTCCCTTTCATATGAATCGAGAAAGAAAGACATAAATTTGAAAGATATCATATAAATTATCTTCTAGACTTGTACATGTTGGAAAATATCATGTACATATGTACCAACTTGCAATATTTTTATACAAAATCAAGTCCTAGCATGAAAAATAAAATCTATTAATGTCTATATAATCATTCTAAACATAGAATTAAGAAACCATTTTAATTGAGGTTGCACTTGGGTGTATGAAGGTCCAAGAGAGGTTGGGAAATAAAATTGGAGATCCTTTGGAATAAAGCATGGATGACCAGATGTCTCATTTGATTTTAATTCAAAATTAAAATAAGTTCTTTGAACATCCAAAAAAATTCAAACAATTGGTTAACTTAATGGGTGGTATAGACCTAATTGGTTTTAATAAAGGTCTCAATTTATTTTTCATAGAGAATAACCATTAGGTCAACTATATCAAGATAATATTTTAAGTGATTAATTTCATGGATTATAAAAATCAAGTTGATTTTACTTTTAAGAGCATCCAAAAATAAAGGTTTTGAAGACTCAGGGCATCCCATGAGAATCATTGAAGTTATTCTTTAAATAATTTTATGGAAGATCTATAGGTAAATATCTATCTTTATTGTATTAAATAAAAATATATTTATAACTTTCCACTATTTATGATAAATTATCTTTGATGGTTTTTGGATTTGATTGTGAGATTATTTTTTTCATGATTGTTTCAAATCATGCTCCATCATCCATCATTAGGATGTGTAAGCTTGAAAAGATCACATAGATCATAGATTATAGTTCATAGAATGTGATCCAAAATATTGATTAAAAAATTGATCACATAGTTAAATCCAAAAACCATCAAGAAAATTTAAACAAAAATACTTTACCATAAATTAAAGCATACAAACTCAACTATTTTTATAAATTAAGAACATCCAGAATAATATATTTTCAAGGTCGAATAGATCTCCTGAAAACTATTGTATAAATCTCTTGTTTGTAATTAAATACTAGAATATCATATCATAAATTAAAACATACATAATGAATTGATTTTACCTACAAGAATATCTAGAAACCCACAATTGGATTAGTGGCTAGAGTTTGCATAGCAACTAATCTAGTGTCAATCACGTTTCTTCTAAGCATTGTGCAATATTCCTTTGATTAGTTTGTCACCGCATGATCCTTGTGACTTGTGAGAAACTTATTATTGAGGAACATTGCATATTATAAACATGTTTTCAATTAGTTTTTCATTCAATCCAAGCATACAAATTCTATGCATATTGTTGTTGAATATCATGTTGATTGGATGTAACATTTGCTGAGAAAATTTCCCAATGCTCGATTTCATTTCTTGCCAGTTCCACGAAGAATGTGTCAACCTTAAACATCACACACTGAGGAAAAAACTAAGTATGGAAAAAGTAAGTCAACTTTGACTATTTAACAATTTTAGTGTAGGAGTTAGTTGTTAATGTGTGATGTTTACAGCTAAGAGAATGTAAGGCATTAGAGGATTCAACTTTTACAATTATGATATTTTCTTTGAAAAAGTTTAATATATAATCTTTGTGAGTATTATCTAGATGTAATGATTGTTAAGTGTATTGTTCATTTAAATGAAAGAAGGGTACTTGTGAAACATGGATAAAATGACAAATTTTAATCTTTGATCTATCTCATTCCTTATAGTGTTGACTTGATTTCTTGTGAGCTTATTAAGAATCATTCAACTTCACCATCAAACTAAAAATAATTAAAAATAATATTATAATTTAACTTAATATTAGAAATTTCTCCTACTTATTAATTAATTACAAATCTATAAAGCATTTCTAACCATATTATCTCACGAAAGTCCTCCTCTTATAAAGTCTTTTTGCAAATACATTTTATGCATATCGTGAAGCGAATGCAATCATGGAGACCACATTTTTTCCTTTCGAGGATGTCCATACCCTATGCGGAATTTGCTTTCAAGAATTCCATGACATATTTTTTTGATGGAAGTTTACAAGAAGCTTTCATACCCTAAAAGTTAAAAAAAAAATGTTTTAAACTAAAAGCTTCCTTTCACGTCAATCGAGGAACTCTTTCATTTTAAAGTTTATGAAGTGCGGATCTTTTTTGATGTATTTCCAAATACTTCTTGAAAAGATCTCTTTTTGCAAAAATATTGTTTTGTTTATATTTTTTATATTATCATGTCTGTTTTTGTTTTCGAAAATACATTTTTGGCATGTTTATATTGTCAATATTCATAAAATATACTTGATATGTTTATATTGTCAATATTCATAGATATGTTTTTATATATTTATATTGTCAATATAAAAGTTTTTTTAAGGATTGAGACAATTTTGATCCACTAGGGTGCTCACAAATTTTTATCAAAGGCTCTTTTCTCCCCCTTCAAGGAGGCCTCCCCCACTCCTGGGAGGTCATCCTCTCTGATTTGATGAGAACTATTTACAACCAGTTGATCTTATTGGAGAAGCCATGCCAAGAGTTGGTAAAAAAATTCTTTTGCTTTCAATTCAGAAGGAAGAGATTAGGGCTTGTTCATTCAAAGACGCCATGGCCAAAGACCCACTATTACATGAGGGCGCTTGATTTGTGATTCAACCCTGCTCATATGGCTCGGAGGATAGACACAAAGGAGGTAAGGGCACTTCTATCTCATTTTTTGTTGTTAAGCCCAACGCTGAGATGGCCATGGCTATCAAGGGACAAAAAATAGACTTAGGAGTTGTGTTGTGTTTCTCGTGGCTCATGATTGTGCTAGGGTTCCTTCCTGTAATTATTTGAATGAATGAATTCATAATTTTTGGGTAAAACATTATGGTTTCATTTTTCTTACCTTATGATGTTGCAGACTATTCCTTATATTCTTTAACAGTTCTACTAGTACTAAAAAAGAAGTTATTAAAAAACAATTTTGGACTATTGGGGCTTGTTGCTTCGGAGTAGTTCCTTGGTCTTCTGAGGCTATACACGAAGAAGTGTTGGCACTTTCATTCCCTAGGTGGCTTACCGTGGGAATGTCCCCCCGTTTCTTTGGAATTTCTTACCACAAGCCTTGGAGCCCACTGAAAATGTTCAAAGGATGGATAAATCAAACTTTATCTTGCCTCATACTAATGCGAGGGTGCTTATTTCCATTAACCTTGTTATTGACCTTCCAGGGGAAATTAACTTCAAAATTGGCCATGACATGATATCTTTCCCTATCACATTCCTTGGTGGTATTAATGCACATTTCTTGTGTAGGAGGGAGGGCCATTTGTCAATTAAAAATAACCTCAATGACAAGACTTTGTCAATTAAAACTAACTTTAATGAAAAGGCCTTGTCACTATGAGCCAAAAAGTGCACTCACTTCTATAAACCCTTTATCCAAGAGATCTAATGAATTTGGAGTCTTAGAAGGTGGCTTATAGCTTCCTATCCATAGCATGCAAGAATCATGTAGATAAAGATGGTGGCTCTCAAATGAACCCAATAAGCAAGATCCCTGCAAGGTGCACTATAGAATGGAAGGTTCAAGTAGATATCAAGCAATGAGAGTGCAAGTATCCAAGATCTCCATGATGAATGCAAATTCAAAGTAATCTAAGATGAGATGCAATATTAATCTAAGATGAAATGCAAGAGTGTAAGGAAAATAAATCTAAGATAACAAGATGAAAGATTACTATCCATGCTAATTAGACTAGATTAACTAAGCTAAATGCAAGAAATTAAATAACAAAGCTAAGCTAAATGATAATGCAATACCTGAAGATGCAACATAAGATAAGATGCAAGGATGAGCCAAGATGGAAGAATAATGAAAAACCAAGATGCCAAGATGCCAAGACTCCAAGATGCCAAGATGCCAAGATGTCCCCCAAAGATGCAAGAATGAGGAGAGAGCCTTCTTTTAAAGAAATTAGACATGAACATACGATCAAGATCAAGAGGCAAAATAATGAGCAATGGTGGAGATTAAGTCTTGGTTGATCCATGTGCTCATGTCTTTAAGAGGCAAAAAGCAAAGGCTAAGATTAAGAGGCAAAACAATGAGTGGTTGAGATAAAGAGGCAAAAGCCTTCTTCAAAATTCAAAAGATTCCATCTCATTGGAAAGTGCACTTTTCTTTTGATTTTATTATTTTATTTTAGAAATGTGATTTTCTTGTGCAAGATAAAGGGTTTTTTTAATTTATTTAATTAAAAGGGAGCATTTTATTTTAATTAAATAAACATAGAATAAAGTGGTCAAACTTTAGGATATAATCAAACAAATGATTAATTAATAAAGAAGAATTGATTTGATGCAAAGCAATGGTCTAATATTTTAATTTAATTTTTCATAAAGAGGGTTTATAGTCTACTAGACCAAAATTGGGTGATTACATTTGCCCCTCTTTGAGTCAGTGTGTAAGCGAGCACATTGAGTCAAAGAATATGATGATGATAAACAATTGATATGAAGTGATGAACTATCTTGAGAGATACTGAATCCAAACTTGATCGAGCAAAGCACAACAAGGTAGCAAGAGTTTTAATGCATAGTTTGATGTGAAGCAATGAGACAGAACATTGAGACTGAGGTTGAAAGATAAGACAATACCATAACTAATATGATGCGATGAGAACTGATATGTCCAAGATCAGATTAAAGAGACTTGAAGAATCTCAACTTGATGTGAAGCGATGAAGTTGAGATGCCCCGATGATGATACCATGGTTAATTTGCAGCTTTGAAAGATCGATGATAGATTATTCCCTAGAATAGAAACCTTAGTTCCATTATAAGGAAACTTGATACATTGGTGATATGTAGACAACACTGCTTATGTGTCATGTATCCAAGGTCTTCCTAACAAGATGTCATATGCAAGAGGTAGATATAGAACTTGGAAGACACCATCTTTCTCAACTGAACCTACTCAAATAAGAAGTACAACAAGGCCCTTAGAAGATCTTTCTTCTTCATCATAAGCTTTGATTTTGATATTTTTCCTAGGATCCATGTTGTGTTTAGAGAAATCCAACTATTGCAGTTGTATGTACAAATGTTCAACCCTGCACGTCCATCTATGAACACGCGCTTGACACAGGTTTTATAGATTTTGACCTCAATGTGTAAAGATAGATTGTGCATATTGTTGAGTGACTTGTCATCCTCCTTAGAAAAGGAGAGGTAATGAGGTGCATCGATATGGTTAACCATGGTCTAGAATCGATCAACATCAATGTCCTTAGGAACATTTGCTGTGAGTAATGTTTTCTCTAAGATCTCCTTATGAACAAGGGAAAATTGTAACAACTAAAATATATATATCTGAACAAGAGTACATTTCAATTAGTCCACTAGACTATATTTTGACTTGATTGATGTGGATGTGTGCTTAGAAGATGAGGTCCTTGACTGTCTAGGTGTTGATTGCTTAGAAGAATGAGGCCCATTAAGCATGCTTTTTGATTGACTTCGAGTCACACATTCAAGTTCTCAGTATATGTATGTGGTGGTGATTTAACTCCTTTGAGGATAATCATAGGTTGTTTCATTTGTGTGTTCTCAATTTCAAAGTCATAAGACCACGATCATGTGTAAGAAGAACCAATACCCCTAAGGATAATCTAAGATGATTCATCAATATTTGAGTAGTATCCTTCCTTCTTACCCTTGAATCTAATCATGTTTATGCTCCCATAAGATGGTTAAAGCATATGTATGACATTGTCATTATCCATGTAAGTGTAGTTGATCTTAGCACATCCATCCTTTTCTTTAGATCATTCTCCTTGTTCGTACTTGGGTACTGGTTAAATATAGACCTTGTGATCAACATTAGTCATGTGTCCATCCACCCCAAATTTCTTATTATCAATAAGGTCTTGAATGAGGTGTTTAAGTCTCATATAGTTCTCAGTTTTATGACCTTTATTCATGTGATAGTTACAATAATGGTCATCATTTTACCACTTAGGATGAACTTTGGGTTAATAAGATTTTGAATTGTCTAGTAATGTGATGATTTTGTTTGATACCAAAGTTTTCAACACCACTTCAAGTGAGTCTCCTAGAGGTTTAAAAGTGTGCTTAGGTTTGGGCGTCTATGATGGTTTACCCTTGCTAAAGTCATTGGACCTATTTAAATCATAAAGTTTGGAAGCCTCTTTTTGTTTGGTAGCTTGGATGCCACTAGTCAAATATAAGATAGGTTCTTTGGGTTTGTTTTTCAGTGTTTCAACTATACCATCATTCACTATATGCTTTCTTTTGTTCCATGATTGTGATTTACCCTTATCTTTTCCATTGTTATTGTTATGATTGTAGTAGTTGTTGTTAGACTTATCCTTGTTCAAACTATATTCACCCTTCTTGACTAGAACATCTTGAATTCATAGGGAACTTTCTATCATCATGTCAAATGTGGCAAAGAGTTTCTTTCTAAGCTCATAGTGTAATTTAGGAACAAGGTTATTGAAAAAAATATCAATCTTCTTAGTTTCAAGAATTTTTCTAGGGTAACATGAATAAAGCTTCCTCCATCACTAAAGGAAAGCCACAAAGGATTCCCCTTGGTGTTGTTTGATATTGCATAGATCTATCATGGTGACAACATGTTGAATGTTGTAAGAGTATTGTTACATGAATCTTTGCACTAGTTGGTCAAACAACTTAAGTGGAGGAAATAGTGTAGTGAAGCACTCCATAGATTGACCACTAAGGCTCCTAGGAAAGAGTCTTATAAGATAAGCAGGTTCATGCAAGAATTCCATACTTAGTGCATAAAAATCCCTAACATGGTCATGAGAATCTCCACTACCACCATACTTGTCATATTTTAGAAATTCAACCTTACGAGGAAAATGAGGCATGTATAACTCTTTTTCAAAAGGAAATGAACATATAGCCTTAAGTTAAAAGAATGTCCTTGGTTGTTCTTTCTCCTTTGTCAAGTGTAGTATTTCTTTCTCCATCCCTTCCATTTATTTCTTTATAACCTCATTCAAAATGTTCATCTTTTTTTTATCAAGTTGTCAACATCAAAGTTGTGAGGTAACTTAACTCCTTGTCAGGCTAAGTACAAGAAGTATTTGTCTTTTTCTTGATTCAATGTCAATTTTATGAATTTTTGTAAATGTTTGTCTTGTTGGAATTGTAGGATGTCTTCTTTAGTTATCTCAATGTCTAAATCATCACTCTATGAACCATGTGAAATATGTCTAGTGTGTTGAGAGGCATGTTGTGAGCCATGTCTAGAGGTGTGATGATCAAAGTCTTGGTCCAAATGTTCTTGATTTCCTTGTCCAAAGTGTTTATCTCATAATTGTTTCAAAAATTAATCAATCCTCTTATTTCTCTCTTCCATGGTTAGAGTGTAGGAAACACCATTTTATGACCTAGGTGAGGATAGTGTAGACCCAATACAGATTAGTAAAGGGATAAATAACCCAAGGTTCGGGTTCTCCTCTAGGTGATTTGTCAAAGTATTCCTTGGGTTGCTTTCCTTGGCAGATCTGATATCTAGAACTAGCATGAAAGAATATTGTCAAGAATATTGAAAATGAATTGATTTTCAAACTAGGTAAGAAAAGTATCCACTTGTCCAAAGTGAAAAAGCATAAAAAGAGAGAAAAGATAACTTGCCACAAGATGCCCAATCTACGGGTAGATGCCCTATGTATGACACTTGTGAAAAAGAAAAGATAAGATAAAATTATCCAAAAGAGATGATAAGAAGAGGATGGACAAGTGAACAATCTACTAACCAAGAGTATAGTAAAGAGATCCAAGTAATCATTTTTCATTTAAAGGTGACTCCTAACTTGTTGGAATGTACCAAATAATAGGAAGAGCTAAGGATAAAAATGGAGAAGCTATGTTGACAATGTTTAAGATTAGTTTGAAAGTTTGACTTCAAAGGATTGTGATGGTTGAATGAAAAGTTTAGATTATTTTCTAGACCAAGTTTGATTTTTTATGTTGAAATAAAATGATGTGAACAAGACATAGTCTTCAAAAAATCCAATAAGGTACAAATCAACCTTGTGAATATAAGGACTTGTGAGGTGTAAAGTTTGTTTGCAATGTTCCAAGAGTGTCAAGTGTATGTTCAAAAAAATTTCCATGGGTCTCAACACAAATCGAAGACATATCAAGCAAGAGATACCTAAAGGAAATGGCTAGTATCAAAACCTTTTACCACAACTTGGTCCTTAGCCTCACACAAAGTGATGTTGGCCTTTTTCATGGACTATGCATATTATGGATCAAAATAAGAGTCACAATCCTCACATTGAAAAGGCTACCAAATGACACATTCATGCTTTAAAACATCCAAGGGAATACATATGGTGAGTGTAAATCTTCAGGCAATCTAGGTAATCCACTTGGATCAATCCTTGCACAAATGTTATGATACTTTCGAAAGTAAATAAGGTAGACTCTAACTTAAGGTATCTATTAAGGACCTTCTTTCATAGTTACCCCTTGTCATTCTACACGCATAATTAATGCCTATAGGCCTACAAGAACTCAAAGAATATAGTCTTGTGAGAAAGATTGAGGCCTCTCAGTCCTATATAAGTTGAATGTATCCCCTTTGTAGTCTTGTAAACAAGATTGAGACGATAAGGTCCTACAAGCATCTAAGAAAGAATAGTATCACAAGAAATATTGAGAAAAATAGGCCCTATAAATTTTGAAACATTAGGAATATAGAAATAACCACATCTTCCATATCTTTGTGTTAAAGGAATCTTTTGATTATAGTGGGATGGAGTAGCCGAGTTTTCTTGTTCCCCACTTGGGTCATTCCCAAAAGATTGTTCTCTAGGAAGACCCTCTAAAGGTAAATGCAAGAAAGTAAAAATGGATAGCTAATGGAGGATAGGATTTATGATTCTCCAAAGAAGAGAAGAGCATACTCCCTACTCCATAGTGTCTCCCAAACACATCAAGAAAATGCTCATTTACCAAAACCAACTTATTAAGCTATGTGCCTATGAAAAAAAAAGACCAATGTTAATAAAAGGCTCACAAGTTACTTTGTATCTCCAAGGATAACAACTAATAATTGAATAATTTTATCATGCATTGAACTATGTGCAAAATAAAGTGCAAGTTAATCACAAAATGATTTTTTTTGCTTTTGACCTAGTTAACAAGATCTGATTATTTTGCTATCATTTCGGCCCCCCAAAAAAAATTGAAAAGAAGAGACCCCTGTTAAATATTTGAGAGCTTTCCAAAAATGAAAATTTTTAGAAATACCCCTTAATTTATGCTTTAGAGACCTAAATGGTGTAAAAAAGGAAGCTTGGCAATGTACCTAACATTCAACACTCATTCATTTGAATTGAAATTGGAATTGGCAGAGCATAAGTAAATCTGGAAATACTTGAAAATTAATTAGGTCAAGATACATACCTCATTGTGAAATTGATTTGGAAATACCTATTTTTTGAAGTTTGTATGAGGTTTTAGAAGATTCTGCAACTAGATCTATGATCAGAAAGCTGTGACAGAGAAAACCTAGAAATCTTTCTCCAAGATAAGCTCAGGTCGGGTTTGACCCTTATAAAAGGTCAAATACTAAATTCTTTATTTGAAGTCCGATTTGAATTTTCTTTTCAGATCCTAGAAGCTCACCGAAAAGGGTACTCAAATCTATCCTCTGATTCCCAAAACAAAAAAGGGGGCTTTTGGGGGTGGCTATATAGGGTTTTGCCTTAGTCAAACCCCTATTTTGGTGGTCTCCACCTCCACGAATAGCTGATTGAAATAGAATGTGTGTGTGTATGTATTGAAAGTTTAATGCCAAGATCTAATCCTCTAGATCAAAACCCTAGCATGAATGTGTATGAAATAACAATACATAGATTTGAATGAGATAGAAAAACATACCAAGCCCCCAAGGCTAAAGTACTTCTACCAAACTCACAATCCGTAATTGTTACCCCATGATTGAATCTTTGAATGCTTGAAAGTTGATGGTGGATCAAGGAAGAAAGGATCTCTCTTGCTCCAAATATGTGTTCACAAAAGATGCTTGATGTCAACAATGGCTTGATCTCCTATATCATCCTCTCGCTATCTTACATCTTCACCACTCCTTGCTTGCTTGAAACCTTCTTGCTCACAAAAATTGATGGAGAGATGTGGATAATGGATGTTGGATCAATCACCTTGCTTGAGAGTGCTTGAGCTTGAAAAACTTGATGTGAAAATGAGAGAGGAAGGCCTCCTTTTATAGTGAACTAGGGCACAATCCTCTAGAGGGGCCACCTTGGAAAATTAAATCCAAATTAGGTCCTAAACTTTAGAAAATATACCTAGATTAAATGAAATTAGAGGATTTACCATCTCAAAACCCGAAATGGTTAACCCGGAGGTGGGAAAATAAATATCCCGAAAGCCCGATGCTCGGAAATCAAAGATTCTGGAATTTTGAATGAGGGGAGAAAAATCAAGGTTGGACCTAACCTAGTTAGGTTCAACCTCAATCCTAACCTATTTAGGTTCAAGCTTGATCCTGACCTAGTCAGGATCAACCTTGAATTTGACCCTATACCCAGAATCAATCAACATCAAGACAGGAGATCCCGGGGATGCCCAGAGACCTAGAAATGATATCAAAATAGGATAGAATGCCAAGGATAAGAATAAAATCCTATGATGAATGTGATGAAGGCTAGGAGGACTTATTTATAAGTCCTACCTAGAAAATAGAGCCATGGGAAAAGGGGAAAATTAGGAGAATCCTCAGGATCCTAACCCTAATTTTACCTAGAATGAAGAAGATAAGTGCAAAATGCATCCTAAATGCAAGTCTATCATGATAAATGTACTAAAAGAGGGTGCTAAGCCTATCAATATGTAAGTGCTTCCATTTTAAGATGATACATTTAGCCCCCACTTTAGCTTAGATATGACACTACGTGAATATGCAAGCTAAAGTAAGAAAACATCATAGTAAATAAAAAGGATATATCTAAGTCCTCGATGTAAAGATCTTGCAGAAAAATGTTAGAACCTTCAACACACAAGGTTAATACAAATCCATAAATCACCTAAATCTTACTATATGATCATTTGAGAAGTGTATAGAGCCCCTTATGCCCCCTTGTTTTGGCTTTCTATTTCGGAATGGTGAAACAGGGTGATAAGAAAAACTCTATATACTGGATATGTAGAGGGTTGAAAAGTCCTTTCCTAAACCAATTAGAAGGATTCCTAACCTTCCTAAATTGATTCAAGGAGTTAGGTATATGAATCATGATTCCAATGCCATAAACGACACTAAAAACAGAGCTACCGAACTCAAGTTATGATGAAAAGAGTGAATGTCTATCTAAATGCATACGAATAAGAAATCTGAATTTACCCTAAGGAAACCCTAGTAAAACCCTAATTCAAACTTATAAATAAGTAAAAGAGAGAAATACTTAGTCATTCTTACCATTCTCAGATTCTAAATGAGGAAGCAAGATGTCGAGAAGAGAGGAACTTCGAGCGACACGCTTGGAGATGTTGAGGAATAGCCTGGCTACTGGTAGGTCACTACCTGAGGTGAGTTTACTATTATGCTTCTTTGTACTTTCCAAATTCCTATTTTTTTATAGGTTAGGTCAATTTTTCCTCCTTTAGGTTGACCCTGACCCATTTAGGTCAACATTGACCTACTAGGTTGACTTTGACCCATGAAAGTTGACATTGACGAGAGGGGTTTTTGTTAGTTTTTTGATGAGGTCGACCTTGACTCAAAAAGGTTGACCTTGACCCAGTAAAGTCGACATTGACCCAGTAAGGTCAAAATTGACCTAACTAAAGTCAAATTTGACCTAGTTCAATTAGTTTTGCAGAATTGATGATGTAGATGACTGATATGATCTCTGTTTGTGCTTGCAGGACCCAGTCTACTTCTGAGAGCATCCTTTTAGGGAATTGCTAGTGAAAGTCAAGGAGAGACTATCTGAGCTTGATGATGAGGAGATGTAGTTACTGAGGGATGTGGGATTGTACTAGGTATCAATCCTTCCACATCTCAGACTATAATGAGCCATGCTATCAACTCTGATAGAGAGGTGGGATGAGGATACATGCTCCTTCCATCTTCCCTCTAGCAAGATCACAGTGACCTTAGAGGATGTCTACAGGATCATGCGGCTTCTAGTTTGAGGGGAGACCATTAGACCCAGAGCATAGCATGGTTTTGAGGAGATCTATGCAAACATAGAGTATTATACATGAGTGCATCCAATGATGCAGACCCAGTCAGATCAGATCCTACTATCTTTCATACTATTAGGTCGTACACCTTTAGTACGGAAGGTGATGTTATGTATAGTAGCCCTGGTTGTGTTACCCAACTCAAAGGGTACCATATTTTGTTCACCTTTGACACATCTCATATGGAGGATGGAGAGAGAGAGGACTGTGTTCTCATGGAGTCGCAGCATGGTAGCTCAGCTATACCATGAGCTGGGTTAGCTAGTGAGATATCATCAAGAGAGTCTATCGACATGTACCATTCTGTAGATATGGATTTTTGAGCATTTCACATGTACACATCCATAGGGAGTTCCCATGATGGTAGATATGAGCACAACAAGAGCCTTAGCATATCCTTTGAGAGATGTTTGGCAGTTTGGGGATATGCTCTACTGGAGAGTACATCTAGACCGTATTGCCAGCACCGATGTGATATGGAGACCCTACTGCCAGATGATAGAGTGGCCTGATACATGATTCTAGATGAGACATTCATAGCAACGTAGGTTGCTAGAGGGTCATCAAATTCATATAGTGATGCCCTACTATTATGATCGGGTGATGAGATAGTTCAGCCTGTTACAGGGAGTCCCTAAGGTAGTACCTCACTGTGTGCATCTGACGAGATACTATTAGAGACCCGGCGCCATTTGCTGACCATCAATAGCAGACATAGAGAATAGCAATGTAGAGGAGATAGAGGATATAGAGGTACCATCATATCTATCCTATTCAGGTGTGAGCCGAGATTACATCAGGTACTAGAGTTTGGAGGGGACCCGTCCTATCTTTCCCAAGGATTATCCTATAGGTGATCCGGGCTTTGTAGAGGGGACACACCAGGATAGTGGAGCCATTGAGGAGGACAAGGATATCAGAGATAAGGAGGAGCACATCTTCAAGGAGGATCCCATGGAGGAGGAGGAGAGAGCTGAGGAGAGGGCTGAGGACATGCCCCTGGGTGGTGATATTGGTATAGATATACCTATTACTCACACATCGCCACTGAGATCATGATGGCCCCCATGGCCCCACATAGAGACACCACCACTGAGACTGAGATATAGTGAACATGGAGAGAGTAGTCACTCCATGCCCCCACCATCTAGGAACTTTAGTGACGTCCAAGAGGGAGACCCAGGTATGAACTTGATTGAAATTTGGTTGAATATATGATTTGAATAGACATGATACTCGACTAATAGGATTTGGTTTCTTTCTAAAGCTAGCATAGCGGAGTGGAGGGGCTTTGTATTTGAGATTTTCAAGGATATCATTATATCCTACCGACTACCAGCTGACAAGTGAGAGTCCTCCATTGGTCACAGAGATCCTGACAGACATGCTGAAATCTTTGTATATATCCAACGAGAGCTGAGAATATGCAGAGAAAGGGAGGAGAATATGATGGCCGAGCTACAGAGTCTCCAAGGATGTGTATAGGGTATGAGCATATCTAGGAGCCATACATGGACACACAAATCTTCATCTTCCCATCATAGAGTAGAGAGATCTGGGAGTCATCGGCCATTAGAGTGACATAGTGATAGACGTAGTGATAGATAGAGCCATTGGTCACATATGTATCAAAACTTTGAAAACTATTATTTTGATAAATGCAAAACTTTCTCTACTAATTAGTTCTATGTTTGATTACTATTCTTTCATTAATATAAAACTTAATAGAAAGAAAGAAAGTGCATAAACATATTCAATATATAATTTTTACTAAAACTATATAACCTATAATTTTATTTTTTATAAGGAATACATAAATGCACATGGAACAAATGAGATTAAGGGTAATAATGTTTAAGATGCATAATATTAATGGGTTCCTTTAAAGAAACACCATCCATATCAGCAAGTTTGTAAGCACCCAAACCAAAGTCTTCAATGACAACAAAAGGTCCAAGCCAATTAGGGCTAAATTTTCCTTTTTCGCCCAGTAAAGCATTCACATTCCATTGATTCTCATAAAGAACTAAATCACCAACCACAAATGTTCATTCAATTACCTTATGATTATATTGTTTCTGAAGAGATTTATGATAAGCTTTTATATGTTCTAATGCATGTATTCATTGTTCATCCAACATTTCTAATTCTTGTAAGTGTTGTTCACAAAAAGTATCTTTATCAATTATCCCATGAAATGAAATTTGTAAAGAAGGTATTTCAAGTTCCAAAGGCATAATAGCATCAGTACCATAGACAAGTTTATAAGGAGAAGTACCCATGGTGGTATGAACACTATTCCTATAGGCCCATAAAGCATAAGTCAATTGAGTATGCCAATCTTTTGCATGCTTACTAACTATTTTTCTCAAAATTTGTTCAATATTTTATTTGATGCTTCAGCTTATCCATTAGATTGAGGATAGTAAGGAGTTAGAAAATCAATGTTGAATCCTATACTTCTCCAAGAATTTTGCAACTTCTTTGTTTTTAAAAGATGTTCCATTATCCGAAATTATCGTCGAAGGAATACCAAATCTTGTTATGATATTATTAAGGATGAAATCACAAATGACATCCACCATTATTGAATAGAGAGGAATATCTTCAACCCACTTCATAAAGTAATCTGTAGCGGTGAGAATGTAAGTATTTCCTTGAGAAGAAGTTGGTAAGATTTTTCCAATAAGGTCAAAACCCCAAATACTAAAAGGCCATGGAGAAATTTGATTGTGAAGCTCACAAGAAGGAGCATGAATCAAATTACTATGTTGTTGACATTGAGGACATTTTTTAACAAACATGAAAGAATCTTGTTCTATTGTTTGCCAATAATATCCCATTTGAAGTAATTTATTAACCAAGGATTTTCCACCAAAATGTCCCCCACAAAAACCGGAATGAGCTTCTGCTAAAGCTACAAGAATTTTAGTTCTATTAAGACATCGTAATAATAATACCTCATAAGAATGTTTGTAAAGCGTATCTCCTAAAATGATGTACCGTGCTACAAGTTTCCTAATACGATTATGCATGTTCCTTGTTGATTCAGGAAAAGTACCATCTTTCAAAAAATGAAAAATATGTGAATACCATTCATCTGAATGCAAGTTAAAATAGTCAAAGGTAAACTTATCAGAAATTGTAGGGCATTTAAGAGTTTGCATAGTAAATTGAAAGTTTTCTACATTGTTCTTGAGACAAACCAGGGAAGCTGCACTGGCCATGACATCCGCATATCGATTGTCCTTTCTAGGTAAAGTCTGAATCGTATAAGAGGAGAATTATAGAAGCACATCAAGAGATAAATCTCTATATTGTGTCATTTTAGCATTTTTAGTCTAATATCCTCCTTTAATCTGTTCAATTATTAGTTGAGAATCTCCATATATTTGTAAATGTTTGATATTGAGGGATGAAGCTGCTTGTAGTCCAGCTATAAGAGCTTCATACTTTGCAATGTTATTATTGCAAGGGAAGGTTAATTTATATGATAAAGGGATGGGCCTTTTTGTAGGGGGAATCAAGATGATACCCACACTAGAACCTGTCTTACATTTAGACCCATAAAAATATAATTCCCAAATATCCTCCTGTTGAAGAGTTAAAATGTTATCATCAGGAAATTATATAGAAGTAGGACTTTTATCTAGGTAAGGACAAGGAGCTTCAGCTAGATAATCTATCAATGCTTGTCCCTTAATAGATTTCTGAGAAATAAAATTAAGATCAAATTCTATAAGCAACATCACCCATTTTGACAACCGGCCTGAGAGATTAGTTTGTGAGAAAAGATGTTTCAAAGGATCAAACTTAACAATCACATTAACTTCAGCATTTATCAAACAATGCCCGAGTTTCTGACATGTATAAAGTATGACTAGACATTGTCTTTCTAAATCTGTATATCATGTTTCATAATCAAGTAAAGTCTGACTAATGTAATACACAGGTCTTTCTTTATCATTATCATCAATTTGAGCTAACAACACACTCATAGCCTGTTGAGTCGCTGAAGTGTATAATTGAAATGGTTTATCAAAATTTGCAGGTTGCAAAATAGGAGGATTTGCTAGATACTCCTTAAATTCCTCAAAAGTTTGTTTACACTCATCATTCCAAGAGAAAGTGGTATCCTTTCTAAGCAAGGAAGTAAAAGGAATAGTTCGGTCCACTAAATTAGAAATAAAGCGACGAATAGCTTGTATTTTTCCTTGTAAACTTCGTAACTGGGAAATATTCTTAGGAGGAGGCATATTAACAATAGCTTCAATATTTTTAGTATCTACTTTGATGCCTCTCTTAGAGATTATAAATCCTAATAATTTATCAGAATCAACTCCAAAGACACATTTCTTAGGATTCAATCTCATATTATAACTTCTAATCCTTTCAAATATCTATCGTAAAATAGTAACATGATCTTCTCTTTGGATAGATTTTGCCAAGATGTCATCCACATAATCTTCAAGGATCTTATGAATGTAATCATGAAAAATCAAAGTCATAGCTCGTTGATAAGTTGCTCCTGCATTTTTCAATCCAAAGGGCATCATGACCCAACAAAAGGTTCCCCAAGGTGTTATAAATGCAGTCTTAAATTGATCTTCAGGGGGCATAAAGATTTGATTGTATCCTAAAAAACCATCCATAAAAGATAACAAGGCATGGCCTACTGTTGAATCCACAATCATATCAATATTAGGTAGCGGGAAATCATCCTTCAAGGATGCCCTATTTAAATCTCTAAAATCAGTGCACATCCTTATCTTATTTTCTCCTTTTGACACATGCACAATGTTTGAAATCCAATCTGAGTAATCAATAGAATGGATAAATCTAGAATCCAATAATTTTTCAATTTCTCCTTTGACTAATAAAGTAATTCATGGATTCATCTTTCAAATTTTTTGTTTAACAGGTTTCATATTCAGCTTTAAAACAATGTTATGAGTAACAATCCTAGAATCTATACCTGGCATATCAGAATATGTCCAAGCAAATATATCCTTAAATTCAAGCAAAAGGGAAACCAAGTGATCACGTTCATCCTGATTCAAACATTTTCCAATTTTTATCATCCTTTCAGAATCATTTTCATCCACTTGAATATCAATAGTTTCAGTAATTAACAAATCACTTCTTACCAGAGAGTCCATTGGTAAAGGGAGAATATCATGATCTTCCTGTTCTCTGAAATAAGCATCTATTTTTAAACAATAAGGCTTTCCTCATTTGTGATGAAACTTAGGTAAATCTTCATAAATTCCTAAAAATTCCATTAGGGCTTCATCTTTAGGAAAAATATCCAAAGAAGAGGGTTGTTTAAGGTCAATAAGTAATGGGTTAACCAACTTCAACTGTCCACTAAAAATATGATTAACATTAAGAGGAAAAGTCGATGGTTTTCTATAAGGATTGAATCCTAATCCATATGTATGATCATAAAGTTCATTATCCAAAGGTACTTGTATACCTTGTTCATATTTACCACATCATTTTCCATTAAATCCCAATTTCTTAAGAAAATGATAACCAGGACCATATCGATTAGTCATGTCAGAAGGAGTCCACAGAGTGACATATGTCACAATGTCATAACAATCAGGCTTTATAGTGTCAAGTGTTTCATTAATCAAAGCGGCAACAAAATTACTTTTTAATTCTTTAGAAAGTGGAGAAGAAATCAACACTTTTTTCTCAAATTCATTCTGTTGCTTCATGAATTCCAAATTAGAGACCTTGTATTCTCCAATAAATGTAGGATTAAAATCCAATGTCCCCCAATCATCTTCAGTCAGAGAAGAAGAAGATGGGACTTCTTGTTGTTGAATCTCTGGTTGTTTTATCTTAGATTGTTGTATCTCCAATTTTTTTCAATCTCTTTACTAGGTTGAATAGTTTCATAGTTTTTGGCATATTCAGTATTTAAGAAAGGATTCAAGGCATCATCTGCATGTAATGTATACATTAAGTTATTATAGATGAACCTAACCTTGCAATGAAGAGTAGAAGGAACTGCATGCATAGTATGTAACCGTGGTCTTCCTAAAAGAAGATTATAATTGAGAGGTCCATGCATAACATGAATAGGAGTATTTAGAATAACTGGACCAACTTTAATAGGTAAGGTAATAATGCCCAAAGTTCTTTTCACAATATTGTCAAATCCACGTATAGGAATATTATTAGGTTGAATAGTAGATAGATCAGCCTTAATTTCCTTGAGCATATCCATGCTACAAACATTAAGTCCAGATCCATTATCAATTAAGGTTCTTTGAATGATACTCTGATTAATAGAGACAGCCACCATAAGAGCATCATATTGATTCTACACCTCTAGGGAAGGTAAGTCATTATCAGAAAACACAATAGGAGGTACAAAAGGCATAGTATGCATACAATCCAAAATAGAATGAATATTCTCTTGATTAGGAGGTGAATTAGGAAGAGTAGAAAAAGATTTTTGCAATGCCTCATGATATGTTGGGGAAGTTTGAAGTAATTCCCATAAAGATATCTTAGCAGGAGTAACTCATAATTGGTCAACTAAGTTGTACTCCTTAAAGGTAGATGGATACCCAGGTGCTTGAGGAAGCATAGGTTGAGAAGGAGGTAAAGAAACTAAAACAGTAGGCTGAGGGTTATTCTGTATGTGATAAGCATGTGAAACATAATCAGTATTAACAAATAAATCCAAAGGATCTCTAGGTTTACCATTAATGGTTATAGGAGGACATCCTTTTATTGTCATCAAAGGTGTAGGATATATTATGTTAGGTTTATCAATGTTGCAAATAGTGGGACATGAAGGTAACCATGCACACGCCCTATGGTAAAGGTCAATTGGAGAGGTTGTGGAGGAGAGTGAAATAGGAATAGGATCCATGGAGATCATATTCGAACCATTTTCATCCTCACTACCATGTACCTCATTAGGAAATCTATCCTCTTGTACAATAAAAGCCTCATCAAAGTACTCAAAACAAGAATCATACATGTTGAATACAAAGAAAGTACTAAAAGCATGAAAATATTCTTGTATTTTTAAAGGAATTTTGAAATGTTTTTATATTTTTGAAATATAAATGCAATAAATCTAATCTTATAAGCATACAAGATTTAAATCTAACACCATAAAAGAAAGAGTTGTTGTAAACGGGTTCACCAAAATGAATGGTGTAAAAATGGAAGCTTAGCAATGTACCTAACATTCAATACTCATTCATTTGAATTGAAATTGGAATTGGCATAGCATAAGTAAATCTAGAAATACTTGAAAATTAATTAGGTCAAGATACATACCTCATTGTGAAATTGATTTGGAAATACCTATTTTCTGAAGTTTGTATGAGGATTCGAAAGATTCTGCGACCAAATCTGTGATCAGAAAGCCGAGACAGAGAAAACCCAGAAATCTTTCTCCAAGATAAGCTCAGGTCAGGTTTGACCCTCATAAAAGGTCAAATACTAAATTCTTTATTTGAAGTCCGATTCAAATTTTGTTCGCAAATCCCAGAAGTTCGATGAAAAGGATACTCAAATCTGTCATTTGATTCCCAAAACAGTGACTGTAGATATCTGAAAAAGGGGGCTTTTGGGGTGGCTATATAGGGTTTTTCCTTAGTCAAACCCCTATTTTGGTGGTCTCCACTTCCACAAAGAGCTGATTGAAATAGAATGTGTGTGTATATGTATTGAAAGTGTAATGCCAAGATCTAATCCTCTAGATCAAAACCCTAGCATGAATGTTTATGGAATAACAATGCATAGATTTGAATGAGATAGAAAAGCATACCAAGCCCCCAAGGCTAAAGTACTTCTACCAAACTCACAATCCATAATTGTTACCCCATGATTGAATCTTTGAATGCTTGAAAGTTGATGGTGGATCAAGGAAGAAAGGATCTCTCTTGCTCCAAATATGTGTTCACAAAAGATGCTTGATGTCAACAATGGCTTGATCTCCTATATCATCCTCTTGCTATCTTACATCTTCACCACTCCTTGCTTGCTTGAAACCTTCTTGCTCAAAAAACTTGATGGAGAGATGTGGATAATGGATGTTGGATCAATCACCTTGCTTGAGAGTGCTTGAGCTTGAAAAACTTGATGTGAAAATGAGAGAGGAAGGCCTCCTTTTATAGTGAACTAGGGCACAATCCTCTAGAGGGGCCACCTTGGAGAATTAAATCCCAATTAGGTCCTAACCTTTAGAAAATATACCTAGATTAAATGCAATTAGATAATTTACCATCTTGAAACCCGAAATGGTTAACTCGGAGGCGGGAAAATAAATATCCCGAAAGCCCGATGCCCGAAAATCAAAGATTCTAGAATTTTGAATGGGGGGAAAAATTGAGGTTGGACCTAACCTATTCAAGTTCAAGCTCAATCCTGACCTAGTTAGGATCAACCTCAAATTTGACCCTATACCCAGATTCAATCAGCATCAAGACAGGAGGTCCCGGGGATGCCCAGAGACCTAGAAATGATATTAAAATAGGACAGAATGCTAGGGATAAGTATAAAATCCTATGATGAATGTGATGAAGGCTAGGAGGACTTATTTATAAGTCCTACCTAGAAAATAGAGCCATGGGAAAAGGGGAAAGTTGGGAGAATCCTTGGGATCCTAACCCTAATTTTACCTAGAATGAAGAAAATAAGTGAAAAATGCATCCTAAATGCAAGTCTATCATGATAAATGTACTAAAAGAGGGTGCTAAACCTGTCAAGATGGAAGTGCTTCCATTTTAAGATGGTACAAGGCCTATTTTACCAAAACAGATCAGTTTTCACAAATTGACCATTTGAGTCATGTTCTTGCATCTAAATTAAAAACACAAATAAGTAACCCCCTATAGGATTCTCATACCTTTATCAAAATGTAAATTTTTCCAAAAAATTCACTAATTTGCTACCAAAAATAAATTTTCATGAAAAGTCCATAAAAAATTATAACTCACAGAAATATGATTAGAAAAAAATGATTTTCAAATTTAGACACCTCTAATCCATCCCCAACCTGCATTAAAAAGTTCATATGAAAATACCAATCCGTTTGGAAGCTAGGACCAAATCTATCAAGAACTTAGGGTTTCTTCCTTCAATTCAACCTGCACAAGGGTTAGCCTCAAAAACCAAAGTGAGTATCCAAAATTTATGGGTTATCCCCACAGTGGATGCCAAAAATGTGAGACAAAAAGTGTGGTCACTTCTATAAACCCTTATATCCAAGAGATCCAATGAATTTGGAGTCTTAGAAGGTGGCTTATAGCTTCCTATCCATAGCGTGCAAGAATCATGTAGATAAAGATGGTGGCTCTCAAATGAACTCAATAAGAAAGATCCCTGAAAGGTGCACTATAGAATAGAAGATTAAAGTAGATATAAATCAATGAAAGTGAAAGTATATAAGATATCCATGATGAATGCAAATGAAAAGTAATCTAAGATTATATGCAAGAGATGCAAGATTAAGCTAAGATGAAATGCAAGAGTGTAAGGAAAGTAAATCTAAGCTAACAAGATGAAAGATTAGTATCCATGCTAATTAGACTAGATTAACTAATCTAAAGGAAAGAAATTAAATAAAAAAGATAAGCTAAATGATAATGCAATACCTCAAGATGAAACATAAGCTAAGATGCAATGATGGGCCAAGATGTAATAATAATGAAAACCAAAGATGCCAAGATGCCAAGATGTCGAGATTCCCCCAAAAGATGCAAGAATGAGGAGAGAGCCTCCTTTTAAAAAAATATAAATGAGCGGACAATCAAGATGAAGAGGCAAAATAGTGAGAAACCGTGGAGATTAAGTCTTGGTTGATCCATGTGCTCATGTCTTTAAGAGGCAAAAATAAAAGGCTAAGATGAAGAGACAAAAAATTGAGTGGTTGAGATAAAGAGGCAAAAGCCTTCTTCAAAAGTCAAAAGATTCCATCTCATTGGAAAGCGCAATTTTCTTTTTCTTTTTATTTTATTATTTTATTTGAGAAGAGTGATTTTCATGTGCACTTAGGATAAAGGGGCTTTTCTTTTTATTATTTAATTAAAAGAGATAATATTTTTTTAATTAAATAAACATAGAATAAAGTGGTCAAACTTTTGGATATAATAAAATAAATTATTAATTAATTAAGCAGAATTGATTTGATGCAAAGCAATGGTCTAATATTTTAATTTAATTTTTCATAAAGGGCTTATAGTTTACTAGAGGAAAATTTGGTGATTATAGTCACCTCCTGATGATCAACCTCTCCCTTTACCTAGTAGCATTCCCATCACTTCTTTCTATTCCTGTGATAATGTCAAGGCATCAAGTATATTTGATTTTTTTGATAACCTATTGGATGCTCTGGACAATAACGAAGCCTTCAATACTATTATTGACAACATTGTTGATCCTTTATGGGAACTTGGTAAGATCCATAATGTTGATTCCCTAGACTTCATGCTTGATGAACAATCTACTCATAATAAACCTATGAAATTGAATGCACAACAAATAAGCCTTGAGAAAATTAGAAGGAAATGGATAGTTCTAGATAGAAAAAGTAGAAGCAACATCAATTCCCAAATAGTTATGGGAGAGATCCTCATGAAAAGTATGAATAGCTAGAAATTTGTTTCCCCCACCACTCCCCTCTTAGTGGGAAGGGTGACACTTCAATTTATGATCCCACCAACCATAACTCTACCTTAGAGGTTTTTGGGAGACTTGGTGAGGCTAATGTGATCCCTTGTGATCCAAAACCTAATTTTGCTTCTAATGGTGGTGCTCTTGGTGTTCTAAAAGATGCTTAAATGATAATGATGATGCCCTTTTTTCCATTATTTTTATTCATTCTTTCCCCCCACCCCCTTGTTTCCCCCCCACACTCCTAGACCCCACCCTAGCTCAGTTATGGTTGATCACCCTATAACTCTAATTTGCACCCCACTGAGAGTGGTGATGATGTTGGTGTTGAGAAGTTTTTTGGCACACATATTCACATTCATAATGATAAGAGCCAAATTTGGGAGATATCTCCTTATAAAGGTGACCAAAAGGAGAACCCTATATTTATTTTTGGTACCCATAAAAAGAAAATGAAACCTAAAACTAAGAAAGGGATATTGGAGGAGGTTGTGGTGGATTCGATGCTAGAGATTGTGCAGTTACCAGAGGTTAAGGTAAAAAGAAAGAGTTACAAACTAAGTGGATCGAGCGGAAATAAAAAAGATGCCAAGACCCCCAAGAGGCAGTTACCAAATGTTGGATTACGGAGGAGGGGGGGGGGTGTGAACCAACAATCTTGATAAAAAACACCTTAAAATACTTTTCTTTGATTAACTTGTTAACTACTTGGTAGAAACAACATTCTCTATTTACCGACAATAGTAAATAAACTATATTAATCAGTAAATCATTCACACAAATCATTCACAATGTATAACACCAATATTTAACATGGAAACCCAACTTTAGGAAGAACCATTGTGGGAATTTGTCACCCACTAAGAAATATACTCTTCTGAAGTATGCTTGGTTAAGAGCCAATCTAGTTAAATATTACAAAACACACTATTAGGTGTGACCTGGTTAAGGGATTTACCTTATATATGTTAGGATCTTCACTCTGTTAGGAGTGACCTTGTTAGAGGGTTTTAAACACTCTTTTAGAATGTCACCTTTCTCAAGGATTTACAATAAGAATGTTAAGTCCACTCTATTAAGACATTTCTCTGTTACAAATGCTAGTAAGAAACAATAATAAAAAAATGACTTGTAGATGTGCAACCATCTTTTCTCAATCAGATCCTTATGCACTCTTTAATCTTCACTTCAATTCTTCATCTTCACTAGATTCTTTGATATGTTAATAGAACTCGTGTTATCACAATAAATTGTAATAGCATCAGTAATATCTTCATGCATACCTTCTAGTAGCTATTTGATCCATACAATATTAGAAAAATTCATAGCTTCTACCACATACTTAGCTTCAATAGTAGATTGAGAAATACAACTCTGTTTCTTACTTAACCATGTCACTAGTCTTTCTCCCAAAAAGAAATCTCTGCCACTAGTGATTTTCCTATTATAAATATTTCCTACCCTGTCAACATCAATATAAACTTTAAGATCAAAATTTCCTTCTTTTTCAATTCTCAAACACTTCAGTTGTTTACTTATTTCTTTTTGAACTCTTACCTTATACCACTTAAACATTTGAAATGCATCAGATTCTTCTTTTAGAAACATTACTGACATCATTCTTGAATAATCATCAACAAAAAAAATAAAGTATCGATCTGCATAATATCTTTGAACTTTTATAGGACTGAAAAGGTCAGTGTGAACCAATTCCAAAATACCATTTGTTGAATAATATTTTCTTAGAAAACTTGACTTGGTCATCTTACCAACTTGACATTCTTTACACATAGCTTTATTAGGTTTTCTTAATCTCAGTAGTCCTCTGACTCTATTATTTTTACTTACTTTGATCAAGTTATCAAAATTTACATGACATAGTCTTTTATGCCATAACCATACATATTCAATGTTAGAAAATAAATAACTCTTTGCATTAGTATCAAGATAAAATAAATTACCTCTTGATTGTCCTCCTGTTCCAATTAGATCTCCATCAACACCATAGATCTTAACTTTTTTGTTCTAAAATTCTAGGTGGTGGCCAGTATTGTTTAGTTGTGCAATACTCAATAGATTGTAATTTAGTCCTCTAATCGAATATGTGTAATTACATTTCATCTTTCCATTCAACATAATAGATCCCTTACCTTTCACAGGGCATGGAGCATCATTTCCAAATCTAACAAATCCTCCATCATATTCTTCTAGATTCTCAAATTTATCAATATCACCAGTCATATGGTGTGAAAACCCACTATCAATAATCCAAGGGTTTGGTTTAATTACATGAGAAATAAGTTATTTTTCATCTTCAAACTTTTCTCCATCTGATTCTTCCTTTACTGCAACAAAAACAACATCATAACGGCCTTCCTTGGTATCATCAAATTCATCATCAGTTATACCTTCCTCAACTAGGTAGCAAAAATTCTTTCCTTCATCCTTAAAATCTCTAAATCTTCGGTGTCGATTGTCTCTTTTATCATTCTTATCATTGTTAGGACATCAAGATGCAATATGTCCAATCTTATTACAATTGAAACATTTCAATGGTAACTTGCCTTTGCACTTTCATTTGCCTCTAGGTAGTTAGTTAGCTAACAATGCTTCAAATTCTTCTTTCTCTTTCTCTTCGGTCAGGATGTTGTCATACTCATTTCCACGTGAAGTAATATGATTTTATCTTTCTTTTCTTGATGTTCCAATGCTCATAGATGACTTGAAGGCAGTCTCGATAGTCAGTAGACTATTATCATAATTACTTAACTCACAAGCAGTCAACTTTCTAATTAGGGCTTCAAGAGTAACAATATTGTCCACTATAGATCTCAATTCTTGAATTGCAGATACTCTAATAGCATACTTAGAAGATAGAGTTCTCAATATTTTACTTACCTCTTCTTCATTAGTTAGTGATCCACAGAAACCTCTGATGGCACTAACAACTTCTTTGATTCTGCTGCTATATTGTGTGATGTTCTCTTCATCTTTCATCCTCATTTCATCATATTTCCTCTCAAGATGTCAACCTTAGCTTTTGAAACATGTTGATCTCCTCCATAGATATGTGTAATCCTATCCAACATCTCTTTTGAATTAGTAAAATCTTTAATATCGTTAAATTCAACATCGAATAGGGAAGAAGCAATCTCTATCATAACTAAGTTATGTTCCTAATTTTCTTTCATCTAATCAACTGTCAAGGGTCTAGTAGGTGGTGGAGAGTATTTATTTTCTAGGAGATACATGGCATATTCATTAATCCCATAAAGATACAATTTCATTCTACTTTTTGATGTAGAGAAACTTTCCCTTTTCAACTTAGGTACCTCTCTCCTATACATTTTTGGATCTTTTACTCAAGTCTTTAAACTTATCTCTTCAGATTACTTATCTCTAATACCAAATTTTGGATTACGGAGAGGGGGGGTGAATCATTAATCCTAATCACAAATACCTTAAAATACTTTCCTCTAACTAACTCGGTAACTACTCGGTAGAAACATAATTGTCTTTTTACTAACAATAGTAAATAAACTATATCAATCAGTAAATCATTCACACAAATCATTCATAATGTATAACACCAATATTTAATGTCGAAACCCATCTTTGGGAAAAACTACTATAGGAATTGTCACCCACTAATAAATAAACTCTTTTGAAGTACGCCCAGTTAAGAGCCAATCTGGTTAAAGATTACAAAACATGTTGTTAGGTGTGACATGGTTAAGGGATTTACCTCAGATCTATTAGGATCTTCACTCTTTTAGGAGTGGTCTTGTTAGAGGGATTTGAACACTCTTTTAGAATGTCACCTTTCTCAAGGATTTACTATAATACTGTTAAGTGCAAGCTGTTAAGACATTTCTTTGTTAAAAATGCTAGTAAGAAATGAGAATAAAAGTTGACCTGTAGATGTGCAACTATCTTTTCTCAATCAGATCTTTATGTGCTCTTCAATCTTCACTTCAATTATTCATCTTCCACTAGCATCAACACTTCATCAAATCACTATTTTCCCACTCGAAATCTCTCTATTCTTTCTCTGCAATACTTGGTAACCCTTCAATTATTCAGTTTGCTAATCAATTGCCCATAAAAGATCATCCTTCATATAGAAAATTTTTACCTCTTAATCTCATCTATTAAATTTTCCTTTAATCAATCTTGACCATTCAATTCATTATTCATTGGATCTGGATCTTGGTAATACATTTCCTTTTCACCTAGGAACTTGAACTTTTCTTGTAACTTGTTCCAGTTCTTTTTGCCTCTTAGATCTTGTGATAGATCTTCATCTTGAATTTTCATAACCATAGATCTATTGTAACTAACTTTCCTCATCATCATGATCATCGAGCTCATCATAGCTAATCACTAAATATCGATTCCATCCATTTTTAATACATTTTCCTTTCTTGGTGTTCTTCATTAGAATTTTGGTTACATCGCTCAGTGCCTAAAACTTTTCTCTTTAGTGAGTAACCTTTCCATCTCGGTAGCTAGAACAACTTTACTTACCGAGTTGTTGAAACTTCATCATCATACTTTACCAACTTAACATACTCATATGTTAGGTAGAAAAAAATAATATCAACATAATCAAATCATTGTCCAATCTGTATCAATTTCCCATTAATCTTCTACAACTTCATAACTTCTCATTTCTTCCGAACTCCTTAACTCATTCATCTTCTATCATTACTGAATGATATGGAAACATAATATAAATCATAAATCAATTTCTTGACATCAATGACAAGAATATAAATGATATAACCTTTCTACTATCATCATGTATACCTTTGATCATGGTTGGTCTTCATCATCAACTCCATCAAATAATAAATCTTCAACATTATTATCAGTTATGGTAACATCAAACTGTTATAAGATCTTTCAAGCTCCTATGGATACCAACCCCTAATTTCTTGTGAACTTTAAATGTGCCTATTAGAATGTCAGAGGACTTGTATCCCTTGATAGGAAATACATTATCAAGAGATTCCTAGTGATGAACAACAATATTGACATCCTTATGTTACAAGATATCAAAACAATTGGATTCGGTTTAGATATAAACATGAAATGCATTTGGAAGGAGGCAAAATACTTTACCACTTCCCATAGTAGAGGTAAAGGAGGGGTTGCTATTTTTGTTGGGCCCAAATGGAGTAAATTCATTGATGGATGGGGTTTCTAACCATGCAATAGATTGGTTTGGGTTAGATCCAAAATGGGAGAAGTAATATTTGGGGTATGTTTATCGTATGCTACAAATGACTATAGGGAAAGAATTGAATTTTTGAAATGGATTTTCCAAATGGAGGATATACCTTGGATCTTTGGAGGGGACTTTAACATGATTGAGAGGCCACAAGAAAAGAATGGTGGATGTAAATTTGAATGGAAAGAAAATGAAAATTTCTATTGGTACAAGATGTTAAACAAACATAGAGTGATGAACTGCTTGGCTAGAAACAAGGCTGAAACTAAGGGGATTTCGTTCACATGGTGTAATTACTAGTATGGTCATAAGAGTATTTATAATATATTGGATAGATTTTTTGGAAAGTTGACTACACTGATGTATATAAATATGATTTAGTGTTTTCATTATGGCAAAAAAGTCATATGAAGTTTTGGAGTCAGTGCATTGCTTAGAAGATAAAAAAAATGACTAAGTATGAAGAAGTTACAGCTAGATAAAGTGACACAGATAGTGAGCGATAGAACAAAATAGAGCATAGAGCCAACTGTTGGTATTTTGGTTAGCACTTATAATATTTTTTTTTAAAGGCTATGGGCCTATTGTATTTAGGTTATAAACATGTTAATATCATTGTTTGTAAACACACTTGAGCCAATTCATTTGGAAGCGATGTATGTAATAGGTTGAAGGCCGACCTAGTGAATAGTTTTGTTAGCCCATATAAATAAGACATGCACCTTTTTAATTAAGAAAGAATGAGAGATATAATTGATAGAAGAAGAGAATAAGTATGCGAAGAGAAGTTATAATTTTGTAGAGCTTTACAAGAGGTTAAAGAATCAGCGCACAAAAGGAATTGATCAAACAAGCAGTTTCAAAGAAGAAGTTCACCATTGGTAGATATAGTGTGTATCTGATATCCAGGAGGTTGTAGCCTTCTCATTGAGTAGTGAACTCTAGCAGTGAGACACAACCCCTAACAGGGTTATTTTAAAAGACTCTTAACAGGGTCCGACCCTTGACTAGGTCACTATACTTATTTCTTTGTAATGATCAACTCCTAACAGGGTTGTAAGATCTTCTAACAGGGATCATAATACACTAGTGAAGTTCTTAGTGGGTGTCAATTCCCACCAGGGTTTTTACCTATTTGGGTTTCCATGTAATCATATTTGGTGTTATGTGTTATGGTTTTTTATCTTACTTGCATTTATATTCATTTTAGTACTTAAGCAATTAAGTTAAGTTTCAAGATATCAGAAAAAGAAAAAATATATATAGAACACTGATTCACCCCCCCCCCCCCCTTTCAGTGTTCCCATTCCTAACAATTGGTATTAGAGCTTTGGTCCTCTAAAGATAAGTTTAACCACTTGAGGAGATCATGGGTTCGGAAGAAGTGAAACATCTGAAGAAGAATCTTGAAGCAACTCTTGAAGACCTTGATAGATATGAGAAAGAAATTGAAGAACTAAATCTAAATGTTAGTGGTTCTCAAGCATTCATCAAGAAATTGAAAGAGGATTTAAAAGATTTTCTACAAGTGAGTTAGGGATAATGATAAAAAATTTTAATGAAGAAAACACATCTCTGAAGGATTAGATTGAAGATTTAGATGAAAAGCTATGTAACAATCAAGAAGCCTATGAAGAACGGGTCAAAGAAAACAAGCAGTTAGATGAAGAACTGAGACAAGAAAACATGAAAATCTTGGAGTTAGAAAACATCAAGAAGCAAATGGAATTTGAATTGACTGAAGCAAAGAATCATATTGACAAGTTGCACACAATAAAGGATCTAATAGAGTCACAGTTGTATGCTTAGAAGCTAAAAGGAGATACCACTGGTATTGGATACAATGAAGCCCAAGTTCAGATTGATGCTATGCGAGATAGAATGAAATCTCCTAAAGAACCTAAAGAAGCCAAGAAGACATACTCAAGCTCAAGCTCAAGTAGAATAATCTAAAGATGAGCACAAGCCTATAAATAAAACTTGTTATGCATGTAACAAGCATGGACATATAGAAAGAGATTGTAAAGAGGTAAGGCCTTTCAATGGTTATTTTTATTCATGCAATAAGTTTGGTCATAGAACTATGAATTGTAGATCAAATAAAAGAAATTAGAATAAAAAAATTTAGAGAATTCATCCACAAAAAAATGTAAGAAGTCCTCAAAACATTATTGTTAGGAATGGGAACACTGAGAGGGGGGGGGGGGGGTGAATCAGTGTTCACTGTATTTTAAATTTTAACTTTAATCTTTATGATGAACATAAATGCTTAAGAACTGAATTAAAAATTCACATAAACTTGAAACATGGAATCAACACATGACACCAATATGGTTATGGGGAAACTCAAATAGGTAAAAACCCCGTTGGGATTTGAAACCCACTAATAATCTGCACTAGTGTTTCATGATCCTTGTTAGAAGATCCTTTACCCTATTAGGAGTAGCTTTACAATGCTTAAAGTACAGTAGACCTTATTAAGGGTAAGACCCTATTAGGATTCTTTCTCAATGATCCTTGTTAGGGGAGTGGACTCACTATCCTAGAGCTCACTACTCAAATGGTGAAGGCTACAACCTTCTGATTTAGATACACACTATTTCTACAGGTGAACTATTCACTGTGACACTGCTTGTCAGATTAGTTCCTTTGGTGCACTGATGCTTTGACCTCTAGAAAAGCTCTAATACATCTTATGCTCACTTTTCATACCTCTTCTCTACTTCTCACAACTCTATTTCTACTTCCATGCCGAATACAATGGGTGCACCTTATATTTATGCGCTTATACAAACAAAATAATTAGGTCGGCCCTATAACTAATTACAAATAATGGTTCCAAATGAATTGGCTTAAGCGTGCTTACAATTATACATATAAACATGTTGGAAAACTAAATACAATGGTTGCATGGCCTTTACAACATTAAATTATAATTTCAAAACAAAAAACTAACTGTCGGCTCCATGCTTTGTTTGTTGTTGGCACACACTGGCTGTGCAACTTCAACTGACTGTAACTTTCACATATTTTCATATCTACTTATGCACTCTTAGAATAAGCATAAGTATAGTCTAAAAACCTTAACTTCTAGGTAGCATACCATAATTCATCTGTACACACGTGCGTTGATGCTCTGAGCTACTGGAACTCTATAAACTGTCCAGTCTTCAACACTTAACTGAATTCTGATCTTTACACTAGCTGCGTTGACTCCAAACTACTATATGAATTTGTTGACATAATGAAAACACTGTATCTAGTCATATACTTTAGTATAGACAACTTTCCAACAATCTCCCCCTTTTTCATTGATGGCAACAAAGGAAAATGGCCAAGTTGCTAACTGTCCCTTAATACAAAAACTTTTTGTCTTCTATACGTCTTTATAAATAATCTTATATCTCCCTATACATATATGTACTCCATATTATATACATAACTCCCCCTTTGACATTAATGACAAAGGTGCATCAAAAACTATATCTATACATACTTACTGAGGGAAAACATCTAGATATGCAATCTTGAGGTTCTGGGTCTCCTTCTTCCAAAAGGTTATCAGCGAATTGACTATTTGTAGATGGGTGCATAGTGCATATTGAAGCTTCTCCATCTTCTCCAATTCTATGCTTGGACCTTGATCATAGGTTATCATGGTCGCATCAATCTCCTTTATGTTTTGACTAAGAATGTCTAGTGAGGGCGCAAGAGCATTCCTCAATTGAGTCTATCTAGACCTTATTTTCTCCATTTCTTTCTTTGCCTTCTCAATTATGTCCAACTGACATTGATAGAAATTTTTACACATGTTCACATTAGTGGATGCATCTAGCACTGAATTCTTCACCTTCTCAATCATTGCCTCTGCATCTTTGATCTTCTTAAGATGGGCATTAGTGAGCTTATCCTGATCCATGGATTCTGCAATGAATTTCCTTCCTTAAACAACAAATTCCTTTAAGGATGCCTGACCAGACTCTAGTGAACTTAAGTCAAGTGCGAAGTTGCTCATTAGTTCATTGAGTCTCTTCTTCAAGTATTTCTCTTCTTCCACTATGGGTACAGATTCTTCTATGCTAGAAAAATTGACTTTGAATTGGGAGATGACTATGCTCACATCATCAACCAAATGTACATTTTGCACTTTCTTATCTTCAAGCAATAGACTGTTCAAAATATTCATTGATTCCACAAGGAGAGGATTTCTCATGACTTGCTTCTACTTTGCCTTCTCCATAGCTAAGACACTGAACTTAGTCAGGTCTTCTTCTTTCCAGGAGTCCAAAATGCTTGTGTCAGGTGTCAAACTTGACAACAATGCTAAGGAGGGAGTGATGGGAGTGTTGTCCATCCACTTCTTGTTTTACTATGACCAGTTCAACAATAGTTTCATCTTTTCTTTCTTTTTCCTTTTCTCCTTCTTTCGTCTCTTCTTCTTTCTCATCAAAAACATCTTCTATGAGTACTTCTTCTTGTTGAATGGGAGGTGTACTACTGCATAGGATTTCATATTCCTCAGTGCTGACAAATGCTTCCTCAAACTTGTCCAAATCCTTATCAGTAGCCGCCATGGCTATTTCCACATTATCTATGATAATAGTGTTGTCTTTGTGTGATTCTGTCATGGGTGCATACTTGTCTACCTCTGTTTGAGTTTCTACTATGGGCGTTGAGTCTTGAGGACCTATCATTGGTACATTAATGGGCTCTGCCACTTTATCTTCCTTATTGGGTGCATGAGAGATGGGCGCAGTAGGTGGTTTTATCTATTGTTCTAATAACACCTTCTCAACATCCTTTTCTATTTCCTTCATAATTAGCTCATAGTCTTCATTCATAATGTGAAGAGTCCTCATCTTAGTTCTTAGGTGTGGCTTCACTAAATTCAATATTAGTGCCTCTTCTTCTTAAGAACATATAGGTAGAGTATCTTCTAATACTTTTTCTCTGATCCTTTGATCTTCCTCATTTGCTTGTCTCTTTAGGTTTTCTAATATATCCCATACTTTATCTGGAATGGAGATTTTCAACTCAAGGACTTTCTTTTTGAACTTGATCATGTGTTTGACAATCATACTATGTCTTTCTAATTTTTCAATCTCATTGTATGTGTCATAATACTTCTCTACTTGATCAATTCTGCCTTCATCAACAATTCTTGCATTCAAAACTTTAAGGCTAGGTCTGAATCCTACCTTAGGAGGTGCTTGAATGTTTTTCTTGCTCCTTAGTGCTTGCGAGGATGGATGACTGGTGCTAGCTTCTTTCTTCCTCTTGAACATAGGCTTATACTTCGGAGGAGTATCTTTGGGTGTAGAAGGAGTATTGTCAATTTTATCCTTCTGACTGTCATCTGAATCAATTTTCATCTTCTTTGATTTTGGATCTTCATGTTCTTCTTCTACTGCTGTGCCTTTCAATTCTAAGGCAATCTTTTCATCCCTTTCTTTATCAAGGTATTCTTGAGACACACCATGTATTTTCAAGATTTTAGATGTGACCTTTGCAACCTTTCTTTTTGTTGTAACACTATTCAACTTAGCATCAACTTCTCTAGTCTTTTCTTCATAGGTTCCCCACCTAGTTTCATTATCATCTTTAGGGGCTGATAGCAATACCTATGCATAGGCTTCAAGAACTTGTTCCTCTACCTCATACCCAAGTGGATGAATCTACTTAGTTCTAGGATCAACGGCTTCCATACATGTAGTGTCTCTCTCCACCATAAAGCATATTGTGTCTTTATACTTCTCCACAATATTCTTAGGAATCCTGTACCTCATCTACATTATTTCTCTGAAGGTCTTCAATTCCAAGGTTACATAGTCTCTTAAGGTGCTTTCAGTGCATGCCTTGTTTGATATCTGTGGCATGGTTGGAATGGACTTGTCTAGATACAAGTCTGATACTTTACCAACTATATGAAGGTACATATAGATGATTAGGGACCCAAACCTAAATATCTTTGTTTTGTCATGTTTGATAGCTTTGATGTTGTCTATCAACTATGTGCACAAGATCTCACATAATTTGAACTCTCCATCTTCTTGCACAAGTCAGATGGCTGCTAGAATAGTGCCCGTAGACACACTATTTACACTGCTAGTGTGTTGAAATCTATAACCCAGTATCATTGACTATTTAATAAGGATGCATTTTATTCACTCAACTTCTTGAATTTTTCTTCAAGTTCACTATTAGAACATCCTTTAAAATCCTTTCTTAGTCTTTTGATAACTAATTGAGCATCACTGACCTTTTCTTTTAGTTCTTCAATTTCTCTTTCTGAATTGTCTAGGTCTTCAAGAGCAGCTTCAAGATGTTTCTTCAGATGTTTCATATCTAATTTTTCCATGATCTCCTCAAGTGGTTAAAATTCTTTGTTGAGGACCAGAGCTCTAATACCAATTGTTAGGAATGGGAACACTGAGAGGTGGGGGGTGAATCAATGTTCACTGTATTTTAACTTTTTACTTTAATCTTTATACTGAACATAAATGCTTAAGAACTGAATTAAAATTTCACATAAACATGAAACATGGAATCAAAATATGACACCAATATGGTTATGGGGAAACCCAAATAGGTAAAAACCTCAGTGGGACTTGATACCCACTAATAATCTGCACTAGTGTTTCATGATCCTTGTTAGAAGATCCTTTACCCTATTAGGAGTAGCTTTACAATGCTTTAAGTACAGTAGACCTTGTTAAGGGTCAGACCCTATTAGGAGTCTTTTACAATGATCCATATTAGGGGATTGGAATCACTATCCTAGAGCTCACTACTCAAATGGTGAAGGCTACAACCTTCTGATTCAGATACACACTATATCTGCAGGTGAACTATTCACTGTGACACTGCTTGTTAGATCAGTTCCTTTGGTATGCTGATGCTTTGACCTCTAGAAAAGCTCTAATATATCTTATGCTCACTTTGCATACCTTTTCTCTGCTTCTCACAACTCTATTTCTACTTCCATGCCAAATACAATGGGCACACCTTATATTTATGTACTTATACAAATAAAACAATTAGGTCGGCCCTATAACTAATTACAAATAATGCTTCCAAATTAATTGGCTTAAGTGTGCTTACAATTATACATATAAACATTTTGGCAACCTAAATACAATGTGCGCATGGCCTTTACAACATTAAATTATAATCGCAAACCAAAAAACTAACTATTGGCTCCATGCTTCGTTCACTGCTGGCACACACTGGCTGTGCAACTTCAACTGACTATAAATTTCACATATTTGCATATCTAATTATGTGCTCTTAGACTAAGCATAAGTATAGTCTAACAACCTTAACTTCCAGGGTGCATACCATAATTCATCTGTACACACGTGCGTTGATTCCCTGAGCTGCTGGAACTCTGTATATTGTCCAGTTTTCAACACTTAACTAAATTCTGAACTTTACACTAAGTGCGCTAACTCCAAACTACTATATGACTTTGTTTCCATAATGAAAACACTATATCTAGTCATATACTTCAGTATAGACAACTTTCCAACAATTACATGTCAGATATGTAATTTTAATGGTCATACAGCTAGACAGTGCAGAATGGTAACTCACATCAATGCGTTGAGGAATATAAGGCCTCCAGTTATTTTTCACTCTTGTAACAAGGTTGGACACATCTCAAAGTTTTGTAGATAAAAAACACAAAGACAAGAAAGCCCTAATAAGTCTCAAGTATCAATTCTAGATGAGTCAGGAGAAGTCAAGTTTGTGAAAGCTACAAAAAATGTGAGAGTGATTTGGAATGAAGAAAAGACATATAATGTTGGTGAAATGGTTTAGAATGTATCCGGAATGGATGCACCTCCTATCTATGGTTAAATGACCTTCATGGTCATAGGGTGAGCTAGGTTAGCTCTAGAACCCTATGTGGCTACTATACTCACCCTCAAAGTATGCGGCTTTGGTTATAACTATTTGGAGACTATTAGATACAATATGCAAGAGCACACTGCATGATTGATAATAGAAAGAAAAATTGAATTCTCCGTGGTCTTTTGTGTTTACATGGCAAGAATTAATGGTAGAAAGTTGTTTTTAAGTCACCAAAGACTCACTATTCTCACATTGCATTCAAGTTGAAGCCTTTGGAGAGCACAAGAGATCAAAGCAGTTGTGTTGTGAAGAATTGTAGTTGGATTATCAGGAAGGAAGTTTGAAAGTTGTTTCGAAGCCCTAGTTCAGTTGTGATGGTTCAAAATTCATTTGGAAACCTATATTAGCAATTAAACAAGTAAGTTGTTAGCACATGCAAAAAATTTCATGGCTCTAGCCCTTTTCCCTTGGTCTCTGCAGTTATTTTTAGGTATCTACCTTTAGCCCTGGTTCAAATTTTTGAAAATATAGCCATTGCATGAAAAACCTTTTGTCTACCTTGGCCCTGTTCTAATTTTAAGTTACCTTTACTAGCAACTAAAGTTGCAAATCCGCATGTGCTTATTAGAGACCACTTTACCATGTTTGCGGTTAGGTTTTTCATGTGTCAGCGGGGTCTCCTTTAATTTTTCCTATGTTCAACTATTTTAATACTTCCTAATGTTTTAGCTTTGTATTTTCCTGGGCCCAGCTCTCTGACACCATCTCGATCTAACGGTGGGCACTTTTTCTCATGAGATGTGTCAGAGCTATGCACTTTTGCGATGACTGTTGATTTTCTTTATGATAGAGCTTCTCAAATAGGTGGGTCCATTGACACATATGCATAAATGGTGACATCTTATTGGTCCATGTTTTGACATGTTGGTAGTTGTCAGTGGGTCCTGGGTTGCCGGCTTGTCGGAGGGTCTTGACACTTGCGGTGAATCAACGAAAGGTGTAAATTCTTATGAGATGTGTTAGACATATGAGATCTTGCAACGACCATTGATTTTTTTTTGTGTTAGAGGGTTGTCAGGGTAGGGAGAAGATTCTTCATCGACGGTTGGCATGTAAGCACATAGAATCTTTTGAGCCTTTCAAATCTTGCGCCAGCTGTCCGATCTTCCAAGTGGCTTAATGTTCTCATTGGGGCCATTTGCCAAGTGGTGCAAGATTTTTAAAATTTTATTGGTCAATGTGGATGATGTGGCAAGGTGGGGTCATTGTTAGAGAGATCAGTGATGACGACATGATCTATGGTCGGCATAAGTTCTCATGAGTTTTGTCAAAGCTATGAGATCTTACACCTGCCATCCGATTATAAGGATTACAAAAAGTGGGTCCTGTGTCAGTGTGACCAAGAATGAGCTGTGAATGAGGTAAGGACATGTGGCATAAAGTGGGCCCAGGTGGGGTCTAATGTCTTAGCAGTCTGGATAAATAAGGTTAGCGACCTGACAAGATTCAATGGGTTTCGCTCATTTGCGAAGAAAAGTGGTAGTGCTCCAAGTTGATTGGCGATTTAGTGAACAAGTGTTCTTGAAATCACTAAACTTTCTGGTGGTATTATAAAGTGTTTCTTGAACTAGCGGAAACCTTTGTCGCCAGTTTGTTAAATTTAACTAGGGCCCTTTTAAGAGATAAGTCATAAAAGACCGTGAAAAAGAGAGATCGGACGATCAGAACTTAAAGTTGATCGAGATTCAAATGTGGACCGCCGATTTGCAACAGAAGCCATAAAATGACCGTTGAAGTTCAAATTCAAATTTGCAGAGGGTTTCAAGCAACAGAAGGTACCAAAATTTATGGTTTTAATGGTTGGTTTCAATTGATTTGGTGGTGCTAGTTGTTGCACACTAGTCTGAGGGCCCCTGTGGTAGGTGGCATGATGTTTTTTGTGCCAGGAGAAGTATGGTTTTATGCTCGAGATATTTTTGCAGGTGGCTGATTTGACTAGTTTTTAGGGAAATTCCTTGTTGTTTTGTACTGTCCTTGCAGATTTTGATGATTGCAGATCCGTCTGAGATTCATTTTCTCTAGGTTTCTTATGTCTTCTCCCCCGCAATAAATTCTGATGTAGTTTTTGGTTGGTTGAGTTGTTGAAACCCTAACCCTAGTCACCCTAAGCTTCATGCAATCTCTTTGAGATTCCCAAGGTAGCTAGTGGTATAAGTAGTTAGTTTTTGATAGAGTCAGGGTTCAAATTTTAATCAGTCCAGAGGTTCTAATCTTGATTAGTTCCAGGGAGTTGTAGCAGGCAGTATCATATTGTATTAGATTGAATAGAATTTCCTTGTAGTCTTTTGTAGGTTATTGAAGTGGTTCTCTCTCTTCTCTGCTTTGAACATGTACATGATTCATTATACTTAATACAATTATTTCAAGCTTTCAAGTCTCTCCTTGGTGTCAATCTTGTGAATTCTAGATTTTTTGATCTATTGCATAGGGTTACCTTTGTATATGTTATAGCCTTCAGTTCTTGATCTAGGATCAAGTGAAATATACTTTGGATAGGACATAGATTCACTTTGATTTGTCTATAGAAGGATATTAGAAGTAGTAGATGGGCTGAAATATTTATGTTTATGGCTATGAGTCTTCGACAATAGTTGTTTCATGTTTCAATGTCTGTATTTAAGATTTGCCCAATGGATAATGACACTGATTAGGGATTAGTATATTCAGTTGAGTTCACTTCTTGATTGGCTCTTGTTTACTTCTTTCCATCTTCATATATCAACACCTTTTCAAGTTTTAATTGTATTTGGTTGATAGTAGTAACACCCTATAGTAATGGAGAGTCAATGAATGTGAGGTTAGCATTTAGCACTTTCTTACTATTCAATCTATTGTTTGGACCCAATCTTTGGTGTGTGAAGTATAGTTTTCACTGTGTTAGGTGCACCTGCCTTAGTTTTGCAAAGCCAGAAGTGAAGAGGGCAGTCTTGTCCCTATAGTTGGTCCAGTTACCCTAAGATCCTTATACATTTTGGAACTAATCAATCCTAAAATCAACCTGAGGGTATATTGGCAGTCTAAGAGCATAAGTGTCCATTTTGAACACCAATAAGATGGCGACTCCACTAGGGAAGTGTTACACAAGTCTATAGTAACCAGTAGGTCATCATTGAAAAATAGGGTTATTCTTGTCCCTTGTCTTGTAGTCTCATTTGGATATTTGTTAAGTGCTATTGTAGGATTCCCAATATACTTGGGTGGCAACTCAAACATCTCTACAGCAGTGCTAGTCAGTAGATTTTTATCAAATGAGTTATAGAGGTACTAGGTCCCAGAGGAACGAGCATCCTGAAAACATAATGGAGGAAGGTATTCCAAGCACTTCCAAGCCTAGTTAGATAAGGGGAGGAAAGAAGAAAGGAAATCTTTCTCATACTTGGAGAAATAAGAAGGATACAAGACAAGAAACTCAAACCAAGCCTAGTTAAGAAGAAAATATTTCAGAATATGAAGAGGCTGTTGATTTGGGATTAAACTAGTATGAGGATGAATTTCAAGTGGGAGATGATGAGTCTGAGACTACTCTCCCTGAATCAGAAGATATCTTTGAGGAGGTCTATGAATTGGAAAGAAGAGTCCAAGAACAAGTTGCTATCAGGAAACAAAGAGAAAAGGACAAAGAGGACAGAGTAAGACAAGCGATGATAAGGGCTAATTAGCTAAAGAGGTAGTTGTTAGATTTGGAGGCAATTAATTTTTTCCTAGAGCCTAAAAGAGCAAAGGAACAACCTATTGTGTATAAAACACATGAGATACTAGGCCTAGAGATAAGGGCAAACAAAAAACTATTGGAGTGCAGATTAGTGAACAGATTCATGTGGAAAACCCATTAGATCAAGGGTTGAGATTAGATGTAGACCTTGAGAGGGCTGGAAAAGACAAAGAAATGTGGGCTAAAGAACTAGAGAAGGCAAAGTTAGAGGCTACTGCTATAGAAATGAGGAAGAAGATTGATTTTCTCAAGCATACCTCAGGACCTTCAAATGTTGCTGCTTCTTTCTTAGGGCAAGGTGGAAATCATGGTAACCTTGCAGCTCAAACAAATGGCATTCCGAGTGCTACTAAAATTCCTGATGGTTCAAACACAAGGACATCTACATCTCAAGGAATGGATCCGCCACATGGAGTTCCTGTTCATGAAAGGTACAAACAACTTATTTTTTTTGGTATTCCTAGTTATCCTAATGTTATTCCTGATGAAATTAGAAAGAAACTCCCTAAGTTTACTAGAAACAATGTCATTACATGTGAAGAACATCTAAATTTTTTTATGGAAATAATAGATGACTATAATGTTGAGCCCGATGATGTTGTAATGAAGTTATTTGTACAATCTTTGACCAAGGATGCTAGGGATTGGTTTAGAGGATTGCCCCATGCTAGTATAGGATCTTGGAATGAATTTAAGAATTGTTTCAAAGAGCATTATGGAGATAAAACAAATGAGGGTTTTATTTTGAATGAACTCAATAACATAAAAAAAAATCAGAATGAAGAGGTCCTTGAATTTAATATAAGGTTCCAAAAGGCTATGCATAGGCTACTGCAAGTTATCAAATTAGATGATAGGGTGTGTCTTTTGACATACTTAAATGCTTTTGATGCAAAGATGGGTTACCTCTTAAGGGATAAGAACCCTAGAAATCTTGGGGAGGCTTACAAGTTGGCTATCAACATAGAAAGTAATAGAAGAATATTAGGAAAATTAGGGAGAAGAGATGATTATAGGCCTCAAGTGCAAAACAAGAAAGAAATGGGAAGGTTTGCTAATTTTAAGCCTAAGGAGGAGGACAATCTAAAGTAGATTCTAAGTGCTTTAGAGAGTCTAAAGCCTGATGAAAAAAGAAACAATAAGGTTGCAACAAATGACAGACAAGCTTCAAGTAATTTTAGTAGGCAACCAAGAATGCAAAATTACCCATACAATACTTAGTGGAAGGATGGCAAGCCCATTTTTCCAGTTAAAAGGGATAGGCCTAATGATAGGATTCTTGATCCTTTGCAAAGAAATTCAATTAACTTGAATGATGATATCCCATGGTGTACTGTTTGTCAATCTCCTCATAGTCTAGAGCATTGTGTTATTGCTTTGAATTTACCTAATAACCAAGAACAAGATGAGCAATATGATAGGAGTGGTTGTGGAATGACTTCTTCACATGCATGGGATGAGGTTGACTCTACCGATTATGAGGAAGAAGAATTTGATGATGTTGGACGTGGTGCAGTGAAGTGTGAGGAAGATATTTCCTTAAGGAGACCCTCTGATGAGGAAATTGCACAAATCACTGCATACATGGTCACTCAAGCTAGGAGTAATTACAATTTTTGAAGCAGGACAGTTGGAGGCACAAGTGGTAAACTAGGTAGCATGTTTATCAAGAATTCTAAAAGGAATACACAACAACATGAGGAAAAGGAAAAGGGTGTTGGTGTTGTCAATCAGGTTAAAATAAAAAAGAAGAGTGGGCCTACTGCAATACCTATGGGTAAAGTAAAGACATCAGAAGTAGCTATCCCCATACCTCAAAAGGAAGATGAATTTGTGCAAAAGAGTAACTCTGACTTGATTGTCCAAAAAGAGGATAAAGGTATCTCTAAGATTAAGGAAGATATGGGCAACCATTCTTATGTTCCCATTGATATGACTAAATTGCTTTCACAAATAACTGTCAAGGTTCCATTGTTAGAAATGATGAGAATAGAAGGGCACAAGGTCAAGGCCTTGGATTGGGTAAATGGTGCCTCTTCCATAAAGGTCCAAGAAATGAATAGAGGTGACAAGCATGTGGCTACTTTAGATGACACACCTGACAGTAAAAATGAAGAAATTGTCTCTGAGATTCCTTAGAGGTATTTGGATGCAAACATTGTAAATACTGCATCAGGGATAGTTGATCCCTTTTTCTTGTCCCTTATGATAAATGGAAAATTATTGAAGAATTGCATGATTGATTTTGGAGCATCAAACACTGTCATGCCTAAAGAGATCATGAAGTCACTAGGACTAAAGGTTGATACACCTCATGGAAGATGCCAAGCTATGGACTCAAGAGAAGTGCCAGTTATTGGTACCATTAAGGCTTTGCCTTATAAATTAGCAGCATTTCTTGACAAATAATTAACTATGAGTGTTCTTGTAGTCAACATCCCCCCTCAATATGGAATGTTGTTATCTATACAGTGGAGTGCCTCCATGGTAGGAAGTATTCAATGTGACTTGTCCTTTTCCACTTTCAGCATTGAAGGAGAAAGTGTGAAAGTATCAAGGGAAGCTAGAACTCCACATATGATTGAGGAGGATGAAGAGGACAATATGAATTGTTTTGTGGACACTGAAATTGGTTCTTTCCAAGTTTAGGAGAGAGAGATGCAAGAAAAGGTCAAGCCTGTCTTTCTAGCTGATGATAAAAGTAACATGGTAGAAGGTAATGTATTATGGACCCTGTATTTTGATGGAGCAAGTTCATAGGAAGGTGCTAGAGAAGGAGTGCTATTGATATCCCCAAGTGGTAAGACTTTTAAGTTTTCTTTCACTTGTTCCCTTGCACAAATAATGTTGCTAAATATGAGGCCCTACTAATTGGTTTGAGACAAGAATAAAAAAATGGGATCAAACATCTTGGGGTGATTGGTGACTCTGAGTTAATAGTTTCTCAGATTAGATCAAAGTATGGATCAAAGAATCAAAGGCTGAAACAATATAGAAATGTTGTTTGGGATGAAATTGAAGGTTTCAGTGCCTTTGGTATTGATTGGGTGGATAGAAGCCAAAACAAGATGGCTGACTTACTAGCGAACATAGCATTAAGGCCAGAGGATATTACCTTTGCAGGGATATCTAGGATTGAGTGCAAGTTTCGGCCTTCTATCCCAGACAATGTTGAGAATTGGCAGGTGTTTTCTGATGATTAGGATATACTAAGGTTTTTACAATGTGAATCTCATTTTGATGGTCTGGAGATGGATTTTAGCACTTTTGTTGACATCAAAAATGGAAAAGAGAATGTTCTTGGGAAGGAAGTTTTGCAATTAAAATCAAATAGGATCCCAAGGGGACTGGTTGCTCTTGAGAGGGCATTTGATGATAAAGAAAGGACTTGTTTTCCTAAATTTTTTGATAAGATAAATGATTTGGATGAAATAAATTTAGGAACAAGTCAAATACCTAAAAATGTTTACATAGGTAAATGTTTATCCCAAAGAACTAGGAATAATCTAATTGATCTTCTCAAAAGATTCAGACATGTCTTTGCATGGTCTTATGATGATTTGAAAGCCTATAAAGAAGATTTATTCTAGCATGAAATACCATTGAAGGAAGGAACCAAACCTTTTAGGCAAAAGTTAAGGCCTGTGAACCCTACTTTGGCACCAAAAATCCAAGATGAACTCAAAAATATGATGGATGCTAGCATTATCAAGCCTGTCAGACATTCTACTTGGGTGTCAAACTTGGTTCCGGTTAGGAAGAAGAATGGTGACATTAGGTTATGTGTTGATTTTAGGAATTTTAATGTCAATTCTTAGAAGGACAATTATGGTTTGCCTAATATGGAGAATATGCTACAGAGGATTACTGGTTCAAAGTTAATGTCCATGATGGATGGTTTCTCTGGATATAATCAGGTCATGGTCAAGGAATCAGAACAATTTAAGACTGCATTCACTACCCCTTGGGGAACATATGTTTAGGTTAGAATGCCTTTTGGTCTGACAAATGTAGGAGCTACTTTTCAGAGAGCTATGGATGTAGCCTTTGCAGAATTTATAAACAAATTTCTAGTGGTGTATTAGGATGATCTCACAACATATTTAGATAAGGAAAGTCAACATTGTGAACATCTTGAGAAAATTTTTATTAGGGCCTTGGAGTATGGGATCTCTTTGAATCCAAAGAAGTGTTCTTTTGGTGTTGTGGAAGGCAAGCTCTTAGGACATATTGTGTCCAAGGATGGAGTGAGAATTGACCCTAAAAGGGTTATGGCTATAGATAAACTTTCACCACCTAGAAATGTTAAAGGAATATAGTCTTTCTTTGGGCAGGTAAATTTCCTAAGGAGATTTGTTAGAAATTTTGCAGAAATCAGTATCCCTATCTCTAGGATGTTGAAAAAGGAGGCAAAGATTGAGTGAAATGAAGAAGCAGATGAATATTTTAGAAATATCAAAAGGGACATCAAGGATGCTCCAGTTTTAAGGACACCTGATTATGGTAAGCCCATGCAAATATTTTCTTTTGCTTCTTGTCATACAGTTGTAGCAGTTTTATTGCAAAAGAATTCAGATGGATATGAACAACCCATATCATTTTTTAGTAAATCCTTACAAGTAGTAGAATTGAAATATGATATTACTGAGAAACAGGCTTATGCCTTAGTCAAAGCAGTCAAGGCTTTTAGATGTTATCTTGTAGGAGCTAAGGTGGTTGCTTATGTTCCTAGTGCTGTAGTTAAGGATATATTGGTGCAACAAGAAGTTTCAGGAAAAAGATGTAGATGGATCAATAGGATCCAAGAATTTAATATTGATATCCAAATTACAAAATTCATAAGAGGCTTAGGTCTTGCAAAGTTAATGGCACAAAGCAATTTAGTTGCAAATCACGTGAATGTGTTAGAAGAAGAAAAAAGGCCATACATTTGTGATATGGATTATTGTGATTGGTACAAAGATGTTATTGGCTACTTTCAAAAATTGGTCCTTCCCCCTACGATGGATGAAAATAGAAGGAGAACTGTCAAGTTGCAATCTGCAAGGTATGCCATTATACATGGTAAGTTGTGGTGGAGAAGCAATGAAGGATTATTGCTAAAATGCATAGACCATGAGAGGTCTGAGGCTTTGTTAAAGGAAATGCAACAAGGTGTATGTGGAGGACATTATATGGCAAAAACCATAGCCCACAAGATCCTTAGTTCTAGATTTTGGTGGCCTACAATTTTTAAGGATACCCATCAGTTTGTAAGAAAATGTGTTGCATGTCAGAGATTCACTAGAAAGTTGAAGTTTAATGGGAATTTACCACTTAGACCTATTGCAGTTCAGGCGCCATTCTAGAAGTGGGGTATTGACTTCATTGGGGAAATTCAAAATAAGTTTATTGGTGGACATTCTTACATACTAGTGGCAACATACTATTTTACTAAGTGGGTTGAAGCTATCCCCACTAGAAAGGCTACTAGCAGAGTGGTGACAGATTTTATGATGCAAAACATCCTTACCAGGTTTGGTTGCCCAAAGATAATTGTGGTTGATAATGCAATGTGTTTTAGATCACAGGAATTTAGTGATTATTGTTAGTAGTATGGGATACACATTTCATTTTCTTCTCCATATCATCCACAAGGAAATGGCCAGGCTGAGTCCAGTAATAAAATTTTGATTAAGATTCTCAAGAGAGTGTTGGATGAGAATAAGAAAGCCTGGGACTCAAAGTTATGGTGGGCACTATGGGCTGACAGGGTAACTGTAAAGAGGGCCATAGGTTGTGCTCCATTTGATTTGGTATATGGAATAGGTGCTAGATTGCCTCAAAACAATCTATTGCAGATGTACAGGTTTATCCAAGCATATGACGAGGACTTGAATGATGAAATGAGAGTAAGAATGGATGAACTGATCCAATTGGAAGAGGTAAGGAGGGATGCACATGAAAGAAATGAGGCATTGCAGAGACAATGTAAGAATTTGTTTGATAGGAGGGCCACCCAAAGAAGTTTTGAAATTGATGACTTTGTCTTGATGTGGAATGCAAAGTTGGAAGATAAGGGGAAGCATGGAAAGTTTGATCCAATTTGGTTGGGCCCTTATCTTATTGAAAGCAAATGCGGGATAGATTCTTATGTTCTAAAAGATTTAATTGGTGGTACTTTGGAATTGCTTGTTCATGGACAATTCCTAAAGTTTTACTTCTCATGAAGTATCTTTTCCATGAGCAGTAGTTTAGGTTTTCCCTTGTACAGTCCTTTGTTTTTGCTTTTTGTGTCTCGAAGTTTTGAGTTGGTCTGCTCTTCCAGGAGATTCTAGCTTTCTCGTTGTATTTGTAGGAGATACACATCCCTGAGTATGAGCTACTGTTAGTACGTGCAAAAAATTTCATGGCTCTAGCCCTTTTCCCCTGGTCTCTGTAGTTATTTTCAGGTCTCTACCTTTAGCCCTGGTTCAAATTTTTGAAAATATAGCCGTTGCATGAAAAACCCTTTGTCTACCTTGGCCCTGTTCTAATTTTAAGTTACCTCTACCAGCCACTAAAGTTCCAAATCTGCATGTGCTTATTAGAGACCACTTTACCATGTTTGCGGTTAAGTTTTTCATGTGTCGGTGGGGTCCCCTTTAATTTTTCCTATGTCCGACTATTTTAATACTTCCTAATGTTTCAGCTTTGTATTTTCCTGGGCTTGGCTCTCTGACACCATCTCGATCTAACAGTGGGCACTTTTTCTCATGAGATGTGTTAGAGCTATGCACTTTTGCAACGGCCGTTGATTTTCTTTATGAAAGAGCTTCTCAAAGAGGTGGGTCCATTGACACATATGCATAACTAGCGACATCTTATTGGTCCATTTTTTGTAACATTGGCAGTTGTTAGTGGGTCCTGGGTTGCCGGCTTGTCAAAGGGTCCTGACACTTGCAGTGAATCAATGACGAGCGTAAATTCTTAGGAGATGTGTCAGACGTATGAGATCTTGCGATGACCGTTAATTTTGTTTTGTGTCAGAGGGTTGTCAGGGCAGGGATAAGATTCTTCATCGATGGTTGGCATGTAAGCGCATAGAATCTTTTGAGCCTTTTAGATCTTTCACCAGTCGTCCGATCTTCCTGTGGCTTAATGTTCTTAGTGGGGCCATTTTCTAGGTGGTGTAGGATTGTTAAAATTTTATTGGTTGATGTGGATGATGTGGCAAGGTGTGGTCATTGTCAGAGAGATCAGTGATGATGACATGATCTACGGTCAACGTAAGTTCTCATGAGTTTTGTCAGAGCTATGAGATCTTACGCCTGCCATCCGTTTATAAGGATTATAGAAAGTGGGTCCTGTGTCAATGTGACTGAGCAATGAGCTATGAATGAGGTAATGGCATGTGGCATAAAGTGGGCCCAGGTGGGGTCTAAGGTCTTAGCGGTCTGGATAAATAAGGTTAGTAGCTTGACAAGATTCAATGGGTTTCACTCATTCGCGAAGAAAAGTGGCGGTGCTCCAAGTTAACTGGCAATTCAATGAACAAGCGTTCGTAGAATCGCTAAACTTTCGGGCGGTATTATAAAGTGTTTCACGAACTGGTGGAAACCTTTGTCACCAGTTCGCTAAATTTGGTTGGGGCCCTTTTAAGAGATAAGTCATAAAAGACCGTGAAAAAGAGAGATCGGATGATCAAGACTTAAAGTTGATTGAGATTCAAATGTGGAACACCGATTTGCTGCAGAAGCCATAAAATGACCATTGAAGTTCAAATTCAAATTTGCAGAGGGTTTCAAGTGATAGAAGGTACCAAAATTTATGGTTTTAATGGATGGTTTTGATTGATTTGGTGGCGCTAGTTGTTGCAGACTGGTCTGAGGGTCCCTGTGGTAGGTGGCATGATGTTTTTGTGCTAGGAGAAGTATGGTTTTTCGCTCGAGATATGTTTGCAGGCGGCTGATTTGACTAGTTTTTAGGGCAATTCCTTGTTGTTTTGTACTATCCTCACAGATTTTGATGATTGCAGATCCTTTTGAGATTCATTTTCTTCAGGTTGCTTATGTTTTCTCCCCTGCAATAAATTTTGATGTAGTTTTTAGTTGGTTGAGTTTTTGAAACCCTAACCCTAGTCACCCTAAGCTTCATGCAATCTCTTTGAGATTCCCAAGGTGGTTAGTGGTATAAGTAGTTAGTTTTTGATAGAGTCAGGGTTTGAATTTTAATCAGTCTAGAGGTTCTGATCTTGATTAGTTCTAGGGAGTTGTAGTAGGCAGTATCATATTGTATTAGATTGAATAGAATTTCCTTGTAGTCTTTTGTAGGTTATTGAAGTGGTTCTCTCTCTTCTCTACTTTGAACATGTACATGATTCATTATACTTAATACAATTATTTCAAGTTTTCAGGTCTCTCCTTGGTGTCAATCTTGTGAATTCTAGATTTTCTGATCTATTGCATAGGGTTACCTTTGTATATGTTCTAGTCTTCAGTTCTTGATCTAGGATCAAGTGAAATATACTTTGGATAGGACATAGATTCACTTTGATTTGTCTACAGAAGGATATTATAAGTAGTAGATGGGCTGGAATATTTATGTTTATTGCTATGAGTCTTTGACAATAGTTGGTTCATGTTTCAATGTCTGTATTTGAGATTTTCCCAATGGATAATGGCACTGATAAGGGATTAGTATATTCACTTGAGTTCAATGCTTGATTGGCTCTTGTTTACTTCTTTCCATCTTCATATATCAACACCTTTTCAAGTTTTAATTGTATTTGGTTGATAGTAGTAACACCCTATAGTAATGGAGATTCGATGAATGTGAGGTTAGCATTTAGCACTTTCTTACTATTCAATTAGTTGTTTGGACCTAGTATTTGGTGTGTGAAGTATAGTTTTCACTAGGTTAGGTGCACCTGCCTTGGTTTTGCAGAGCCAAAAGTGAAGAGGGCAGTCTTGTCCCTATAGTTGGTCCAATTACCCTAAGATCCTTATACATTTTGGAACTAACCAATCCTAAAATCAACCTGAGGGTATATTGGAAACCTAAGAGCATAAGCGTCCATTTTGAACACCAACATAAGTCATGGCTACCCCAGTCATTTTTGATGTTGCTAAAAGGAAAAGATATGTTTTTAAGAAGCATCCTTTCAAGTCAGTCTTAAATGACCTAAAAGTAGCTTTCTCTAGGACTTTGATGGGAGTAATGCATGTAGAGGATATACGCTCATACATCTACTATAAAAAGGAACTAGTAGGATTAGATAGAATCAGGTCACACATGGAAACCATGATGAATCTAGACAAAACATTCATTGATGAGTTCACGCACTTGGAAGACAACCTGTTATTGAGTATTCCACAACATATGAGTTCTACGAATCCAAATGGATGAAGATTATATTAAGAAGAATTCATGATGACCTATATTGGATAGGTGAATCCCTATTAGAATTACTACTGATCTCATTCATGAGATGAATGGATTATCTCAGACTGGTGCCATTCTTCCTAGTGGCAATGATGTAAGAAAACTAGTAGAATAAGCTTGCAAATCTTGGAGTGATAAGCACAACATGACTATTGAGCTGATTGAGGAGAAAGACATCAAGCTCATGCCAATGATACTTGGATACAAGTTCTATAAGAATTTGCTTAAGGCAAAGAATACAAGCCAAGATCTAGAAGCTCAAGAGATAGCACAAACAAGAGAGACAAGATAATATGATCAAATGAAGAATTCAATAATGATCAAATGATGGGTAATAGAATGAATACATACAATGTAGAAATGCCTCAATATAAAGGCAATTCATGATAACTAGAAGATATGAAAGTGATAAGCTATCAACTAGACATGGTGGAATCACATGTCCACCAAAGGTGGATCATCCTCCAATATGCAATAAAGTATGTGCATTGGATTAGGATGATAATGTGATAAGAGCACTAAAGGTGGATCTCACACACAAAGAGATATGTGAAGACAACTATGACCACCTAAAGTGGAGATTCTCCTAACCATGTGCTAAAATGAAATGCAAACTCCTAGGTGTCTCAAAGACAAACTACTATGCAATGCATTATCCTAAGTAAACTTAAGTAAAGTGTAATTAGTAAATACTTAATTACACCAACACCCCCCCTTAAGTGCAACTTAGGGGAATGCACTTAAGCTCACAATGCAAGATGGGTCCCGGCTACTAGGCCATGTTAGGTACCCATGTACAATATGCAAGAACAATGCAATCTCTCATAAAGTGGAGAAAGAGGGAAAACCTCATGGGCAAAACCCTCCCCCAAAAAGAGAGAAGAATACAATAGTAGAATATGAGAGAGAAGACCTCATGTGAGGAAAAGATCCCCCCCATAAGATAGAATAGAGAAGTCATGTGAACCCCCTGATGGAATAGCCCACACCCCCAAGAGAGCTCGCAACTAAAGAAACTTGCTCTCAGTGAAGGGTTTGGTGAAGATGTCTGCAATCTGCTCTGTTGTAGGACAATACTGTAATGCAATGAACTACTCATGAATCAAATCTCTGATGAAGTGCATATGAACCTCAATGTGTTTGGTCCGCTGATGTTGGACCAGATGTCTGGAGATCGCTATAGCACCCTGATTATCACAATGAATGACTGTAGGTTGTGGAATACTGAAACCAAACTCCTTCAGGATATGCTAAAGCCAAATAGCCTCTGTAGCTGTAGTAACAGCCCCTCGATACTCAGCCTTAGTCGAAGAAAGAGAAATAGCATGCTGCTTCTTACTCTGCCAACAAATGGGGCCTGAGCCAAGATGAAACATGTAACCTGAAGTAGACTTGCAACCATCAAGATCGCCTGCCCAATCTGAGTCTGTATATCCAACCAACTGAAGTCCTGTATCTGCTGCATAGTGAATCCCATGTGTATGTGTACCCTGTATGTAGTGCAATATGTGCTTAGCTACCTTCCAATGAAGCTCATGTGGCTCTTGCATGAAGCGAGAAACCATGCCAACTGCAAATGATAGGTCAGGGCGTGTATGTGTCAAGTAGATGAGACTTCCAACAAGCTATCTATACAATGTAGCATCAACAAGTGGTGTAGAACACTTAGCCTCTAACTTGACACCTGATAGAAATGGAGTGGGTGTAGCCTTGCAATCACTCATGTGAAATCAAGCAAGTAGATCAAGAGCATACTTGGGCTGAGAAAGTGTGATCCCTGTTGAGGACTGTGTGATCTCAATACCAAGAAAATAGTGAAGTAAACCCAAGTCTATCATAACAAATCTATCCTACAAAGAAGACTTGACACTAGCAATGATGGATGAAGTACTTCCTGTAATGATCAAGTCATCAACATAAAGTACAAGTATCAAATGTGAGTCATCCTGTCGAAGAATGTAGACATTCAAATCTGAATGACACCTGGTGAATCCTACTGAGAGAAGGAAGGAATCCATCTTGGCATACCAAGCCCTAGGAGCCTGTTTGAGGCCATAGATAGACTTCCTTAACCTGCAAACCATAGTAGTATCCTGGATGAATCCTTGTGGCTGCTCCATATAAATCTCCTCATGAAGATCCCCATGTAGAAATGCACTCTTGACATCCATCTGATGTACAACCCATCCATGAGCTACAGCAATAGCAAGTGTCAAATGAATGGAGTTCATCTTGGCTACAGGTGCAAAGGTCTCGGTGTAGTCAATACCAGGAACTTGAGAGAAACCTTTTGCAACAAGTCTTGCCTTATACTTATCCACACTTCCATCCGCTGCAAACTTGGTCCGATAGATCCACTTACATCAAACCACTTTTCTTCCCTTAGGAAGAGGAACTAAGTCCCAAGTGTTATTTCTCATCAAAGAGCTATACTCTTCCTCCATAGCTTTGTCCCACTCAGGAACCCCTGAAGCTTCCTTGAATGATTGTGAATCGGAATCAATTGCAATATAAGCATGTGGAAATGAGTTGTGTTGTGACCTTGTCCTCCTAGTGTCTGAAGGATTCCCCACAAGTGAACCTACTGAATCAAGTGTTTGTTGTGCCCAATGAGGTCTAGTGGAGGAAGAAGATGATGAAGGAATGTCCTCAACTATGTCTTGACTCTGTGAAGGTGGAAGCCTGTGAATCAGGGTTGAGGGATTTTCATCTTCCAAGTCACTATCATCACTATCATTATCCGAAATGGAGGAAGTAGGAGTTGAAGAATCCAAGCTAGGACAATTTTCTTCAAAGTGAACACTCCTCTCAAAGAATATCTCATGTGTCTCAAGATCCATAAGCTTGTATGCCTTAAGAGTCTCGGGATAACCAACAAATATGCAAGGCTTGCTTTGTGGTTCCAATGCCTTACATTTTTGTGGAGGTATGCGTGCCCAAGCTGGACAACCAAAGACTCTGAAGTGATTCACAACTAGTTTTCTTCCACACTAAGCTTCAAAAGGAGTAACTCCATCTAAAGCTTTATGAGGAGTTCTATTTTGTATGTGAGTGGCACAACATATAGCTTCAACCCAAAAGGCTTGATCAAGAGACTTGGCATGAATCCTACAAGTGGCCATCTCCTTAAGGGTCCTATTCTTCCTTTCTGCAACACCATTTTGCTGTGGAGTGTAGGCAACTGAATGTTGAAGATCAATACCCTCAAGTGTGAAAAAGTCTATAAGCCTTGAGTTCACATATTCCCTTCCATTGTTTGTTCGAAGAATCTTGATGGCTTTACTTGATTTCTTCTCAACATGAGCCTTGAAGGTGAGAAATTTATCAAACACTTCACTCTTGTGACCAAGAAAGTAGACCAAAGTGTAGCATGAAAAGTCATCAATGAAGGTGAGTACATAACGAGCCTTGCCAAATGATGGCACTGGAAATGGGCCCATTACATCACTATGAACCAACTCAAGAACAAATGTTTCTCTCCAAGACTTCCCCTTATCAAACTTCTCTTCGGGATGTTTTCCCATTTCACAACCTAAACATACACCCTCTGAATACTTGATTTGAGGTAGACCTTTGACCATATCCTTGCTGCTAAGCTGTTGAAGATATCTATAGTTGAGATGTCCAAATCTTTCATGCAAAAGTTTACTTTGTGAATTTGAGTGTGTCAACAAGGCATGTGAAGGAGTCTTAGGTACAAAATTAGAAAATGAGTAAAGCCTTGTGTCATGATTCGCTTTGCCTATTGCCACCATAGAATCATCCTTAAGATTTTTGACTACAACTGAATCAGGTAGGAATTCAACTTTCTTTCCACCTCCATAGTGAGTGATTTGGTAAATTGAAAGGAGGTTTGTGCTAAGGTTTCAAACATAGAGAACATCTTTGAAAGCTCCATTTTCCATTGCAACTTCCCCTTTTCCTTCAACGTCCACTTGAGTATCATCTCCTACATAGATGTGAGGTACCATAGATGGTTTCAAGGAAGAAAATTGTTCCCTTGTGGCACCCATATGATGTGTGGCACCTGAATCAAAGATCCATTCCTCTGAATTAGTTGTACTTGCTACAAATGCTTTCCCTTTACCCTTTGATGTGGAAGGTGATGAATCCTTTCCCTTGTAGGCATTTGGCAAATCAATGTGATGCTTCTTGAGTATGTTTGTCAACTCATCAATTTGTTTCTTGTGGCATTGATGCTCATCATGATTTGGCTTCTTGCAATATGCACAAATTTTCTTCTCCTTCTTAGAACTATCCCCCTTTTTTTTGTTGTTGTTGTTGGGAGAAGACTTTCCTTGTTGTGAGGAGGAAGATTGTTGAGTCTCTGATTGTGATTTGGCCTTCCACTTCTTTTGCTTCTTGTTGGAACCTTTACCATCTTGATTCCCTTGATTCCCATTATTAGCCACCAATGCCTTAGACTTTGAAGACTTGAGAATCCCCATACTCACCAATTTTGTTTGTTCTAAGACCAACATTTCTAAAAATAACTCAAATGAAGGCTTAGTGAAGGCACTACCCATGGTTAACTTGTGAGTATTGTAACTTGAAACAAAAGCTGCATATTCAGGAGGAAGATGATTCAACAAGTGACTAACCAACTTCGCATCCTTGATGGGATTACCACAATCATCAAGTTGTGCTCTATAGTCATTGACTTTGGTGAGATAATCTTGAATTGTGTCAAATTTCCTGGGATCTAATTTGAGGAGATCAGTCTCAATTTTGAATCCCATTTTCTCATCCACTTTACCAAACAATTCTTCAAGTTTTTCCCATGCTTCTTTAGCATCATTTATGTTTTTGATGTGATACATGACTGCTTGAGACATATTCTCTCTTAAGACTCCTAAAGCTTGATAATTTCTTCGTGACCATTTATCTATTGTAGTAGTATCATCAACAGCGAGTTTTTTAATTGTACTATCCACATAAGGATTTAAACCTTGAACCATTAACTTGCTCCATATATTATCTTTCCATGTAGCATAGTTATGTGGAGTTAATTTTGCAATAGAACCCATGATGCAGAAATGAAAAGAGCAGAAAGAGAAAGACACCAACACACAAGACACCCCCCCAATTCACTCAATCAAAGAACCCCCCCAAAATGGTGATTTTGGCACTTTATATATAGTGCGTGTACAATTGCCACTTGACAAAATTGATCAAAGTGGACTTTTGATTTTGATGTTTACAACTGAAAATATGAAGCTACAATAGACTCAAGAAGATAGGACAACAAATCACTTAAGGATCTGATCAATTACAAGTGTTACAATAGGCCAAAATAGACCACTTTCTAAAAGTACTATGTCCACTTAGAATTTCTCCAAACTGATATCAGATCTGGAAAGTAGACAAAAAATTATGCACTTTCAAAAAAAATTTCACTTGAAAATGTGTCCGTATGAGCCCGTATGAAGCCTCTGAAGTTGCAAAAACAGGGATCAGACAGGTATAGTCACCAAAAACTGCAATTTTTGTAAAATCCGTGATCCAAAACCAGAAAAGAATAGCACCACTAAAAAGTTCAGAAAATTTTAGCAAAAATAAAAAAAAATTGCACTTAATTTGGTGTCCGTATGACCAAGTTATGGCCTTCCAAAGTCGGACTGCCAAATGCAAACTGCAAATGGTGAGGGCTGGAAATTTTTGAAAAATGCTGACGTCACTCATTTTAGGGACTTAAATTTGACGTTCAAATGACCATCATCACAGTGGAAAATGCCCAATTTTTATGGTCAAATGGCCGTCAAAATTAGGATCATAAATTGCTGATTCAAGCAAGATGTTAAATTTGACGTCTTGAAGACTGTCACCACAAAAGAAGAAATGCCCCCGATGACGTCCAAATGGGCATCAATTTTAAGCCACTGAAAACCTGTGAAAAATGCAAATTTTTTTTAAAAAAAATACTGATTTTCATAGGCTGCCGCGTATCGCAATGTGATTGGTTTGCGGAGGTGACGATGTGGCAAGGGCGTGTCCACGTGTCTGCAAAGGACTAGGTCCCGCGTTGCTGCGTGTGTTGACCGACGGAGTTGTTTGAGCATGGAGCAGAGGAGTTCTCACCTGGCGGAGGTGGTGCTGCGCTGGGGAGCAGAGCCCGCGTTGGGAGAGCCCGTGGTGGTGGCGCGGGGAGCAGAGCCCGCGAAGGTAGCCCGCAGGTGCGTGGGCAGAGAGGCCACGCAGTGTGATGAGCAGCGGAGATGCTGCGGGCGCTTTGGGAGGTGATCCACGGTGGATGTGGGACTTAGTCCCACATGCACTGTGTGAAAGTGCTAGAAAGACTTTATAATCCTAAGCGCACAATGTTATCACAAAAGAGCTTGTCTTCCCCAGCTTTGGTCACTCAATGCATGGTCCCCGATTTGTTGAGTGAAGCTCGTGTTCAAGGGTATTTTCGATTGCTTTGACCTATATTTTGTGCAACGTATAGGCTGAACAAGGCCAAAAATTTTGCAAAAATATATTTTTGAGAAAGAAAAAATATAGATCCGAAAATAAATAATATAAATATTGCAGATCTGCAAAGCATAGGCCTAACTAGGCCAAATATTTTGCAAAAATATATTTCTAAAAAAGGAAAAATATAGATCCAAAAATTTCAGATGAATACACAAATCTGAGAATTAATTGATAGAAAGGGAAAAAAAATTCAGATCTGAAGGAAATATTATTAAAATAATTACCCAATTTTGTAGATCGGGCCTTAAAGGTCTGATTTGCAAAAAAAAATTTGCCTCAAATTTGACTTTTTCCCAAGATAGGCAAATTTATAGTCAAAATTTATGGAAACAGCCACCCCGATGCAATGGTGAGGTCTGATCTTGCTCAAAATGCTCCCACAAAATGTTGATCCCAGATTTGGTTTGTGACCCTCCAAAAGTTGAAGCAATGAATCACTCTCGAATGGCTATGCAATGAAGACTCCTTTGGCTCTGATACCATGTAAGAATTTGCTTAAGGCAAAGAATACAAGCCAAGATCTAGAAGCTCAAGAGATAGCACAAACAAGAGAGACAAGATAATATGATCAAATGAAGAATTCAATAATGATCAAATGATGGGTAATAGAATGAATACATACAATGTAGAAATGCCTCAATATAAAGGCAATGCATGATAACTAGAAGATATGCAAGTGATAAGCTATCAACTAGACATGGTGGAATCACATGTCCACCAAAGGTGGATCATCCTCCAATATGCAATAAAGTATGTGCATTGGATTAGGATGATAATGTGATAAGAGCACTAAAGGTGGATCTCACACACAAAGAGATATGTGAAGACAACTATGACCACCTAAAGTGGATATTCTCCTAACCATGTGCTAAAATGAAATGCAAACTCCTAGGTGTCTCAAAGACAAACTACTATGCAATGCATTATCCTAAGTAAACTTAAGTAAAGTGTAATTAGTAAATACTTAATTACACCAACAAGTTCCAACATGCAAACATGGTAAATAGTGTGTCTACAGCCACTATTCTAGTAGCCATCAGAATTGTGAAGGAAAATGGTGAATTCAACTTGTGTGAGATCTTGCGTGCATAATTGATGGACAACATAAGGGCCATCAAGTATGATAAGAGTAAGATATTCAGGTTTGGGTCACTGATAATCTATATGTACTTCCATATAGTTGGTAAAGTGTCAGATCTTTATCTAGACAAGATTGTTCCCACAATGCCTCAAATTTCATTCAAGGCATCATCTGAGAGTACTTTGAGAGATTTCATGGAATTGGAAATCAAGACATTCAGGATAAAGATGCAAATAAGGTATATGATACTTGAGAGCATAGTTGAGAAATATAAGGATAGTATTTGCTTCATGGTGGAGACAGACATGACTTGTATGGAAGTAGTGGTGCCTAGAACTAAGTGGATCCATCCACTTGGTTATGAAGTGGAAGAAAAGGTTTTGGAATCATATGCATAGGTCCTCCTATCAGCGCTAAAGGATCCCAATGAACCAAGATGGGGTACCTATGAGGAAAATACAAGACAAGTAGATGTAGTCCTAAACAGTGTTGTGACCAAGAGGAAAGCTTCTAGAATCACCTCTGAAATACTAAAGATTCATGGTGTCACTCAAGCTGACCTGGATAAAGCTAGAGAAGCCAAGATAATAATACATATTGAGAGTGCACCCACTAGTGAAGTCAAAACAAAGAAGATTGATGACCCTAAGGAGAAGAAAGTAAAAATTTAGAAGACAGATGATATCACTCCCGCGCCCACAAATACAATTGACTTGGAATCCACTCAAGCATATCCTAAGACAAGTAAGGTACCTAAGAGGAAGAAGCAGATTGTCACAAGCCATCCATCAACTAGATCCACAAGAAGCCGAGGCAGAAATGTTCAACCACCTCCTGAGGTAGGATTCCTACCAAATCTACAAGTACTAAGAACAAGAGTAGTAGATGAGGGTAGAATTGATCAAATAACTAAGTTTTATGACAAATATCATGAGATAGACAAATTTGAGATCCATGATATGTTAATCAAGCATATGATCAAGTTTAAAAAGACTGTTCTGGAACTTAAGACAGTCATTCCAGATAAATTTTGGTAAATTTTGGATGCATTGAAAAGACAAGTTGCTGAAGAAGATTTCAGAATAAGAGAGAAGACACTAGATGATAACTAGATGATAACCTACCAGTATGTTCAGTTGAAGAAAAATCTTTTTTAATGAATTTGGTAAAGCTGCACCTCAGAACCAAGATGAGAACTTTACAAATTATAAATAAAGATTATGAACTAGTTTCTAAGGAAACTAAAAAAGCATTTGAGAAGGTATTTGTGGAACAAAATATATGAATCCATCATCGGTGCCTACAACCTAAGTTTTCATTGAGCAAGTAAAAGTAGTTGAAGTGCCAAATGCACTTATGATAGGTCCATAGGATTCTGTGCCTATGCTTGAAGCCAAGGAAGACACAATTATGATAGATAATGTTGAGATATCCATTGCAGTCATAGACAAGGACTTGGATAAGTTTGAAGAAGCATTTGTGAGCATCGAGGAAGTAGAAAAGTCTATGTGGTAGAAACTCTATGCGGTGATAATTCACCTAAGCATCAAGAAGAATTGTAGATTGAAGATATAACTGGACAAGAAAAAGAAGAGGAGAAGGAAAAAGAAAAAGAAAAGGAACCAGAAGATAAACCCTTTATTGAAATGCCCATAAAGGTAATGATAGAAGTGATGGATAGAACACCTCTCACTCCTATGCCATCAGTATCATTGTTATCAAGTTTGACTCCTGACACAACAAGCCTCAACTCATGGGGAGAAGAAGACCCGATTAAGATTAGTGTGCTTACAATGGAGAAGGAAAAGGAAAAATAAGCTATGAGGAATCCATTATTTGTTTAGTCAGTCAACATTCTAAAGAGTCTACTGCTAGAAGAGAAGAAGGTAACAAAAGTTCATTTAGTGGATGATGTCAGTACCATCATGACAAGCTTCAAGGCAAACTTATCTAGTCTAGAAGAATCAGTAGCCAAGGTCGCAAAAGAAAAGTATCTCAAGAAGAGCCTAAGTGAATTGATATGAAACTTCACACTTTACCTTAGCTCACTAAAGGTTGGCCAAGCTATGTTGAAGGAGATTGCATCTAAAGGAAGAAAGATCATAGTTTATTGTATAAACAAGAACAAACTAACTAGAGAACTCTCAAAGAAGACTCTGGAAGCTGAATCCATGATGGAAGTAGTAAGGAAATTAGTGCTAGATCCCTCCTCTAATATAAATATGTGCAATAATGTCTACCAAGGACAATTGGATAAGATAGAGAAGGTAGAGAAAGAAATGGTTAAGATAAGGGATATGCAAGCTCAGTTGAGACATGCACTTGCACCCTCTCTGGATGTGTTGAATAAGAATATCAAGGAGATCGATGCCACTATTGTGACATATGATCAAGGTTTGAATTCAGATTTGGAGAAGATGGATAAATTGACTTATGCTTTGTGCGCCCATCTTCAAACTGTAGATGCATTGAAGGCATTTTGGCAGCAAGAGAATTGCAAACCTTTATACTACATATCATGATGTATTATCAATGTAAGTACTTGAAGCTCAGTTTTTGTGCACCTTTGTCATTAATGTGAAAGGGGGAGTATAGTATATAGTAGAAGGGATAATATGGAGCTATGTATATGATGTAAAGGGGAGTATATTATATAGTAGAAGGGAGATATATGATAAGGATATATGTTAGAAAGATTTTGAATATTTTGTGTATAGATTTAGTTTAGTAACTTCACCATATTCCTTTGTTGCCATTAATGACAAAGGGGGAGATTGTTGGAAAGTTGAATACACTAATGTATATGACTATGATTTAGTTTTTTCATTATGGAAACAAAGTCAGATGAATTTTTGGAGTCAACGCATTGCTTAGAAGATCAAGAAAATGGCTAAGTATGGAAGACTGGACAATCAGAGAAGCACCAGAGGAATAGAGCATCAATGCATGTGCATATGATCGATTTATGGCATACACCCTTGAAGATAAGATTCTAATTATGTAATCATGCTAAGTATAAGAGCACATGATCATATGAGTTAGTATGAAGAAGTTACGGCTAGATAAAGTGACACAGACAATGAGCGATAGAACAGAACAGAGCATAGAGATGACTGTTGGTATTTTGGTTAGTGCTTATAATATTGTTTTGTAAAGGCTATGAGCCTATTTTATTTAGGTTATAGACATGTTAATATCATTGTTTGTAAACATGCTTGAGCCAATTCATTTGGAAGCGGTGTATGTAATAGGTTGAAGGCCGACCTAGTGAATAGTTTTGTTAGCGCATATAAATAAGACGTGCGCCTTTGTAATTAAGAAAGGATGAGATATAGAATTTATAGTAGTAGAGAAGAAGTATGTGAAGAGAAGATAGAATTTGGTAGAGCTTTACAAGAGGTTAAATCATTAGCGCACAAAAGGAACTGATTAGACAAGTAGTGTCAAAGCAGTAGTTCACCAATGGCAGATATAGTGTGTATCTGATATCCAGGAGGTTGTACCCTTCTCATTGAGTAGTGAGCTCTGGTAGTCAGCCACCACCCCTAATAGGGTTATTGTAAAAGACTCCTAACAGGGTCTGACCTTTGACCAAGTCACTATACTTATTGCTTTGTAATGATCAACTCCTAACAGGGTTTTAAGATCTTCTAATAGGGATCATAATACACTAGTTCAGTTCTTTGTGGGTGTCAATTCCCACTAGGGTTTTAACCTATTTGGGTTTCCCCATAATCATATTTGGTGTTTTGTTATGGTTTTTTATCTTACTTGCATTGATATTCATTTCAGTACTTAAGCAATTAAGTTAAGTTTCAAGATATCAAAAATTGAAATAATATATATAGAACACTAATTCACCCCCCCACTCTCAGTGTTCCCATTCCTAACAAGGTTCTATGCCCATAAGGGAATTTTTGGGTTAAAAAGGGAGCCAAATGGATGTGAATGTCACCCCATATACCTTATCGAATCACCACCTAATTATCACTTAAATTTTTCACAAAGTTAAACCCCCCACCCCTAAAGGAAAGATGGATGTTTTTTCTCTCAATGTGAGTCTTTTAAGTGATGAGGATGTGTGTAGTATTATTAATATCATTAGATTATTCAATAAGTTGGGGCTCAAGAACACTAGTGTGATTAATAGAAAGATTCAATGTACAAAAAGTTAGAAATCACTATTTTGAAAGTGGTTGAGGGAAAAAAGGATAGAGATAATAGGAGGTTAAATTCTAAACTTCACAAAAATTTGGTTTTAGCTAAAGAATTATTGTAGAAAAACCCAGCTGATCAATTGGCCAAGAAAGAGAGTCTTTGAGAAAGTTACAAAACAACAAGGTCAAAGTGGAAAAAACAAGAGCTAGAATCAACTAGGTTAATCATGGGTGTAAGGGTTCTTAATAATTTTTTCAATTCCTTAAGAAAAAGGAGGAAAATGATAAAATTGATTACATCTGAGAGGAGGGGAAAGATATTGCTAATCTAGATGACATTTTGAAGGCCTTGTCCTCCTTTACAATAAGTTATTCACTTTGGAATCTATGTGAGATAGGGCATGGAGGAGGCTAGAAACAAAGTCAAGAGGATTATTCCCAAGAGATTCTTTGATGACGATGCAGATCTTCTTAATAAACCAATCTTTGTGGAAGAAGTAATATCAACCATTATGTCCCTCATAAATGATAAGGCCCTTAGGCCAGATGGACTTCCAACATATTTTTTTATAAACATAATGTAAATTGGATTGGTGATGAGCTATTGTAGGCATACGCTAAATATTTTGAGAATAAATCCTTGGGTGGTGAAATTAATAGTGGACTAATTAAACTAGTTCTAAAAGATGGAGATAGAACTCAATTTATAAATTGGAGACCCGGGTGGCTGCAAGAAGTTGAGTCCCACTTTTGGGCAAAAAGTGGAAGTGTTTTCCCTTTTTTTTACAAATTTCTTATCAATTGATATCTAAATTTTAGGTACTTAGAGATTCAATCTCAAAAAAATTTACTAATATAAAATGTAGCTCTCAGAGTCTACTTTTCACATATGTAATTTATTTAAATACCTGTATCATATAAAATATGTGGTGGGGTCCCAGAATAATGGTTTGCACAAAAAAGAGGCCCCAAAACTGATATTTTACACATACATGAAATTGTAATGATATGGAAAGTAAATGTAGAAGGAAAATGTTGAAATGAAGAAATAAATATACTTACCTCCAAAAAAGAATTAGCTTAAAACCCTATCAAACAGTCTCAAAAACTATTGATTGGCACGTTACCAAACTGAAACTTCAAGATATACCAAACCCATAAATATTTTTCTTTTCTAAGAAAGGTCATCATTGACTTCGGGGCCAGGGTAAGATCTTACCCCAGGTACAATCTTCACCCCCACTAAAGGTCATCCTTGACCTGAAAAAGCTCCGACAAAAATTATGTTCGCGGATCCTGAAAGTTTGATGAAAAGGGTATCCAGATATGCACTAATATTTGTTGTCGCACACTTGTACCTGCAAGAAAAATGGTTTTGTTTGTTGCGGCAGAGGGGTTTTCCTTAGTCAAACCCCAATTTAGGAATTAACCTTGAAATTGAATTGAAATTACAGAGATAAACAAAGTAAATGGAACAATTCACCTTTCTTATATTGAAACCCTTGTGGAGGATTCAAATCCTTGAATCCACAACTATGGATGCTCCAAATGAATGTAGAATTGAATGTATGATGTCTCCAATCAATTGTCTTTAGATCTTCAAAACCAATCTTGAATGGATCTTGAAATAGGAAGAGGCTTGGATGAATGTGGATGGAGAAATCTTCAACAAGAGGGCTCCATAGAGATTGAATCCTTCAATGGCTTAGAATGGATCTCCTTGATGAATTGGATCTTGAATGCTTGAATTCTTTAAGATGAATGAATTCTTGAATGCTTTACTTCTCCTTCTTTCTTTCTTGATTGCTTGCTTTCTTGAGAGATTATGAGAATGAGAGATGAGATGAGATAATGAGAGAGGAAGGCCTCCTTTTATAGTGATCTAGGGCACAAACTTCTAGAGGGGACACATATGAGAAATAAACTCCCATTGGGCCCATACCCCTAGAAATGGAACTAGATTAAATACAATTTAAGATTTTACCATTTTGAAGATCAAAACAGCCGACCTAGAGGCGGGAAAACAATTCTTTCTTAAACTCGACATCCGAAAATCATGGAGCCTTGAAATTTGGACCTTGGGTCAAGGTCAAGGTCGACTTTGACCTAGGTCAAAGTTGAGGTTGAATTTGACCAAAAAGGTCAACTTTGACTCAAAAGGTTGACTTTGACCCAAAAGGTCGACATTGACCCAAAAGTCAAGAATCTCAGAATTTCAAATCAAGATGCCAAAATTATGCAAAAAAGAAGTGGAAAATGGGGTAGAATAGGGGAAAAAGCTAGATCCAAGTCAAAGACCCATTTAAGGCATTCGACATGACCCCAAACCACTTACTCGGAGGGCTAAACATTCTTAACATGGAAGTGATTCCATTTTAAGACAAGACATTAAGCCCCCACTTTAGCAAGAGTATGGACTCGATGCAAACTCTTGGTAAAGGAGATCACAAAGAAAAAGACAATCTTATTGAAATAAAAGGGACAAATGAATCCTTAATCCCCCAGGGATTCAAGTCTTCATCAACTCCAAGATTGCAATAAGAGAGACATCACTGCAAAAAAGAGAGAAAAGGGGAGAGAGAAGTGGCTAGCTCTCCCAGTAAAATGCGTGTATCTCACTGTGAACCACAAAAAGGATAGGATGACTCACCAAGAAAACACTTGATAGTCACCCCATAAATTTGTGCACCTTCTGGCGTCTTTGTTCATGTATGTAGTGCATCTTCTGATGGCTTTTATAAAGTACCCATGGATCCATATCCTTATATCACCATAGAATACATTTGTAAAATGTGTATCTCTTCAAGATTTAGCAACTTATGTGCATTACCTTCCAAGGATTTAGCATATTTGAAATTGAAAATGAGTGTCTCTTCAGAATTTAGCAACTTATGTGTGTTACCTTCAGAGGATTTAGCATGCTGCAAAACAAAAGGTTAGAACAAAAATGCATAATATAGAATGAGGGAGGCCGTATATATGCCCCCTCCTTAAGATGGAAAAAAACATACTATTTTGACATGTTAAGGAAAGAAAAAGAACAAGGATAAATCCTTCTTCAACATCAAGACAATATCCATAAACAACACCCAGTCCAAGCCAAGAAGGTCACAGTGATGCAGAGGGTTTGGTACTCTAGAACTTTTCCTCTCTCCAAGATGCTTCTTTGGTTAACTCAACCATCCAATGGTTTCTCTTTGTTGAATATTCCTTCAAATAGGATCTCCAAGACCCTCTCTCCCAACTTCTCCTCCAAGGTATAGTTGTCTTTGGAAGATTCCAAAGTTATTAGGCCTAACTAGTCCAACTAGTTGATCAAAAGCCTAGTTTTCCCACTAGAAATCCTTCTAGAATTACAATCCTCTACATAGGATCTTCTCACACATTAATCAAGACTCTTATCACCCTTCTTGGCCCATCCTAGGTCATTCTACACTCATCCCAATACTCCAAGACTCTTTACCAATCCAATTGGTCACCATTTCACTAGGAGGTCTAATTGCCTGATTCTTAGTAGGTCTATTTTCACCGTCTTTGACCAAATACTTCCGAAATCCCCAAATGACTCCAAAAAAAAATTTAAAATCTTCAAGACATCCACCTATACTATCGTAATCCAAAATCCTGACCTCTAAAAGCACCCAAAACCCTAGTTTCTTGCAGGCCCTAGATTATAGCCTATTAATTAGGCCTCCGGACCAGTCAGCATGAATAATTGTTAAAATTATCTCCAGTCTTTGATTCCCCTCCTTCCACCTTTTAATCCTTTTAGGAGACTATCTAGTGCATCTATAAATGCCACTAAGTCTTTCCCAAAAGGTCATGGGTGCTCGATCCACTTCTTTGTTCACCCTATCCTGGCTCACCTGGATTCACCAATTAGCCATAGGGCTTGACTTATGGCCTATAAAATCCATTGAAACAACAATAAAGAAAACCAAAACCCTATCTATAGACCCTAACCCTACTTCCCCCATGGTTTCAGTCAATTCCACCATAGGGATTTTAGGTTATAGCCATTTCTAACTAGGTAGCATTGTTTTGTCTCTGTCAGACCAGTGACCTACAAAATCATCTAACTTTACACTACAAACACTTGAAATCAAGCTATCTACTGAACATGAAAGCTAGAAGGAAACACTACTCTTCCATGGTACCCAATCACCTATGTTGATCCATACACAACCATACAGTAGCAAAGAAATAATGCCAAACTAATGAAATGTCATTACAGTCATCCGTATAGGGTGTCAGAAGTAAAGTTTCAATCCAAAATCTCATTCACCATCGAAATCCATCATCCTCATGCTCATATACTGAGCATGAGTGGTTACAAACAACTTAACCACCATTTGAGAGAGTTTTCAAAAAGTTGCAAAAGTTGCCAAGGTGTTCCATTTGACCTCTAGGCCAACTCAATGATGAGTTATGAATCCTAAGTCCAAAGTAAAGAAATTTAAGGTTCTAAGACCTTATTTAGATTATTTATAACCAAACCTATCTATTTGGGACTTTGTCAGGCCATTTAGACCAAATGGATCACTAACACTTCATGAGCTCATTTGGCTCTTACAATCATATTAATGGATCAAAACCAATGGATCTTATTCCAAAACTCACAAAAAACTCCTAAGACCCCTAAAACACTCATTAAATCATAAAGGTGGGAGGTAACCTGCACCACACAGCTCCTATGAGGCCATGGAAGGGACGATTGCAAAGAGATATCGTGCAAGAAGTGAAAAAGTAACCCTTGTGAGGGATTTATCAACCATGGAAACCCAATGTCAAAAAATGAAATAGATTATGATCAAGGACATAGATCCTCAATGCAAATAAAAATTTTCATGTATGATTGGATATCACATAATATATAGATACTGCTTAACCAAGGAAAGAGGTGAATCCCAAAAAGACATAAAAGAAGGAGATGGCATCCTTGCCCCCCAAGTGTAGGAAAAAGGATGGAAGGGGACCTATTATATTTCTCACAACACTATACAAGAAAATGAGCCCCCAAGGATTAGGCTAACATTATTTACATAATGTGGAGCTCCATAATAGGAACATAAATGTTATTTAGAGAAAACAGGATTGAAATACAACTCATTGCCACATGATATATAAATAACCTTACTCTCGATGAGCTGCCTAATCTTATAATGTAAAGCTTGACATTCATTAGTAGAGTGATCATAAAATATATGATATAAACAAAAAGGAAGAGTCTTCAAGTGTGGACTATGTTTCTTTTTGCATTTAGGTCTAGTAATCATCTTAGCACGAAGGAGTTTAGGCAAAAGAAATTCTTGGTCAAATTCCTTCATAGTTTCATCATGTTTTAAAGTGTTATTTGAGATGTTGTTAACATTGATTTGTTGCTGAGGATTAAATCCCAATCCATAAGAATTGTCATGCCCCCCATTCTGTAAGGGTGTTTGAATTCCATGTTTATGCTTACCACATCCTTGACCATGGAATCCTTGTTTAACAAGGAAATGGTAACCGGGATGATAACGAGAAGCCATATCAAAAAGTGTCAATGGAACTTCAATAGTCACTATTCATCATTAGTCAGTTTGATAGGTTCATTGTGGGTAGAAGCAGCGACAAAGTTATTATGAAGGGCATTAGAAGTAAAAACTCATTGTTCAAACTCTCTTTGTTGCTTCATAAAATCAAGATTAGAAACCTTATACTCTCCAATAAAGGTAGGATTAAAATCCGAGGTTCCCTAATCATCACCAGGAAGAGCATTAGAGGAAGAAGGATTACTATTAGGAATAGGATTATTGTAGGTTTAAATATTCAAACAAGTATTAGGCGCATCATCTATATGAAGTGTATACATCGTGTTGTTATGTATAAACTTGACTTTACGGTGAAGGGTGGAAGGAACAACATGCATCTCATGCAACCAAGGTCTACCCAAAAGGAGGTTATAATTGAGAGGTTTAGGCATAACATTAAAAGGTGTATTCATGATGATCAGACCTACTTTGATAGGTAAGGTAATGATGTCTAAAGTGTTCTTAGCAATGTTATCAAAGCCACGTATAGGAACATTGTCAGGTTGAATATTTGAAAGATCAACTTTAATCTCTTTGAGCACGTTCATGCTACAAACATTAAGCCTAGATCCATTATCAATCAAGGTCCTATGAATGATACTTTTATTGATAGTAACAACAACCATAAGAGCATCATATTGATTTTGAACTTCTTTAGAAGGTAAATCCTTTTGAGTAAATACAATGTCAAGAGGACCCGGGGTAGCATGCATGTACTGTAAGCAGTTATTGATGTTCTCTTGATTAGGAGGTGGAGTGGGAAGAGTTTCTAGAGCTTTTTTAAAGGCTTCATAGTAGGTAGGTGAAGTTTGAAGAAGCTCCCATAGATAAATCTTGGCAGGAGTATTACATAATTGGCTTATCAAATCATACTCCTTGCTAGGAAGATAGGGTGGAGGAGGAATAATGGGTTGAGAAGGTGGAAAAGAAGTAGAAATGACCAGATTAGGTTGAATGTTATTCCTTGTACAATAAGTGTGAGCTATCAAATCTTGGTCATTGAAAGACTCTAAAGACTCCATAGGTTTACCTTTGATAGTAATGTGAGGAAAACCTTTGACAATCAACAAGGGTTTCAAAAAAACCATATTAGTTGTCTCAACACTACAAATAGATTCACAAGAAGGAAGCAAAGAAGACATCCTAGGAGGAGATGAGGTAAGATCTTGATTCTCCATAAGATCAACACTAAGAGGGAGATCATTAAGAGAATTTATATCATTCTCCTTTAATGCCTCATCACTAGAAGGAATCCCAAATGTAGGTAAAGCATCTATAATGTCATCTTCTTTCACTAAAATGTCTACATTTATGTCATCCATTAATAAATCACCTTCTTGTATCAAAGCTTCTTCATGAGGAGGGGATAAATCAATGTCTTTACTAAAGGGTTCATCCCAAAAAGTAGAATCATCCACAATGGTTTCACGAGGAAGAGAGTAATCAACATCCAAATCCAAAGGTTCGTCCCAAATAGGAGGATTATCATCCCTACCAATAAAGCACATTTTAGGACCACCACAACTCACTAAAGCTTGATCCCTAAAGGGGAAATAAGGTAAATTGTATTCTAAAGTAGGCTCATAGAAAAGACATATATTAGGAGAAGAATTAACATCAATCCCTAACTCATCTTTCTAAAGGTCAATTGAAGAGGCTATGGAGGAGAGTGAAATAGGAATAGGATCAATGGAGATCTCATTGAAAAAAAATTTATCCTCACATCCATGTACCTCATTAATGGATCTATCATCTTTTGTAAGAAAGACCTCATCAAATTATTCAAAACAAAAATCATACATGTTGAACACAAAGTAATACTACAAGCATGAAAAATGTAAATATTTTTGTATTTTTAAAGAAATTTTGCAATTTTTTGGCATTTTTGAAATATAAATGCAAGAGCATAAAATAAATCTACTTTTGTAAGCATGTAAGATCTAACACAAAATGTAAATCTAACACCAAAAAGAAAGATTTGTCTATCATGGGTTCACCAAAATGTAAGATGAAGGTGAACACACAAGATAATACAAAGGGAAATCTAACACAATAGGGAATCTAATTCCACAAAAGAAAGGGGTAAGCATGTTGGGTTCACCAAAATGTATCATATAAAATATGTGGTGGGGTCCCAGAATAATGGTTTGCACATAAAAGAGACCCCAAAACTGATATTTGCATATACATGAAATTGTAATGATATGGAAAGTAAATGTAGAAGGAAAATATTGAAATGAAGAAATAAAGGTACTTACCTCCGAAAAAGAATTGGCTTAAAACCCTGCCAAACAGTCTTAGAAACTGTTGATTTTGGCAAAACACAAACCGAAATTGCGAGATCTAAAAAACCCATAAATATTTTTCTTTTATGAGAAAGGTCATCATTGACCTTAGGGCCGGGTAAGATCTTACCCTGAGGTACAATCTTGACCCCCACTGAAGGTCGTTAGTGACCTAAAACAACTCTGATGAAAATTATGTTCATGGATCCCAAAAGTTTGACGAAAAGGGTATCCAAATCTGCACTAATATTTGTTGTCCCGCACCTGTACCTTCCAGAAAAATGGTTTTGTTTGTTGGGCGGGAGGACTTTGCCTTAGTCAAACCCCAATTTAGGAATTAACCTTGAAATTAAATTGAAATTATAGAGATAAACAAAGTAAATGGAACAATTCACCTTTCTTATGTTGAAATCCTTGTGGAGGATTCGAATCCTTGAATCCACAAGTATGGATGCTCCAAATGAATGTAGAATTGAATGTAGGATGTCTCCAATCAATTTTCTTTAGATCTTCAAAACCAATCTTGAATGGATCTTGAAATAGGAAGAGGCTTGGATGAATGGGGATGGAGAAATCTTCAACAAGAGGGCTCCATAGAGATTGAATCCTTTAATGGATAACAATGGATCTCCTTGATGAATTGGATCTTGAATGCTTGAATGCTTGAATGCTTTACTTCTCCTTCTTTCTTGCTTGATTGCTTGTTTTCTTGAGAGATTATGAGGATGAGAGATGAGATGAGATAATGAGAGAGGAAGGCTTTCTTTTATAGTGATCTAGGGCACAAACTTCTAGAGGGGCCACATATGAGAAATAAATTCCCATTGGGCCCATACCCCTAGAAATGAACCTAGATTAAATGCAATTTAAGAATTTATCATTTCAGAGATCAAAACAGCCAACCCGAAGGCGGGAAAACAATTCTTTTCAAAACTCGACATCTGGAAATCATGGAACCTTGAAATTTGGACCTTGGGTCAAGGTCAAGGTTGACTTTTGATGAAAATGGTCAACTTTGACCCAAAAGGTTGACATTGACCCAAAAGTCAAGAATCTCAGTATTTCAAATTAGGATGCCAGAATTATGTAGAAAAGAAGTGGAAAATGTGGCAGAATAGGGGAAAAAGCCAGATCCAAGTCAAAGACCCATTTAAGGTGTTCCACATGACCCCAAACCACTTACTCAGAGGGCTAAACTTTCTTAACATGGAAGTGCTTCCATTTTAAGATGATACAATACCCACTTGGTATACATTTCTTTTTAGTAGGAATGTTTAAAAACCATATTTTTAAAATGTGTGTTTTGGGACCATACCATAGCCATGTACAACCACCATATTTTGACCTAAATAAATGAATGTTTACAAATCCTTTTGGGGAAATATACCTAAGACACCAAAGATTGATGAGCATATGTTTTTTTATTTTTTATTAAATATATTTCTTTAATTAATTTTTAATTGACTATAAAACACATTTTCAAAACCTATGGTGTACAACCACCATAATTTGATGAAAATTTCATATTTTTCAAAAAAAAAAAAAATCTTCAAGAAAATTGTATGTAGATTGATGTGATATAATTTATTTTCCAAAAAACCTAAAAACAAAAAAATTATTAAAGTTTTAGTGAACCTCACTATTTTACATTTAGGTACCACTTTTAACTAATAAATAATGAAAAAATAGTAAAAATTATCATATCACTATGAAGTTTACATTTTTGAAATCAGGACTGTGAGAATTCTAATGGGTTTTTGTTTCGTAAAAAATATGATCAGGGAGGCCCTCAAAAAATTACAAGGTAGAAATCTGGCATTCCAGTGCCTTAACCAAAATTTTGGAGGTCAAGGTATAGGTTCAGTTCCACCAAGCCTAAACCAAACCTATTTTGAAATGAAATATGAAGCGGATGTGTGTTTCCCACTTATGTCTTAAGAAATGGGTGCTCGTTATTTAAAATTCAAAAAATGAGCACCGGTTTCTTTAAAAAAAATTAGAGTGTTAAAATGCATTTCTAGTCATAAAAAAATTAGAAATAGGCACCTATTTTGAAATGGGTAGCTATTTTTCAAAAGAAGGCACCTATTTTTTGAATTTTGGATCAGGCACCCAAACCTAAATCGGGTGCCCATTTTTTGAAAATGGGTGTCCATTTCGAGCGACATCTTCCAATTCTACAAGACTTCTTCTGAATTGGCATCCAACTTCTTGCACTTACCCACCCATTACACTCCTCAATGTCTCCTACAAGAGTTTGGAAAAAATGTTGGAAAAATGATGGAAAATATTCTTCCTCAGGTGACCTCTTTGACACAAACCATTTTTGTGAAGAACTGTTATATATTCAAAAATTTGCTAAATTTTTGGGAAGCTATGAGCTAGGAAAGAGATTCTAGTCAATAGATGTGCATGTTACTTTTGGATTATGAAAAATAATATGATAGGATTGGGTGGGGGTTCATATTCATGATGCTCTAATGCATGGGTTTTGACAAAATTTTCTACCAAATGATCTCAATCTTGTTGAATGATGCCAAAGTCTAAGTTAAAGTGAATGGTATTAGATCAAAATTATTCCAACCTTTTAGGTATATTAGATAGGAGTGTCCACTTGCACTAGATCTATTTGTTATTGTAGTAGATTCCCTTTACTAGTTATGAGATAGCTCCCTCTCTTTCTAGGTTCAAAGGGGTTTTACTTCTTAATGATGATGACCTCACCAATGTTCAGTTTGCAGATGACATAGCTATTATAGTTAACTAGAAGAATAAAATGTTAATGTTCACTAATGAACAAACTGAATGTGTTTTGTGTTAACTCTAGTAGAAATTTATCCTTACCTAAGTATATCATGGTTGGATGGAATGACCATCCTCTAGATTGGTGTATAAAATTATTCTTATCTTGGGGGTGGGGGGAAACCACCAAGTTGGATACTTGGAAATTCCTTTTGCAATTAACCCAGACCTAAGGGAGATGTGGGAATGGATCAAAGGTAAAATTAACAATAAATTTGGAAAGTGGAACACCCACTATCTCTCCCTAGTAGGAAAATTCAAAGTTTTCCTATTTATCATGTCTTCTTATACTATATACTTTGCTTCAACTTGGCTCTTTAACCAATATCAATTCAATTATATCCAAAGATAGATTAGAGATTTTCTATGGTTAGATGGTAGAGGTAATAAGAAGATGCATGATGCAAATTAGAAGTGGTGTACCATGAGTAAATCTGTTGGTTTTTTAGGGTTGAAGGACTTGAGAACTTAAGGGATTGCTAAGTTAGTAGTCAAAATGAGTTTCCAAGGTAGTCCAAGCTAAGGAACCTTGGAAGGTCTTGGTAAGATATAACATTACTAGAGTTGTTCCTCTTAAATGATCCTTCTATAAGGGGTTTCACTTAAATGAGTTATTGGTAGGCCACTTCCCTTTTAATGTTGTTGGCTCCAATGTATTCAAAACTATTTGGAAAGGGTGAGAAACTGTTAGAGAGAGAGTTTCTAATAACAATACTATGGACAATGACAATTTGATTTGTGGGGAGAGATCAATTTAGTGGAATTTGATGCATGGGGGTAAACACTTGATATTAATCTAAGGATTATCAACTAAGAGCTGGATAGCTAAAGGTATAAAATGTTTCTCATACATTATGAAAGATGACAAGTTAATATGTTGGAATGATCTGGGGAAGAAGTTCTATATTTCCCATACACAGTGGAAAACCTACTTAGTTGTTACAAAAGCCCACACCTCTCTATCCCTCCCTAGGGACTCTACTCTAAATGAATATGGAATGAACTACTATAAGTAGCTGGATGATACCTATCTCCCTAATACCAAGGCCAAATATATTTATATCGTCATTTCTGACAACTAAGGCATAATTCCTCCATGTTAATTCTTGTTTAACTACATACATTAACCTTTTGAGTTGGGAAGTTCATATTTATTAACCTCTAGACCAGTATGATTGAACCCTAAAAAATATTTTTGAATGGAATCTCCTACTACACAAACTTCTAGTCAAAATATCCAATGGGGAACCAAACTTGTGCTCCTTTTGTAGATTCCCTAAATCTATTTATCATGTCGATTCAATAACTCTTCACAAAACGTATCTTTACACTTCATTCACAACAAAAGGGTATCATGTAATTGTTCACACGCTAGGATGGGTGATGACCTATCATAAATCACAAAAATTATTACAACAATACCTTCTATTATTATTCCAATCGTTGCATCTACTCAAGTGCCCTATTTACACTGCATATTGGGCTTGCAGAACTTCAGAAACATGTAGCTATGTCCAAATGAAGCCAAAAATCAAGCGATCACCATAGAATCTTTATCATAGATCCCAAAGAATATATCCTTATTCTCACAAACTATAAAGATAAGTATCATATGCTTGCTGACCAAACTAGTAGGACAATATCCTACAAACTATCTCTGTACATAGACATTTGTCACATAGCAGATTATCAAAAACTTACTTCCACTTCAAGCAATCATCACATAAATATGTGTTGCTAATAATGACAACATATACAGGATCATGCACTCCTCACTTGCCCACAATCTTCCCCTTTTGCATTGATGGAAACACTTTGTGAAAAGTGACTAAGTGTCCATTGCCAAACTATTATCGATACATTCCTTAAATAAATTTTTCACAACTACTTATGCCCCTTTGACATCAATGGAAAAGGTGTATACAAAAAAAATGTACCTATATAGAAAGCGAAAATTTGGGACTGCACACCAAAACTTGCACCATGTGAAGTATGTCTTGCAAGGAGGTTTCCAAGGTCTTTACATTTGCTTCCCATATTGTCTTCAATGTCTTACCAATATGAATTAAACCATTTATTGCAAAGGATGATATCTCAACATCCTTTAGTATAGTATGCATAGATACACCAAAAGATTTCTTTGTTGTCTCCATATCCGTAAGTTGCTTCTCCAAAATTGACAGTTTAAGAGTAATCAAATTCCTCAACTCATTGAATCTTATCAACACTATTTAATTCTCATATTGTAGCACATTGATCTTATTCAATAATTTGGACACTTCCTTGTCCAACTCAGTAATTGATTACGAGGAGGACCCACAATTCTTCGCTAAGTTATCTAGTGTCTTCTCATTATTTTAAATTATGTCTACCACATTTTGTACATACTTAGAAGGATTTATATAGTAGATGCATATTTTATTCCCATGCACAATACAAGTCCTAATCCTAGAGATGGTGGTATATAAAATGGCTAGATCCCACATTATTGACTTGCATACCTCTGCAAATTTATTCACCATGAACTCTTCTTCAATTTTCACAGTTGTGGCCTTCTCCAAAGATGAAAAATGATTATCAAAATCATCCAAGACTTTGTTCATGTTATCTAAAGTATCATTTCCTTGAAAGGTAACAAGAATTGGAATTATTTTATTGATGGTGTCAAAGGCTCTGTCCAAGACTTTTGCCTTTTTCTCTGTCTTCTTTTGTGACCTCTCCTTATCCTTAGTGAAGGCCATTATGGACAACTACATCAGTTGATCTTTATCTAGAATATCTAAATTCTCATCACCTTTTAGTTTCTTCCCTAGATCACTTGCCAATAATGGGTCAACAAGTACTTATTCCTTAACCTTAGGTTGATCATAACTGGGAGCCAAATCTATCTTCTTTCCATCCTTTCCTTTTTCTTCTTGCTTTCCTTAAGCCATTATCTCTCTTTTCTCTTCTTCAGTCAGTGTTCCTAGATCTATCAATTTAACATTAGTGTCATCTAACTTAGGAGAATTCTCTTGAAAAGGATCATTATCCTGTCGTGATGTATTCAAAGATATAGGTATACCTGCCACAAAGAAGTCTAGTTGCTGCATTATACTATGAAATTTATCAGTATTGTTGTTATCCTTGGACTTTTCTTCTTCTATTCTGACTAATTTGGACGAGGCTCCAATCATTACTACCTTTGGTTTGGTTCCCTTAGGGGGATATTGTTTTACTGGTCCTTCTTCTAGTAACAACTTATCAATGAATTTTGTGTGTCTTTTTCTAAAGCTCTCTACTTCCTCTCTTCTAATCTATTAAATAATTCTTTTGGAATAGTACCTTCAAGCTCAATCAGATTCTTCTTAAAGGTTAAGATATGATTTATCACAATATCTTCTATCTGAAATTTTTCCTTCTCATCATACCTTTCATAATATTTTTGAAATTGATTCAGCTTGCCCTTCTCTACTATCCTCTTTGCTAACATATTCAGTTCTAGTTTCCACAATTGTCTCTCAACATGTTTCTCTTGAATAGGTTTTTCTATCTTCTCTTCTTCTCTCTCTTCTTTCTTATTCTCTTCTTTCTTCTTCTTTGTTGGGGATTCTTCCTTGGGTGGGGTGACCAAGGTTTTCCTTTTAGGACTAGGCCCGAAACTCATCATCTTGGGTCTAAAGGATCTTGTTGTCCTCATAGATTCTTCTTCTTGTTTTTCTTCAATTTTGACTGTTGCAGTCCTCTATGATGTTCTCCTAGAAGGGGTAGGAGATTGACCTTGTGTTGTGACCAATACTAGAGGTGGATCAGAGATGATTACATGTTCTAGAGAGTGTATCGGTATAGGCTCTAATCTTGTCTATTCAATAGTCCTTCCAAAGACCTTTTTTCTTATATCTACCATAAGTCCTTTAGGTACCCCTTCTCCTTGAGAAAATTTGTCAACAAATTTTCTATTTTCCTCTTCCTCTCACCCTTTGAAAATTCTTCTCTAATTTTTAGAGACTTCACCTCATAAGTTCCCTATCTTTCCTTAGTGGGATCTATCTCATATGCAATGATATATTCAATGTGAAAAATCAGGATTTGAGATCTCACCTCATATCCCATTTGGGGACACCATCACACTGTAGGTTCAAATGCCTCAACAAATGTGGAATCAATTTCTACCATAAAGTAGATAGTTTCTTTGTATTTTTTCACTAATCCCTTAGGTATCCTCTCCCTTTGTTTCATTTCCTTTTGAAATAATTTCAACATGCCAAATATTTTACCATCTACCCACTTCTTATCCTGTATTTTATAATATTTGTTGATCTCGGAAGTGGTAGGTTCATCTTCTTTCCACACACAAGGATGCATGCCAAGAAACTTGTGTACAATATGAAATAAAATATGCAATATCAATGACCCAAATCTGAATGTATTTAATTTATCATGTTTTAACCTTCCCAGATTTTCCAGTAGCTACAATTCGAGGATCTCACAAACATCTGAGGATCCATGTGGATTATTCCTATGGAAAAAGAGTTCACTCTATTTCTATAGTGCATTTTGTAACCAAGGATCATCATGATCAACCTGACATCCTTCTTCTTGATTTCATTGATAGCCATAGCTCTTTTATCCCATTTGGATCTAGTCAAGGTCTCAACTTCCTTTTTAGTGTTCTTCGTAGCCACATGAATCTTTCCTACATTCTCTAAACTAGTGACCAGTCTTTATTAATCTTCATTGGTTGGTCACCAATCCAAAGGAACTAATCATGGATCCTGCTAAGCACAATCTTCATCCATTCAAGCTCATCAAACTCATACAACTCAATATAAGGAAAAATGTTTAAATAGGTTTTCTAGTCTCGCGAATGAAGACTTCAATTTTCCATCCTCATCCAACATGTTTAAAAACTCACTTTGCATCTCTATGTCACCAATTGATTCATATTTATAGTTTATATAAGCCCTAATATATTATACATCCAACACTCTATGTGGATTTTGCAAAAATCCACCCTCTAGGTCAGCTTCTATCAAGTTAAACAAATGTTTCTTGAATTTATACCTAGTCCTTTCCTTTACATCAAAAATATGAGGTCTCTATGATTTCACACTGCTAAAACTGAAAATCAAGCTCATAGATGTACCTCATAGTATTTATGTAAAGGAAAGAACTAGGTATAAATTCAAGAAAAATTTGTTTAAATCGATGGAAGCCGACCTAGAGAGTGCATTTCTGACATAAATAGTTTTGCAAAGCATTTATGAAACCTTCAAGAAGTATATCCAAAAAGTTGTTTAAAAAATCAGTCACCCATACAATAGTGGTCAATCTATCCAAAATAACTTTTAGGCCTTGTGATTTCAGATATATTATCAACATACAACCATGCAACTATACACAACTTTGCAGACTATGAATCTGCATATTAGGGGTTGGATAATTAACTAGTGAATTTCTCCAATGCTCCCCCCTAAGGCCATGCTTGGCCATTTAGGTTGAAATAGAGATATTAACATCAAGCAAAGATCTAGTAGCATTTACTGACTCTTCTTGACCATTTGAATCTCTCTAGTTTTTTTCCTTCCATACTTTGCTATTATATTTACTTCCTTCTTTTCTAAAAATGAGATCAAACTCATCCTTATACTTTTCTAAGATCTTGCTAGTATCACCAATGTTCTATATTGCTATAGATGGTATTTTTTTACCAACTAGTCTATTATATCTACAATACTTGACTATGTTTCCCTCATTATTGCACTTGAAAGAAGTAAGAGGTGGTCTTCTAGGCCGAATCCTATCTTTTCTAACTTGAAACTTACAGTTCCTTGCAATGTGCCCAAGATTATTGCATTTGTGACAAATGATCTCATTGGATGTAGTAGGTTGTCTGGCATAATCTTGTCTCTTCCATCTTTCATGTGGTTTTATACATTCATTTCTTCTATGCCCATATGCACAACAATTAAAGCAATAACTATAAAAAGGTTTAAGAACAATCTTACTTTTATAATCTTTCATTGTGTGACCAATTTTGTTGCATTCAAAGCATCACCTTCTAAAGGGTTTGATCTTCTCTCTAGGTTTCTCATTCTGATTAAGTTCTTCTTACTGATCGGGTGTCTCTTCTATCCTACCTTCTAGTTTCTCCTCCCAAGATTTGGAATATTCAACTTCATTAAAGGCAACTCCTATCTTGTCACCTCTAGGTTTTTGTTTCTCTAAATGTTCATCAATTTTTTTTACTATTCACATGAAGTTTCTCAATGTGATTCTTTTCTTCAACAAGTTCTCCCTTAATGATGATATTGTAGCTCTCCAATTCTTCATACTTGGTTTTGACATTATTTATTTCTAGCTGTATTCTTCCCATCTGTACATTTGCACTCTTTAGGACCTCTTCAATTTTTCTCTTTTGTTCTCTTTCTTGTTGGATTTCCTTAGAAATTTGCAGAGTAGTGACTTCACATTCATATTTCAATGCCTCCTTTTCCTAATTAAGTTGTTCAATCAGATCTGATGTATCATTTTTAGGTTCCTTCTGTATATTTTCCATATGTTCTTGCCTTTTGCTCCTTGAGAGTTCAAGGCACACTTTCAACTTCTCGATGTAGTCTTCATCTCTTCTTAGCTTAAATTTTAATTCCACATTATCAACATTAACCTTTTCCAAGTCCTCAAGTGCTACCTCAAAGTTTTCTTCCAAACTACTTGAATCCATTAGGATCTCTCTCAAGTTGTTAGGCATTCTTCCAAAGAGCCTTGCGCTCTGATACCAATTGTTAGGGTCAAGCAATACTAAGAGGGGGGGGTAAATCAATATTGTAGCACTTTTATTATTTATAAACCAATTCAAACGTAACCATACAATAACTAAAATGAGAAGAACATACACATAAAGTAAATAACTCATAATACCATGATTTATTCCCAAGAAAACCTTGGTCAAGGGAAAACCCTGGTGGGGATGGTACCCACAAATGATGCACTAAAATTATTTTGTCCTTGTTAGGAGACCTTGCACTATTAGGAGTAGAATATTAAAATAGTACATATTCTTGTTAGATGAAAAAACCTGTTAGGGGTGAATACAAAATGGAGCTCATTGCTCATACAAAGGACTCATTGTCTAGCATTACAAAAGAGTTCTACAATAGAAAAAATAAACCGTAACAACATCTGTTATACTAAATTAGTTCCAGATGAAGCTCACAACAATAATCACAGAATCTCCACTTTACTCAGTCATCCAAGGTTCTCTTTTTCACTACCTACTACTTCGCAACTAAAAGCCTTCACATATAAATACCCGATCAACTTTATTTCCATGTTAGCTCAATGATTCTTTACAAAACATGTCTTTACACTTCATTCATAGAAAAATGGTATCATGCGATCATTCATACACTAGGATAGGTGAGGACCTATCATAAATCACAAAAAATATTACAAAAAGAACTTCTATTATTATCCTAATCACCGTGTCTACTCAGGTGCCCTATTTTCACTGTATATTGTGCTCGCACAACTTCAAAAATATGTAACTCTATCCAGATGAAGCCAAAAATCAAGATATCACCATAGAATATTTATCATATCCCAAAGAAGTTATACTCAGATGGGCACCCTCCTAAGAAGTCCCGATACTTCACATTTGTGTGCATTACCTTGATGTAATGAGTGCCAAGTGTTCGATTCATTCTCATGAGAGATGGGTTCTAGTGAACCACTTCTCATGAAACATGGGTTATGAGTTTGAATAAAAAACAATATTGTTTAATCCTAAGAGAAATATCAAAATTTGACTTTCTTTGGAAAATATTTCCTAGTCATCAATTGATGAGCTTAAGGGGCTTTATAATGAACGATACATAAGGCACAACACTTGTTGAAGGTTTTACAAATGGGATTGCAAGCAAAGTGGGATTAACCTAAGAGGAAACTCCATGTTTATGTCCACTTGACCTAGAGTAGTACTAAGATGAGTGAGCTCACATGAAGTCCCAATGCTTCACTTCTATGAGCATCACCTATATGTGCAATGAGTGCCAAGTGTTCCATTCATTCTCATTAAAGATGGATGCTTGTGAACCACTACTAATGAAACATGGGTCAATGACTTTGACTAAAAAAATACAAAGTTGAATCCTAATAGAAATATCACAATTTGACTTGTTGTGGAAAATATCTCCTACTTAATGTTTATATCATCTTTTATAAAACACTATTATGAAACTATTAAACTCCTAAATTTGATGGCTGTTTTTTTTGGTTACTTTTATGATATGATATAATAAACAATATAAGAAAATTGCATGATAGGAAATGAATTACTCTAGATACATAATCAAATATTTTATAGAATTATTCTTTTATATGTTTCATTTATACTTTTCAAATCGAATAAAATGATTTCTTTTGGGAGTCTTTTATGGGATATTATAATTATCTCCATTTTATTTCTCATCATTAGACGAAAGAGATGGTATTGCACAACATAAAAAAAATCACAATTTAAAATTTCCTATGAAATGGATTTGACAACTTAAAAATTATGTAAATGGTCTTCCATTTTTTACTATCAAACCATAACACATTCAAATTGAATAAAATGATTTCTTTTGGGAGTCTTTTATGGGATATTATAATTATCTCCATTTCATTTCTCATCGTTAGACGAAAGAGATTGTATTGCACAACATAAAAAAAATCACAATTTAAAATGTCCTATGAAATGGATTTGACAACTTAAAAATTATGTATAGGTCTTCCATTTTTTACTATCAAACCATAACACAAAACAATGATGCAACTTTTTAGAAATCTCTCCACCACATATATAGTTTTTCAGTATTTAGATTGTTGAACTTGTTTTGCAGAGGAGGAAAAAAGAAGTACAACTACATGTATATAAGTGACAATGTGTAATGTATTTTTTCTTTCAGCTAAAAGTTCTTTATAGAATTAGAAATGAGGATGGGTAGAAAGTTTTAGACATTTTTATAAACACAAAATGTTTATAGTTTAAGCTTCATGTCTATGTAGATTCAAATTATTTTCAAGATCTAGAATTTATATTTACATTCACAAAAAGTGTCTTAATAAGTTTTCTTAGGTGTTTAATATTTTAGATTCAATCATAGTAATCTTTCAGTCTTTAAAAAAATGATATCTCTTGACATATTTTACACAATTTTTTAGAATATAGGTATGCTAGTATTAGACAAATAAACAATAAAATAGAAAAAATAAAATTAACAAAATAAATCTAAAGACATAATAAAGATAATAAAATAACTATAAAGAAACTAAAAACTAAATATATACAAAATAGAAATAAATATAAAAATAATTAAATATAAATTTAAAAATATAAATCAACAACACCACTTAAAAATGAGTAAGTTCACACTACCCCATTTTCATTCCAATCTAAGATTAATATGCTCACAAAAATAATTAACTAGCACTTGTACCAAAAGGAGGTACAATGGTTACACCAATAGTAAGATATATACTTTGAATATTTTTTTTGGACTGTACAAATTGGAGGATAGTGATAATAATGCATAGTATACCAGGGTATTTACATAAATTAGTAGTTAAGATCCTTCCCATAAGTCACCTAGGGTCCTTCACTAAACATTCTAATTGTTTACAATATAAAGAAACGGTTAACTTATTGTAATTTTCGTAATTCTTTCATCGATTTGTATATTTGTGAAATGAAATGTTTGTATAAAAGCAATACGCTTGAAATGAATGTAAATTGTTTCAAATTTTTTTGGGGGGGTCCTATGGAACTTTGGGTAAACATTGACTAATGAATTTCATTTTCCTCTCTTTCTACTTGCATCTTTTTTGAGCTAAGCATAGGTCATAACAATGTTCTTTTGTATGCAATGTGTGAACTATGAGGACATCTATTTCTTTGATTCTATGTGGAAGTACCTTTAAAATATTTTTTTAATGTCATGTGCAAAGCTAATCATGTACCCAATGTATCTGTATCGGTCTCTAAAAGTATTTGTTACTTACATAGTATTGTGTTTAATTTCACAATGAGAATGTGATAGATTAAGTTTTCCAATACATCATTTGTTGTAAAAAGTAAATCATTTGGCGTAGTCTTTATGGTAGTGCGACATTTTACCTTGAAGATATCCTCAAATTCATTAACTTTTAGATAGTTAGTATAACCAATGCCAAGGGGTAATAATAGTAGACCTCTTTTTTGGTCGTATCAATCAATTAAAAAATGAAAGAAATGGCACAAGTAAATAGTATGATTTCCAAATTCTAAAAATATGTAGACATACTAAATCCAATCTATCAAGTAGAATTAGTTATACTACACAAATGTTTAATACTATTTATTTTCTTTTTCAAATGAAAGAAAAAAAAAATGAGCTACAAATGAAATATGCATGTATTGTGAACATATTAGATTTTTTTTACAATTTATTAATTTATGTGTTAAAAGTTTCTTTAAATTTATTTTTTTATATTTGACATAAATAATATTTACGAACTAAAAATAATAAAACAGAGTTAATTTTTTTATAAAAAAAACCTATTCTCTTATCCCAAATAAAACAAGGGCTGCATGCAGCTGGAGTCCCTGCCTAAGGTGGGGAGAAGGAGAGTGTGTGCAGCCAGTATCTACATGGGCCACTTTGTAGTAGAATCTTTGGCGTACTCAGAATTGGAATATATAGGATGTATTTGTTAGATTTCCAATGACAACCAGATTCAATAAGTTTTAAGGATGTTTGAGGGTCGATTTCAGACAGGCTATAGAGAATCGTTTCTTAAAAAGCTTTTACCTGCAAGTGCCTCAACAAGATGAGATCCCTCTATTGCAGCATGCTCTAGTTGGTTCCATGGAAGAGCTGTGTGCATTTCAAAATGAAGAAGGGTGTGTCTCTGTCCTTGTCTAATATGGTTGTGAAACCTCTTAGGTAAAAATTAATCTGATTGATAAACTGGAATTAAATTTTAAATGTACATTTCAATCCATCTATAACCCTCCATTTCCCTCTAAAATCATGAGCCTTTGGTTATCCTAGGGTTTGAAGGTGACGAAGCAGGGCGGGATCTTCTAGGGTCAATTCTGGGCAGTCTGTAGAGAATCCTTGCTTGAAAAGCTTGTGCCTATACAGATCTCTTCAGCATGAAATCTCCATTTGGCTCCATGGAATAGTTGTGCACATTTAAAAGCAAAGAATGACATGTCTCTGTCCTCTTCTCTAAGGTTGAAAATATGGTTGTGAAACCTATTTAAGAAGACATTGTTGACATCTAGCTTAATATTTTGTATAGATTTGTAGAAACAGGTGGTGATATATAATGGGTACTAAGCGCTATTTTTTCTGAATGCAAAGCTCATCAGCTCCTTGGCGGAGGCAGTGACGATCTCTAATGATTCATGTGAACCACTATAAGTCTTGTTTATGAGCATTTAGGATATTTTTGCGGAGTATCATTAATTTTTGTTCTCATACTTTTTTATATAATTGATTAGTATTGAAAGCTTTAATTTGCTCACAAAGGTTTAGGAGGTGAGAATCATAAATATCGTTGCTTTGTTGAGTACTTAGTGAGTTCTGATTTTACCATGAAGAGATTAAGCTGCATAAATATCAGATACATTTTAGTGACATCATTTCATTAGTAACTGCTTGGTAAATTGCATATCAGATTGTCTATGGATAGAATGACCATATCATTACGCTCATCCTTCTCATAGGATAATGACCATGTGACCTTACATAATTCTAATTTTAAATACCTAGAATTTCCATTTCTCTGTCAAACAAGGGTTTCAATCAAACTTAAGATACAATATTTTCTACAAATGCTTATATTAAAGTTTTGTTGTATGTTGTGACAGTTTGTTTGTTGGAACAGTTTTCATAAAACATAAGATTCGCCCACGTCTCTTACATAGGAATTGAACTTAAACATATTGCAGATTTCATACAACTAATGCATGGTCTCCTAAGATACTATAGGCTACATAACGATTAAAAAAACATCAAAACCCAAAACAAATTGATGACAACCATGAAGAATAGTGCACAACATAAACAACAAATAAACAATAGTGGCAGAATTCATCAGCTAAGAAAGTTGGGACATTTTTTACAAAACATAAGATTCACCCATGTCTCTACATCGGAATTGAACTTAAACATATTGCAGAATTCATGCAACTAATACATAGTCTGCTAAGATACTATAGGCTACATAATGATTAGAAAAACATCAAAACCCAAAAAAAATTGATGACAACCATGAAGAATAGTGGACAACATAAATGACACATAAACAATAGTGGCAGAATTCATCAGCTAAGAAAGTTGGGACATTTTTTATAAAACGTAAGATTCTCTTATGTCTCTACATTGGAATTGAACTTAAACATATTGGAGATTTTATAGAACTAATACATAGTCTGCTAAGATACTATAGGCTACATAACCATTAGAAAAACATCAAAACCCAGAGCAAATTGATGAAACTATGAAGAAGAGTGCAGAACATAGATCATGGGTATGCAAGAGCCACTACAATGGTGCAAAGGAATAGCACAAGCACTAAAATGCATGCTCTGGCCATTGCCCCATTAGAAGAGGGTGCAGGGGTAGGGGCAGGGGCAGGGGCAGGGGAAAGGGTAGAGGAAAGGAGGTGGAGAAAGAGGGGTGTGGGGCACTGGAGATGGAGAAGGAGATGAATCGGGAGGAGGAGGTGGAGGAGAAGAATGGGTGTTGTTGGCAGGCAAAACATCACTAATTCCATGACATGCAATGGAAAGTAAGGCACTGCAAACATTGGGGACAACAATTCAGACATTATTGAGAGTGAAGTTGCGTCTACCATGGTTGGAGACAGTGAGGGTGTAGTTAGGGTTAGAGGAAGGGATGATGGAGCTAGTGGGGAAGTATTAGAGGTTGTTGAACCTAAGTTGGGGTGTGAGGGTGTGGAGCAGGAGAAAGTTAGGGAGATCACTGAAGGCGAGAGAGGTGTGGTTAGCAAGGTGGCTATCATTGGTCATCAGAAAAGTCACGTCCGTTGTGAGTATTGGTATGCCTGATTCCAATAGCATTTGCAGGAGCATCACGAATCCGAAGTATGATCCTACCTTCATCTCTGCTAGTGCCACATTCAGGTCCGAGATATTGCTGACATCTGGCCCTTGGACTTGGGCTCTGCCTGCACCCAAAAGAGATAATAGGAGTAGAGTGGTGATGAAATGCATTGGACCCATTTCCAAGATTGTTAGAATGAATGTCACTGCTTCTTCGAAATTGGGATTGCTTTGAATGGAAACTCTTGGCAATTGGGTATAGTATCTATAGAATTTTCTAAGCCAATTTTCCTTGATTTTGCAACTCTTTTGACTGAAAATTGCCTAGAGGGTTTCTTCTTTAGGATAAAACATTGTACCATTCTATTTGTGTTATTGCTGAATTGCACCAAAGACTTACACAAAAAAATATTTATCCCCGGCATCCCTGGCATGAGTAAACACAAGTATATCTTTTTCTTTTCTATGATTGTCAATAACAAATCCTTTCCATCTTTTATAAAGATGGAGAAACACAAGTACAGCAGAATTTTACATGCCATAAGTGACCACTTGGTCCCGTGAGAATCACATCTTTAAAAACCCTAAAATTCATTTTGCTACAAACTTGGCAACTATTTCCTGCATCTAGTGAAGTGAAATTCAATTCAATCATAAACAAAGACTAGAAATTCTCTTTGCAGATAAATGAACGCAAGAAACATTAATAATTCTTCTACAGGAGATATCTTTTCTTCAAATGTTTTCATTTTTCTTTGTAAAAAATCCTTATGATTATGTTAACTTCACAAACCCTAAAGTTAATTATGCCTACAAACTCTGTAGAAATTTATTGCATACGTTAAAATAAATTTTAATTGAATCCTAAACAGAATACTGGACTACACGTTCAGTGTAATAGAAAATGACAAGGAAATATTCTTGCCAAAAATGAAAATAACAAACATCATAGGTGATTATTCAATAACAAACCTCTTTTGGTTGGATATTTTCCTAAATTCCCATCACAGGGACCATCAAAATTAAAACTATGGATAGCTCAAGCAGCCTAGCAGAGGAGAATGAACTCATGTCTCCAACGCTTGAATTGCCATAAGATTTATCAAGTAAAAATCGAGTGCAAAATTATCACAGAAGCCTTTAGTATTGTGAACCATAATCCAACACAGAAGCCTTCAGCCTGAATCACTAGGCTGATAAAAATGTTAAAAAAAAATCTAAAGAGTGAAACTTGTTGAACAAATTTCACGAAGAGGACCGGTTCATGACATAGGCCTTTTGGAAGAGTCTCCACCTAACAGCACATGCAAAGACGTTTCAAAGAGAAAGGATGCCTTGATAAAAATGTTCCTGCCGCGTAGCCCATCTTCAGAATGTCATTTGTAACGGCTATCACATTTTCTCTAATATTTCCATTGGAAAAAGAAAAAGACTACCGGGAAAAATGGCAGTAGCCAATAGGAAAAAAAGAATTTATATTTTTTATATTTGTTTAATTCCAGAATTTTTGAAAGACTATAATTTTGGAAAGATTTTTTATGTTGTGCACTTTCCAAGAAGCCAACTAATGCTCAAAAAAGCTATTAAAAACTATAGTCTCCTGCCTTAAAGGCAGGGACTAATAAGGAAAATTTGAAAAAATGATAGAATAACAAAGAAAGTTTGTGTCACGACAGCTTCATGTTTTTCCAAATCTTTTTAATCGTAAAGTAGACGTATGAGGAATTCAACTCTTGCAAGGGAATATAAATTTAATGTACGTAAAGAGTAAAAGGCGTGGACGGAAAGGAAAACAAAGGGCATTTACATGGAAAGCAAAAATCCAAGTTTGTATGGCACGCTTAAATACTTTATATTGACATCATCACAATTGCGTATGTGGATTTCTTTTCGTTGCCAAGTGCTTTAAATTAGATGTAAACTTTAAGGTATTAAAGTTGTGTTATTGCTTAAATGGTTGGCCTTTCTTCTTTCTTTTTGAGAGTCTTTTAAAAGCAGGATTCTTAGGAAAGGAATCCCTACCTTGCTTGCTAAGGAACCGATGATATAGTTTGTGTGAAAGACATGCCTTATTTTTTGTTGTTTCTTAATTCTTTGGTTCAAATCCTCTCTTCATTTATACATATGTCATTTAATTTGGTGATGACCTAAACATGATCTAAATAGTAACACATTTTTTTATTATTGAAATAATGCAAAAGAAAATAAGAGTATTTATCATATAATTTTTATATAGAAATATAAAACATAAAATTAGGTAGTCATTTTAATTGAATTGTTCATAGCTTTGTTCAATAAAGAAAAATGTTGTGAATTATAGTTGTGTCTTTGAGGTAGCTTCAAATTTTTGAGAATTAAGATGTTTCAATCTTGTAAAATTCTTAGTATTATTACTTTAACTATTAAAAGTTTCATATTTTATTATATTTTATTTTAATTAAATTATCCTCAAATAAAAATGGGGTATTAGATTTGAGGTGACAATATTTACCAAGTGTTGATACTTTTTTTAATATTGTAAAAGAATATCTAAATTGTCAATTTTAATTAGATTTAGGTTGTACTACTTGTGTGGGATCCTATGAGAACTTTATGATAGACCCTTATGATGCATACGAACTTATAAGAAAGAAATTTTTTAAGATTGACTAGCATTATGTTAGATGGTTACACTTGTCATTCAATTCTATCTTTATTTTTAGTACTGGGATTTATCAAATTGAACATCTCTGTTGGTTAGATGCTTATGATGCATTATGGTTATTGGAAGAGATACTATTAATCTATTATTTTTAACTTGTTCAATATTCCTATAAGTGGGTATTGGAATTGGAGTCCTACCAGTAGGTATATTTAGCATAATACAAAATAATTGATAAATTCTAGATTACTCATTACTTGTAAACCAAGTTTTGGAGTTATATATGTTGTTTGAATTTTCAGGTATTAGAATGAGCTAGCTACCAATTACTCCAAAACTTGATGCTAGTGAAACTCATTTGAAAGTTTGTTGTGGAATTATGTTGTAATATTCTTTTTGATTTGATAATACATTGAATAGGCTTTGGAGTGTGGGATTTTTCCCCAAAGATATTTTTTCATTTTAGTATTGGTGTTACATGTTATATTGCATAAGTGACAGAGATTAATCCCATAATCACAAACAAATTCTGCAAACTCTGCCCCTAAGGTGACAAAAACTAAAATAATGTAGAAAGAAGACAAAAGATAGCCATGACTTCAATGCTTGGATACCTATATGATAGAAAATTTATTGACCACAATAAGCCAAAATTTCTTAGTGAGAAGAACAATAAAGAATAATGATAGGAAGTTTAGTTTGAAAATAGATATCTTATTAATAAACATGCATCCTTCAAGATGGGGGTCGACGGGCACAATGAACAAAACTAGATTAAAATAAAATCTTTATTGACACCCTTTTTGATGTAGGAGCATCTTGGGTTCTTGGAAATCTTGCATCAACCAAAAAATTTATTTCATCGTGAGAGAGTGAAGCAATGATCTTTCATCTTTGATAAATTTTGATTTGCCATCTTAACATGTTCAGGACTCTCTGTAGTTCTTATCTTTCAGATCGCACCTCATTTGGTTTAGTACTATTTGAGTTATTCAAGTTTTCCTTCCTCCGTGGCTCATGCTTTGTTCCTTTGATTATCTTCTTATGGTGATCCTATTCACGGTCATGTGTTTGTGTGTTTCTTCGGCCGCAGTCATCATTTTTTAATGTGGACCTATCTAGGATCCTTTCCCTTTGATCGTGTCATGTTTGGATTGAAGACTTGAACATGTTTAGATTCTTTTGGTTGCTTCACATAGCATCTTCCTTTCCTTCCTAGGTTGACCTTGGAGATTATGCATGTGATCATTTCTCATTGATTGTTAATGTGTGCGATCATGGTGCATGATTGTTGGGTCATGTGTGGACCTAAATCTATGTTGATGCCTTCTCTCTTTTCTTTTGGTGGTCTTGTGATCTATTTTGGGGCCGACTCTTATTTCTTTATACACATTCATTTTGAAATATAATTCTTGGCTGACCCTAGTTGTGTGGTTGGGTGCATATGTACTCAATTTGATGTAATTATGTAGGTAGAACTATTACAGTAGTAGTTTGGTTGATCATGAAGCACCGAGCTCTCAGATCTAAAGTCATTTTGTATATGGCCTAAACTAGGAAGGCATTATAGCCCAACATGTATGATGTATCTAATTGAATAAATGATTAATCCTCTCTCTCTCTCTCTATGTGTGTGTGTGTGTGTGTGTGTGTGTGTGTATTTCTTCCGTGTGTGTTTAGCTATGAGGTTGGACATCCAATCTTGGGGTTCTCCATCTTGGTACTACATCAGGTGGTATCAGAGTACGCCTTTCTTTTGCAAGCCTTAGTTGATTTGGTTGTAGGGTGGTAGGTTACTATCTAACCTACAATTGCAAAGGGTTGAAAAGATGGTTTATGGAAGGAGAGATGCAGATCATGATGTGAAGGATATGTTAAGGAAAATTTCTACAAGACTTGAAGCTATTGAGATAGTCCAAAGAAGAGGAAGATTATTGAGGATGATAGTATAGATGAGGTTGAAGAATTGCAAGAAGGAGTAACACCAACACCTATTCTGGAAAAAGGAGAAGAAAGATTCTTGAGAGCTTTGACAAGCATTAATTCCAAACCTCACTTCAATCCTCCTGAGTATAGTGGGAAATTGGATTCAGAAGAGCTGATGAACTAGATCTCTAAGATGGGGATATATTTTGACTATTGAAACATACCATCATACAAAAAGGTGGAGATTGCAAGAACCAAATTGAAGGGACATGCATCCTTGTGGTGGGAACATTTGCAAACTTATCGAAAAAGGAGAGGTGAGGATAAAATCAAGGTATGGGAAAATATGATTAATAAGTTGAAAGGTGAATTTTTGCCCAATGATTATCAGATTATCTTGTTATAGAGAATGCAAAATTTGAAACAAAAGGATAGTTCTGTGAAGGATTATACTGAGGAATTTTATAGGTTAGATATCAGATCTAGACATGTAGATGATGAAGTTGAAATCATTTCTAGGTACTTGAATGGTTTAAGGACTTCTATCCAAGATGAAATCAGTTTGGTCAAGATGAACACCATTGAAGAATCCTATCAATTTGCATTGAAGGCATAGGAGAAATTGAACAAGAGGCATGAGCACAAGAAGAGAGATATAGGTGGAAGATTTCCTAGACACGGAGGAAGATCCTATAGAGAAAATAGTAAATCAGATGAGGATAAGGGAAATTAGGATAAAGGAATATCAGAGTGCAGAGGAGAAAATTCATATAGAGGTAGAGGAAGATATTCAAGTGGTGGTTACCCTAGAGGTAATGAATAGAGGAGAGAAGATAATAATTGGTTCAAGGGAACTTATTTCAAGTGCGGTGAAGAAAGACATAGGAAATTTGAATGTACCAATAGAAACAAAAAGACCGGTAGTAGTAGCAGAAATGCACTTGTGAAGGAAGATTCATGTGATTCAACAAACAAACCTCAAGATGGAGAAAATATGATGATTAGAAGAGCATTATGGAATGAAGGTACTAATGAATATCCTTTGAGGAATGAATTATTCAAAACCAAATGTAAGGTTGCAAGAAAATGTTATAAAGTGATCATTGATAGTGGAATTTTAGAGAATTTGGCATCAAAGTACTTGGTTACAAAGTTACACTTGCAAAGGATGAAGCACCCTAAACCTTATCAGATCTCATGGATCAAGGATGAGCACAAACTTTTGGTAAGTGAGAAATGTCTTGTGAAACTTAAAATTAGGAGTTAACATGATGAAGTTCTTTATGATATTATGCCTATGGATTGTTGTCACATCTTGTTGGGTAAACCATGACAATATGATAGACAAGATTTTCATGATGGAAGGTTGAATATGTATACTATTATAGCTAATGGAATTAAGAAAGTTTTCTTACCTTTGATTTAAGCATCTAGGGTGAAAATTGTAATTCTCTTAGAGTTTGTTTTATTGAAGGAAGAAAATTCATAAGAGATTTGAAGAAGAATGATGTTTATTACACTTTAATTCCAAAGAATCTTGTTTATAAACCAGAAGATGAAACACCTATTGAAGTCAAGAAGTTTGTCACAAAGTATCAAGAGATTATTTTTGATAATGTACCAGATGGTTTACCACTGGTTAGAAGTATTAGTCATTGTATGGATTTGATTCGAGGAGCTAGTTTTCCTAACAAAGCACCTCACCGGTCAACATCAACATAGAATGAGGAATTGAATAGACAAGTTCAAGAATTATTGTAGAAAGGTTTGATAAGAGAAAGATTGAGTCCATGGGTGGTTCTAGTTGTGTTAGCACCTAAGAAAAGTGGTGAATAGAGAATGTGTACTAATTCTAGAGCTATAAACAAGATCATAGTAAAGTACTAGTTGAACCATTGCCTAGGATGGGTGATATCATGGATTGGTTAAGTGGATAAAAATACTTTACCAAAATTGATTTGAAGAGTGGTTATCACCATATAATAATTAGAGAAGGATATAAATGGAAGACTACTTTCAAGAAAAGAGAAGGTTTGTATGAGTGGTTGGTTATGCCTTTTGGTTTAACTAATGCACCTAATACTTTTATGAGGATGATAAATGAATTTTTGAAAAACATCTTGGGAAAATTTATCATTGTATATTTGGATGACATTATAATATTTAGTAAGAATAGGGAAGATAATTTGTTACATCTAAGATAGATATTACATAGGTTAAAAGAGGAGAAGTTACTGATTAACTAGAAGAAATGTTCTTTCGTGAAAGAGGAGATCTAGTTTATTTGGGATTTTTGATCTCAACTGATTGTTTGAAGATGGATCCTAAAAAGTTCAAATTAATATTGGAGTGGCCTACACCTACGAGTGTTGGAGAGGTAATATATTTTCATGGTTTGGCTAGTTTCTACCAAAAATTCATTAGGAATTTCAGTTCTATCTGTAATACTATGATTGAGATGATGAGAGGAGACAAAAAGGATTTCAAGTGGACAAATGGAGATAAAAAAAAGTTTTGAGACATTGAAGGAAAAGGTAGTATGGCTTACATGTTCTTACTTTGTCTGATTTCTCTAAGGTATTCCAAGTTGATTATGATGCAAGTGATAGTGCAATAGGAGCGGTGATGAGTCAAAAAGGTAGACAGGTTGATTTCTTTAGTAAAAAGTTGAATGATGTTAAGAGGAAATATTTTGTTTATGATCAAGAGTTCTATGCTATTTTTCAAGCTTTGAAGAAGTGGAGACATTTTTTGATGCCTAAGGAATTTGTGTTGTATACTGATCATAAAGCATTGTAGCATTTGGGAAGTCAAAGTAAGTTGAATTAGAGACATATGAAGTGGGTTGAGTACCTGTAAAACTTTACATTTATTCTTTAACATAAAAGTGGATTGTCAAACATAGTTGCAGATGTGTTGAGAAGAAGAAGATCTTTGTTGACTGAGATGAGAGTTGAAGTTCTTGGTTTTGATTATTTAAATAATTTGTATGAAATCGACCCTAACTTTCCAGAGAATTGGAGAGAATGTAAGACACCTATCACTGATCAACAAAGAAAGTGAGATGATTACTTCATTCAAGAAGGTATTTTAATCAAGGGAGTTCAGTTGTGTATACCTAGAGATGTTGGAATAAGGAGAGATAGGTACTAAGAGGGGAGGGGTGAATCAGTGCCCACAAAAACTTTAACTCATTAACCTTTCACATCTACAACAGTAAACAGTGATAACCTTCCAAAATAGCTTGTATCTAATACATGTATCATTCATCCATTTAAATTTTGAAAGTAAATAAAATGAAATCAACAATATGACAATCACATAACACAAGTATTTTGGTAACGTAGAAACCCTTGTTAGAAGGTAAAAACTGCGGTGGGGATGACACCCACAAATTCTTCACTATTGCAGATAGAAAAGGTTTTCCTATTAGGGCTACAAGTTTTGATCACTTCTGGTGATCTTACCCTATTAGGAGTAACATATTAGATCAGCTAGATCCACCTAGTTATAGGATTTTAACAATAGTAATGAAGTGTGCACTCGGTTAAGAGATTTACATAAGACTATCAAGTCTACTCTGTTAAGAGATTTTTAGCCAAAAACTCTATTACAATTGTTAGAAACCAATAGGAAATTATTTGCTAATTGAAAAATTAATTGTCTTATACAGATTAGTAAGTACTAAATATATTTCACCTTTACTATGATGATTCTCTGCTTTGAACTGCTTGGTTAGCATGCTCTGATTCTACTTAATCTGATAACCTATGTATACTATTTTTCTCTGTCAAGTGATAGTCTTGAAGTTAGGCAAGTGATTCAAGTGCTCTTTAATTCATACATTAGTTCACATCACAAACGATGCAAACATACATTTATATAGCATACTACTTTATGCTGCTTTAACAAAATTTGGTTACAAATCTTAGACAAGACCCTAAGATCTATGGTATAGAAAAATGACCTAGATCGAACTATTACATAAGATATACATTGCATTAAATGAATATCTTGACAATAAATATTCCTCGATCTTGGTAAAACATTTTTTGATTTGTTGTAATCATTTGCATAGAAGAATGTGCCATGTCTGATTACTATGCCATTTCCTATGATCATTGGTAAACACTGTATAAGCTGCTCATTGTATATTGGTGCTTGGTGTTTACTATCGCTCAGTGTCAATGTCTGCTGGTGCTCAGTAAACTATGTGATGCTCGGTGTATATGCTTAACCAACTGGTCTGTTTTGCTTCTAGTTGCCGACTAGCTCAATTTAAGTAACCGACTGATATACTTTGATAACCTTTGATACTAATGACAACCTTTAATGCTCAATAGAGATAACAATCTCCCCCTTTGGCATTAGTATCAAAACTTGAATGTATATAGACAAAATTTTCTACACATAACTTATATCTCTGCCATATACATATATACTTATCAAAATTTCTATTTACTCCCCCTCAGTGCATGCTCTCGGTAATATGTAGTATACGTAGCATCTATGTACATATTTGGCATATTGACATATACATTGATTTCCCCCTTTTTCATAGTAATGCCAAATACAAAAAATTTAAACTGTATACTCACATCTTGTAAAAAATGTGCGGATGGGTTTTCTTCATAGAATCCAAGAGGTTTTCCCATTCCTCTTTCAAGTTTGTGAGAGCAAGGTGCTCAAGACCAACTTGTGCATGCATGTCAAAGATGTTATCCAACACAGAAATTTCCGGTGTTGCAACAACTTGTTCCACTTTGACAATGTGTTTCTCAAAAATCTTTAGGTATGGAAGGAGTTATGTCTGTTGATTTGTGATCTTCTCTTCTTGTTTCTTGAGATCTGCTATCAACCGCCTAAGTTCCTGAACTCAGTGCATGTGCTTTGAAAAAGCTTGTGGCTCGGTTATAGCTGCATTTGCAGTGGTCTTGATTTCATCTTCCAGACCTTTGATCTTTTCACTGATCTCAATAGTGAAGGTTTCTACAGTGCATAGCTTTAGTAAGAATTGACAAATTAACTGGGTTATAGATTTTATTTTAGTTATTACCTTAGATAATTTGACCTTGTTTATTGCCACTTCTTGGCTAATTCTTTTTGCCAGTTTGTCTTGAATCTTGGATTCTATCCTTTCTTCAATTTTCTTGTTAGCATCAATGTCTGGGGTATTTATCTTCTTGATAAGGATAGCAAGTTGATCTATAATAGGATTATCTTCATCAATGTTCACTTCAGGTACTACCTGTTGTAAGATATCGCTAACATCTATTAATATTTCTTTGCATTTAGTTTCTTGCTTCAAATTTTCTTGTGCTTCTTTTCTTGTACATAGTTCCCCATATTTACTCAATTCCTCAAGGCTAAGGTTCCTTGGGTCATACTCGAGTATTACTATAACTTCATCTAGAGTGATCGACCCTTTTGCTTTCTTTTTCTTCTTCTTCTCTGGTGCAAGGGGTGACTTCTTCACAATGGTGACAACAACCTTGTCTACTACCTTTGGAGTATCCTTCTCGGTTAACACACTCTCTTCCTTTCTCTGCTCCTCGGTAACTTGTGTGTTGGTTGAGTGAGTGGGAGCCTCGGATGTGGTGTCAGGTGGGGTCACCTCAGTTTCCTTAGGCTCATCTTGTGCCTTTTTTTTTGTAGTAGTTACCTCTATTCCTTCAGACTTATGTGTCTCTGTAGGTGTCTTTGTGTCTTTTTCCCCCATGGTATCTTTATGTTGCTTGGGGTCTAAGCCGTCGGGTTGTTCCTGTGAAATAATTTCTACTACTTCTGCTAGTATAGGAAGCTCACTCGGTAATGATGTAAATGCACAATCAATGATTTGAGCTTCATCTTGAGTGTTTTCTAGTGCAATATTTACATCCTCATCATCCTTGTCATCAGGATCACCATTTGTGATGTCCTCAATGAGTACATCATCATCAATTTTCTCCTTCATTTGGATCTCTACTGGATTCGGTGTATCCTGTGAAATATTTATGTCTTCCTTTTGTTCAGTGATATCAATTACCTCGATAACTAATATACCAAAGTCCTTAGACTTCTCTGCTATAGTAACATCAATTTAGATACCTTTACCTTTGTAATTTTGTCTCTTTTTAGACAAATTTAGGAATGCATTTTTCTCAGCTTGTTCTTTGGCTTTAAAAATTGATTTCCATAGGGAATCGCCAGTCTCATCTACATCTGCCACGTTCTCATCTAGTATCATCATGGCTCGGTTCTTTACAAAAAATCTTGCGTGATGATTAGCCATGTGTTCTTTAAATTATGCTAGGCTTAGATGTGGGGCTACCCAAACTAGAGATCTTTCTCTCTTTCTCTTCTCGGTGTCTAGTGCATAAGCCCATTTTTTATTTATTCTATTAGCCAACTCCTTTGGTAATGTTAGTGAAAATTATAATGAAACTCTTTTAAACTTTATCATCATTTGGATGACTACCTCCTCAATCTTTGTTTGATCCTCATTTGACATTTTGTCAAATCAGCTAAGTTCTAGATCAGCAAGGTCATCATTCTCAATTATATCTTCAATGATTTCATCTATTGACCTTACCTTGTTGCTGACCACTTTGAATTGATTGATGTCATCTTCATTTTCAGTATCCTCAAGGTCTTCTCTACCTCTTATTAGTCTTCTCCTTTTCTTCAGTGCCTCGGCTACAACATTGGGTCCTTTCTTTGCATATGTCTTTGTCGGTGTAGCAGCCTTTCATTTTATTACCTTCTTTGCTTCCTTCTTCTGTGGTGGTGAAGTTGCAATTGATGACCTTATGCATGCACCTGTCTGTACTAGCAACTGCCTCTTCTTTGGAGCTTTAATAAGAGGAACTCGTGTAGCTTCTTGTTCTTCATCAGATTCAGTTTCCTCACTGTCATATGCCTTGTTAGCCAACATTAATTGGTGTTTGGTTGCCTATTCAATCGGTAAATCCTCAGATGAGTCTGCATCCTTCTCAAATTTTTTAGATAAAAACTTTTTCATCTTCTTAGCCTTCCTAGACATTTTATTAATGGTTGTATTGTCTTAAAATGGAAGCACTTCCATGTTAAGAGCATTTAGCCCTCCGAGTAAGTGATTTAGGGTCATGATTGGCATATTTGCATTCTCCCTTATCTTCCACTTCTTCTCTGCACTTGATTTTTGCATTCTAGGTGAAATTAGGGTTAAGGTCTTAAGGACTTTCCTGATTTTCCTTCTTCCATGGCTCCATTTTCTAGGTAGGATTCAGAAATGAGACCTCCTAGTCCTTCATCATATCATTCCAGGGATTTTCTCTCTGTTCCTGACACTAGGTCTTGTTCAGACATCAATTTCCAAGTTTCTGGCACCCCTGGAACTCCTATTGTAGAACCTGACAAAGTTAGGGTTTGAGGTCAAAGTCGACCTCGACCTTGACCTCTTCCTGCCAAAATCTCAAAGTTTCATTTTCCAGTAATTTATCTTTCAGGATAATTATTTCCCGCTTCCGAGTCGGCTGTTTCGGGCTCCGAAATGGTAAATCCTTTAATGGTATTTAATCAAGGTATATTTTATAAAGGTGAGGACCTAATTGGGATTTAATTCTTCAAGGTGGCCCATCAAGAGGTGTGTGCCCTAGATCACTATAAAAGGAGGCCTTCCTCTCTCATTTTCACATCAAGTTTACATCTCATCCAAGCAATCAAGCTCTCAAGTTCTCAAGGTGATCAAGCAAGCATTCATTCAAGTATTCAAGTCTTCTTCTTTATCCAAGTTCTCCATTGAAGATCAAGGATTTAAGCATTCAAGCTATTGAAGGGATTTGGTTCAAGTATTCAAGATTCATCATTCAAACCCTAGATCTAGCCATTATGATGGTGTGATCTTCCTTCAAGATCCTTTTGTTCATCTTCAAGATCCATTTCATTCTTCCCTCAAGGTGGATTTCAAGCATACAATCATGGAGGTTTGATTTATATTTATTGTTTTGTTCAAGCTTTCATATCAACATACTTGATTACATTCCAAATACATTAGCATATCTATTGAATTGCATAACTTCATTGTTAGATTCATTTCTACTACTTGCTAGCATTCTCCTATTTCAATTTCAATATTAAGGTTGATTCCAAACCGGGGTTTGACCAAGGCAACCCCCCCCCCCCCCAAAAAAAAAAAAACAAAACAAAACAAAAAAAAATAACAAAACCATTTTTCTTGTAGGTACAGGTATGGAATCTCGGATCTGAGAGCGAATTTGGATACCCTTTTCAGCAATCTTTCAGGATCTACGAATAGAATCAGAATTAGACCTCAGAATAAAAATGTGGTCTTTGACCTTTTAAAAGGTCAAAGTTGACCTGTGTGAATTTGGAGAAAATATTTCTGGGTTTTGTAGATCTCACAATTTTGATTAAAAATGTGAAAATCAACTATTTTTGAGATCGTTTGATAGGGTTTTCAGCTGATTCTTTTTTGGAGGTAAGTACCTTTATTTCTTAATTTCAATATTAGTCATCTACATTTACTTTCCATATTAATACAATTCAAATGTAAGTGTAAAATATTGGTTTTGGGGTCTCTCTTATGTGCAAACCATTGTTCTAGGACCCCATCCATATTTTATCATCTACATTTTGGTGAACCCACGATAGACAACTCTTTCTTTTTGGTGTTAGATCATTTTTTTTCCTGCATTAAGATTAGGTTTCTTTAATGCCCTTGCATTTATATTTCAAAAATCCAAAATTTCTTTAAAAATACAAAAACATTTACATTTTCATGCTTTTAGTATTCAACATGTATGATTCTTGTTTTGAGTACTTTGATGAGGCTTTTTTTGTTCAAGATTTAATAGATACCTTAATGAGGTACATGAAAGTGAGGATGAAAATTGTGTGAATGAGATCTTTATTGATTCTATTCCTATTTCATCTTCCTCTAAAACTTCTTCAATTGACCTTTACAAAGATGAGTTAGGGATTGATGATTATTCTTCTCCTAATATATGTCTTTTCTATGAGCCTGCTTTCCCCTTTAGGGATCAAGCTTTAATGACTTATGACACTCCTACAATGCACTTTATGGATAGGGATGATAATCCTCCTATTTGGGATAAACCTTTGGATTTCGATGTCGATTACTCCCTTCCTCATGAAACCGTTAAGGATAATCCTCCTATTTGGGATGAACCTTTATATTTCGATGTTGATTAATCTTTTTCTTATGAACCCATTGTGGATAATCCTCCTATTTGGGATGAACCTTTGGATTTTGATGTCAATTACTCTCTTCCTCATGAAGCCATTGTGGATAGTTCTACTTTTTGGGATGAAACCTTGGATCAATACATTGATTTATCTCCTCCTTGTGAAGAATTATTAATACAAGAGGATGACATATGCTCTAAAACACACTTCCCTTATACGAAAGAAGATGACATTATACATCCTTCACCTCAATTTAGGATTCCTTCTAGTGATGAGGTATTAGTGGAGAAAGATAGGCATTCCCTTAACGCTCTTCTCCTTAGTAGTGACCTTATGAAAAATCAAGATCCTACCTCACATCATTCTTACCATCTCTATTCCAACTCTTTTTCAACTGTGGTTCCAAGTGTTCCTTTGGTTGTGTCTTCCATTCATATCATGTGCTACACTTTTCCTAGTATTCCTAATCTTCATAATCTAGTTCCTAAACTTCCTAATTCTAATCCTATCTTTCCTAATCCGATTCCTAATTCTTCATCTTCTATTTCTAGTTGTTCCCATGCTTATGTTGAGGTTCAAACTATGGTTCATGATGTGCAAATATTTTTCAAAATACCTTCTCCTTATTATCTAGTCTATAAATATAAGAGAAAAGAAACTTCTCCTTTGAGATTTATTCATAATTTTACCCCTCACTCTCTTTTCTCCTCTAGACTGGGAGGCAAGAGGTATATTTCTTCCTATCTTTTAGAATCCATTATGAGCTTAATTGGTTATGTTTTCATGATTTGTATTATGATAGTTTTTCATCTATTGTTCTCTTCTATTATTCAAGATATCTTTTCTAGGACATGTGTTTTGTAAAGGTATCCCTTGCCTTTCATTCCTGGGGGGCAAGGTTCTTCCTTCTCTCTCTTTGTCTAGGGAACTGCTTTCCTTAGCTTAGTGGTCTTTGTTTATATTGCAATATTATTTCATCATATTGACAGATGTTTTGACTATGGATAACCTTCTTATATGAGAGGTTGTTGTCCTAAGTTGACACTTCTTCTCTATGTTGCAAATTATGTTCTTTATAAACTCTTACCCTTGCTTGGTGTTGGAGTTGTTTCCCTCATTCCAAAGATTCCTCTACCTCTTCTTTGTAGGGGGCTTGATGATTGAATCTTTGTTCCCACCTTTGAAAGATGATATTTTATCTAAAGCACTCCTCTTTGGTGGCGGTCTTGTTGATAAGATCTCTTTCTTTGAGGATCCTTTTTCCATAAAGTGACATATCCTTTTCACGATTATCTATATTCTTGGATGTAGGGGTCAATATCCCTCGCTAATAATATGGTATACATTGTTGTCAATAGGGTATCTCCTTGCATTGTGAAGTAGGTATCCTCTTCCATATTTGTTCCTACACTTGGGGGGCAAGGATGCCTTCTCCTTCTCTTCTATTTTCACACATGAAGTAATAAATACAGATTGTGAGTTTGATAGAAGTGCTTTAGCCTTAGGGGCTTGGTATGATTTTCTATCTTAGTCAAATCCATGCATTGTTAATTCATGCACATATTCATGCTATGGTTTTGATCAAGAGGCTCTGATCTTAGCATTATCAGCATGTTTGATAGAAGTACTTTAGCCTCAAGGGCTTGGTATGATTTTCTATCTTAGTCAAATCTATGCATTGTTATTTCATACTTGTTCATGCTAGGGTTTTGGTCTCGAGATTTTGATCTTAGAATTGCCAGCTTTTCACACATGGAGTAGCACATATAGATTGTGAATTTGATAGAAGTACTTTAGCCTCAAGGGCTTGGTATGATTTTCTATCTTTTTAAAATCTATGCATTGTTATTTCATGCATATCCTTATGGTATTCTCTTCTTTTCTTTCTAGGGATTCACCTCTTTCCTTGGCTAAGCAGTATTTATCTACTATGTGATATCCAATCATACATGAAAATTATGGTTTGCATTTGAGAACCTATGTCCTTTATACAAACCTTATTTGTTGTTTGACATTGGGTTTCCATGGTTGATACATCTCTCACCTTGGAAATTGAATAGTGTGCTATCCCTCATTAAGGGTTACTTCCTTTTCACTTCTTGCATGATATCTCTTTACATTCATCTCTTCCATGGCCTCATAGAAGCTGTGACCTTCTTGGCTTGGACTGGGAGTTGTCTATGGATATTGTCTTGATGCTAAAGAAGGCTTTATCGTTGTTCATTTTCTTTCCTTAACATGACAAAATAGTATGTTTTTTCCATCTTAAGGAGGGGGGCATATATAGGGTCTCCCTTGTACTATAGTTTTTTATTTTTACATGCTAAATCTTGGAAGGTAACACACATAAGTTGCTAAATCTTGAAAAGACATGCATTCATATGCTAAATCTTCCAAAGGTAATGCACATAAGTTGCTAAATCCTAAGGAGACATGCATTTTTAAAAATATTTCAAATATGCTAAATCTTGGAAGGTAACGCACATAAGTCGCTAAATCCTGTGGAGACACGCATTTCATATTCATAGTGATACAAGAAGGTGGATCTATGGATATTCCAGAAGCTGTTAGAAGATGCATTACAATTGCAAGCATAGTTTATGGGTGAACTTGTTGGGCTCTCCCTCTAGGGTGATTCACAGTAAGGTAGGCATCTTACTGGGTGAGGTAATCACTTTCACCTTTCTCTCTTTTCTGCTTTCATGCTAGTAGGACCGAATCATGAAGCCATGTTGTCTATAGTGTTGCTTTTGTCTTTCTTATGTAATCATTTATGCTGTTATGACAACTTTCCAAATATGATATTGGTATGAGAAATATTTCTTAGCAAGGTTTCTTATCCTAATTGATTTGGGTTGTTTAGTACTAACCCTTGTTATTTTGTATACTCTCATGTATGTATGTTGAGTTAGAATCCTTGGTCTAGGGGCTTGTGTCTTCAACTAAGTGTTATTTTATCTTATTTTGAATCCATTGGGATCTCTTCTCTCTTCTCCTTTACCAAGAGTTTGCATTGAATCCATACTCTTGCTAAAGTGGGGGCTTAATGTATCATCTTAAAATGGAAGCACTTCCATGTTAAGAGCATTTAGCCCTCTGAGTAAGTGGTTTAGGGTCATGATTAGCATCTTTTCATTCTCCCTTGTCTTCCACTTCTTCTGTGCACTTGATTTTTGCATTCTAGGTGAAATTAGGGTTAAGGTCTTAAGGACTTTCCTATTTTTTCCTTCTTCCATGGCTCCATTTTCTAGGTAGGATTCATAAATGAGACCTCCTAGTCCTTCATCATATCATTCTAGAGATTTTTTGTCTATTTCTGACACTAGGTCCTATTCAGACATCAATTTCCAAGTTTCTGGCACCCCTGGAACTCTTGTTGCAGAACCTGACAAAGTTAGGGTTTGAGGTCAAAGTTGACCTTGACGTTGACTAGGTCAGGGTCCATGTTGACCCTGACCAGGTTAGGGTCGACCTCGACCTTGACCTCTTCTTACCAGAATCTCAAAGTTTCATTTGCCGGTAATTTATCTTTAGGGATAATTATTTCCTGCTTCTGGGTCGGCTGTTTCGGGCTTCGAAATGGTAAATCCTTTAATGGTATTTAATCAAGGTATATTTTATAAAGGTGAGGACCTAATTGGGATTTAATTCTTCAAGGTGACCCATCTAGAGGAGTGTGCTCTAGATCACTATAAAAGGAGGCTTTCCTCTCTCATTTTAACATCAAGTTTACATCTCATCCAAGCAGTCAAGCTCTCAAGTTCTCAAAGTGGTCAAGCAAGCATTCATTCAAGTATTCAAGCCTTCTTCTTTATCCAAGTTCTCCATTTAAGATCAAGGATTTAAGAATTCAAGCTATTGAAGGGATTTGGTTCAAGTATTCAAGATTCATCATTCAAACCCTAGATCTAGCCATTATGATGGTGTGATCTTCCTTCAAGATCCTTTTGTTCATCTTCAAGATCCATTTCATTCTTCCCTCAAGGTGGATTCCAAGAATACAATCATGGAGTTTTGATTTATATTTATTGATTTGTTCAAGCTTTCATATCAACATACTTGATTACATTCCAAATACATTAGCATATCTATTGAATTGCATAGCTTCATTGTTAGATTCATTTCTACTACTTGCTAGCATTCTCCTATTTCAATTTTACTATTAAGGTTGATTCTAAACCGAGGTTTGACCAAGGCAAACCCCCCCACAAACAAACAACAAAACCATTTTTCTTATAGGGACAGGTATGGAATCTTGGATCTGAGATGAAATTTGGATACCCTTTTCAGCAATCTTTCAAGATCTATGAACAGAATCAGAATCAGACCTCAGAATAAAAATGTGGTCTTTGACCTTTTAAAAGGTCAAAGTCGACCTGTGTGAATTTGGAGAAAAGATTTCTAGGTTTTGCAGATCTCATAGTTTCGATTCAAGGAAGCGGAAATCAATTGTTTTTGAGATGATTTGATAGGGTTTTCAGCCGATTCTTTTTCAGAGGTAAGAACCTTTATTTCTTAATTTCAATATTAGTCATCTACATTTACTTTCCATATTAATACAATTCAAATGTAAGTGTAAAATATTGGTTTTGAGGTCTCTCTTATGTGCAAACCATTGTTCTAGGACCCCATCCATATTTTATGATCTACAATGGCCAAACCTGTCATGATTCTCTACTTAGCTTCTTCATAGGTTCCAAACCTAGTGGCCTTGGGGTCTTTTGGTAGTGCTAGAAGTGATTCAATAGATTTCAATCAAAAATCATAGTTCATTTCATAGCCCATAGGTGCTAGCCATTTTATTCTAGGTTCAACTGCTCTTATCATGGAATGATCCGTGTCTACTAGAAAACAAACAACTGTCTCAAATTTCTCAACCAATTCTCATGGAATTCTACTTCTTTGATTCATCTTGGTCTTAAATTCTTTAAAGTACTCGTAAAAAAATTTCTTCAAATTATCATCTCCTAACTTGTTCATCATCTCGGTAATCTCTATAGTTATCAGTTTATCTATTGTCCAATTTACTTTACCAATGCCTAGGAGATACTTTTGTATATAGAAGAATAAAAAAATGAGTGAACCAAACTTACATGTGTTTGACTTCTTTGACCTTATAGTCTTCATGTTTTCCTATAATTGGTGCAGCAGTATTTCTACAAGATCAATCTGGTGATCTTTCTTCACAATTTTGTGTGCCATGTCAACTGCGCTACAGGGTACGCTATTTAATCTGCTCGATTGATATATTTTGTACCTGATCACATGTGATGCAAATTTTACTGCTGGGTCTTTAATTGTTGAAATCTTCAATGCTCGTCCGTCCCATACAACTCCAATGTTCTTCTCAACATCAGGTTGTGAGGAGCCTTGGAAAGCCTTTGCCTTGTCAGTTGTAGGATAGCCAATAACCCTACTGATCATTTTCTTTGTGACCTCTACTGGTTTATCCAACCAAAATTTTCCATCATGATACCAACTCAATACAATCGTTATCTAGTCTATTTTGAATGATTGTGAAAAGTGTATGCTGCACAATAACCCTGATTTCTCAATCTGGTCATATTCTATTTTTAGTTTTCCATTGGTGCCACACAATTGTTGATATGCCGCAATAGTCTCAAAATCTCCTTCTTCTCCAATCTTGCAATGAATGAACAACCATACATCTTTTGTTAACAAAACCCTATCTGGGATGCTTGAAAAAGTGCCCATTAAATCCATTTTTGATGCAATCTTGGGGTGTGATTTGTACTTAGGTTCATCAAAATTTTCTCTAACAATTAGATTTACTTCTTCCTCAACACTATGTGATTTGCTTGTGGATGATGTAGATGCCATAAATCAATTTAGGGTTTCGGCAAGCAGCAGGTTAATAAAGTGTTCGGTAGCAAATGTACTTACTCGGAGTCATTGAAGAGTGATGTCAGTTTGATCTATAGTAGCTTCAAATCCGTCTAAAAATCCTTTTAGCTCAAACTCTTTTCTATGAAATCTTCGCTCATTAAGATCACAATGTAAAAATGAACTTTGTTTCTCATGTATTTATAGACTTTTGATATTCTCACTCAAACTTTCATGCATTAAATGCTTGACCTACCTTTTGGTTCATAATAGTTGTCATCTCGGTAAAAACTGTAGGATGTGTACACACTAAATAGTGCACTTCTCTAAGTCATTACTTCCAATGGAATCCATAGATGGGAAACCTTGAGAAAGTGACCTAGAGCTCCCTAGGCATGGAGTCACAAGGATGTTAATGGTGCTCTCAGCTAGAGCAATTGAAGCATGCAACCTTGCTAGTAAACCACACAATGGGAGATTCAAAGAGACAAGGGCAAGAATGCCAATATCCTCAAGAATCAACAATGGAAATGCAATGCAATGCAACTATGCTAAGAATGAAGATGCAAGCTAAGCTATGAAAGGAAAGTATTACAAACCCTTGCTAATTAAGCTATGTGAGCTAATATAAAGCATAAAGGAAACTAAGCTAGATGCCATGAAAGCTATGATGCAAGAAAGAAACTAGAATGCAAGAATGATCTTCAAAAGCTCCAAAGTCTCCAAGAAATCCTGTAGCATAAGATTAGCATAAAAAGTTGGGGTCTAAGAATGAGAAAAGAGCTCTCCTTTTAAAGGAATTGAAAAGGAATGGACCATGGAGATTAAGAGGCAAAAGATTTAATCAAGGGTGGAGCCTGAAAGAGGAGCAATCCATGTGCAAAAATATCCTCCAATGAGAAAATAAGAGTTGACTTTTGTGTCCATATGAGACAAAAAGTGATTTTCTTCTTTTTATAAAATAAGAATAATGCTTTATTTGTGCAACTTAGGATAAGAGGAAAAGTGGGGGCTTTTTATTTATTAAAAGGGGAGGAAATTATTTTTAAATAAATAAAGACTTTAGGATAAAATGGTTAGCCCAAGGCAAATAATCGAAAATGATAAAATAGGATTTGATCAAGGAAATTGATATATTTGATAAAATGTTGTTTTTGAATATATTGATTCAGGGATTTGATAAATTGTTGAATGGGGGCCCAAAGTCTAGGTGACCATTGTAGGGTGCATACATTTGCCCCTCTTTTACTAATGTGAGATTGATTTGGGATCACATACAGTCAAAGAATAGAATTGAAATGTGAGATCGATTTGGGATCACAAAACAATCCAGACATGTGTTCGATGGATGGGAACATATCAGGACAAGCATAAGCATAAGCATAGGCTGACAAAGATAAGCTGAAAGACAAGACCAACACCTATATAGCTAAGTGATAATCAAGTCTCAAATAAGAGATAAAAATCTCAAGCAAAGCTGATTGATAAAGCTGAATCAAGGATTGAAGCTGATAGGTACTACCCCCTCAGAATTGAAATCGAAATCAGGTAGAGGAGAAGTAGCAAATTGATAAACTTGATCAAGTCACTAGAAATCATAATCGAAGGTGAAAGATGATAGGATAACCATTAAGCAGTAAAGACATGCCCCAGTTTGACTAGGTTTGACTAGGAAAGATATAGGATAAAAATGAATTCAAACCTTAGACAGATGGATCAAATGAAGATGAATGAAAGACTAGGAGTTTGAAAGAGACGGGGATGAAGAAATAAAGATGCCCCAACAAAGATCAAAGGATCAGACCTCAAATGGTCAGCCAATTGTGCAAAAGAAGGTGAAAGTTTTGAAATGTGATTTTGAATATGAAGATGAACTCTGATTTTGATTTTGATCCCGAAAATGGATCCAGGACGTCGAAATTAGCTAGGGGTGCAATTTTCATGCAATTCTGAGCTATTTTGAAAATTAGGTCAAAAAGTCAAAATGCTATAAAAGGGGGTAAAAAGGTCATTTTTAAAATCATTTGTCTTTTAATGATTTGAGAATCTCAAGAGATTAGAGAGAGAAAATGGCCTAGCAAGCAGTGATCCCGGTCCACAAGCATCAATTTGAGCATGCCCAGTTGCACAACTAGCCCTCGCAGTATGGTGCCCCGGTATGTTTTCAGAAAAACTCCCTTTGTAGGTTATTTATGAGCATTAATGTCAATTTAAAACATGTTTTTAAATTTTTAAAACTTTTTCAAATTTCCTTCGTATGAAAAGTCATACGATACTTTCTAAGTATCGCACCCTTTGAGGATATTTATCATGCAATACTTCATGGGTCAAAATAGTATCACACCAATATTGAATCTAGTATCGCATGATACTAGATGAAATATCATGCGATACTATGTGAAGTATCGCAGGAAAAGATACCATCACACTGTTATTGAGAAAAGTATCGCACAATACTTAGTCAAAAAATAGTATCACACAATATAGAAAAATGACATGTTTTAATGTTTTTTTTGAGCAAATGACATGGGTCCTGACAATGTTTTCTTTTAAGATGTTTTGTACTAATTTTATACATCCATCATGATATGTTTTGACATCTAGTTTGGGTTAAAATGGCTTACAAGAGAACTTTCCTGTGCTACTCGTTAGAGCACCTCGAGTGACTAGACTATGATGTGTTTAGGATCTCGATGATCTAGGGTGAGTAGACCTGAGGGAGATGGGTTTTGGCTATTTGCTGCAGATGCCCCACATTCAGGCTGATCACAGATTGCTTACAACTTTGGCTAAGAGGTGGCACAGTGAGCATAACACCTTTCACTTGCCCACTAGAGAGGCTACTATTATCCTAGAGGATGTCCATCAGATCCTACGAGTTTCAAGCCATGGAGATCCTGTAAGTATAATCATGTTTATAGATAGTCATAGATGTAATGTTTCCATATGATAGAAATTGATATGATTGTTTGTTGGCATAGGTGTACTATGATCAAGATCTGACTGAGGGGAGGTAGATTATGTAGGACATGTTTTAGGATGTCACTTTTGTGGACAGACACCTCAGCTGGGATCGGCTGATGGATGAGTTTGGTAGGGATCTTCTAGTGTCATGCATTGTATGTTCTATTGTAGCACAAGCCCTTATTACTGATAGGAGTCAGAAGGGTTTCCCATTGGGCTGGGGTCGGTTAGTGGTAGACTTGACTACACACCCATGATGGATGGCATGGGGGCCAGCCATCTTGGTAGATATGTACCATGAGCTCCATGAGATTGTATATCAGGAGAGCAGGACCAGGGCATGTGGTGCTATCCTAGCACAGGTTTGGGTGTGGGAGCACATCATCATTATGCATCCACATGTGTAGCCGAGGGCCTGGAGACACCCCTATATCTATAGGTACACAGGGTTCCTATCATAGCCACATAGAGGGGATGTGACATACTATAGGAGGGTACTAGATGAGCTCACCTCATTTCAGTGGAGGCCATACAGGGCTATTGAGCAGTGCGGTGATCGAGAGGAGGAGCTCAGTTAGATGTTATGTAGCCAGCCACTGGTAGGGTGACTGTCAGATATTGTTGAGAGATTTGTGATCACTCGGGTTTGGAGACAATTTGGGCACCAGCAGAGAGTGCCCACTGAGACCACTACATATGCTCAGGTTAGGGATGAGGAGGGCCAGGGTTGGTTGCTAATGCTAGATTACTAGAAGGCATTATAGGATATAGTCGTGATATGCTGGGAGCCATGGGACTACCTCCCAAACATGGCAGATGTAGGTGCTGATGTAGCTTATAGGGCAGAGTGATGGAGGCATCCATTCCCTAGGTTTACTATACTTGATGCACAGTCGGCATCACAAGGAGACGATGAAGATGATGGGGATGGAGGGGATGGAGGAGGGAGAGGGAGAGCTAGGGAGATAGGACAGAGCTCTCGATCAGGTGGCTGGAAATGGCCACGGGGATAGGGTTTTGCTGATGAGGGAGAGGATGCAGTGAGACTAGCTCACCAGTGGGTGGATGCTAGGCAGGATCAACCTATAGGGGGAGAGGATCTGAGAGCGAGGATCCAGGTCCTAGAGATGGAGATGCAGCAGCTATGGATCACCATAGTCATCAGAGACTAGTAGGTATTGGATCTATGAGTTGAGATAGAGCAGTGAGAGAGGGCCATATAGGTTTCCACTGCAGAGACCCAGAGAGAGGCAGCACAAGTTGCATATTATCATGGTCTCTATCTATAGGTTTTCCCAGAGGGTCAAAGAGCACTGCCCTACTCTATGATAGCTGGGAGATTCAACATGGTACCAGACATAGCGGCAGCACCACCTCCTCCACCACCAGTGCCACATGATGGTGCTAGCGAGTCCTAGGTCTAGGTTTAGGATAGATGTATAGAGACATATCCTAGGACTTTATCCAAATTTTTGTATCCCACATTGTATCATGATATTTATATATATATGAGATTAATGGATTGGTGATATATCTTGTGTACTTGTCCCACTTGTGATGGATGTTTCAGTCGTTATATTTTCTTGTCATTTTGCTCAAAATGTATGAGATATATGCTCATGTATAATCTCTCTCATAGATGTATGTTTAGTTCTCATGCTTATGATATAGACTCATGTTTCTGAAAATGATCTCTTTAGGATAGATATGATGATAAGATTAACCCCTTATGATGATAGGAAAAAGGACGTGATGTGAAAGACAAGGAGCGAAAGACATGATCAATAAGAAGAAAAGGTGAGCGCAGTTGACCAATAGGTCTTCGAAAGATGAAAGGAGAGCTCTCTCCATACGCAAAATGCAAAACTAAACTAACATGAACCTAAAAATGCAAGCTACTATGAAAAAGTGGTTTACTTGCAAGGTCACAAAGCTTTTAGACTCTAATATTCATCATCGAGCGTTATTAGTTGCATTGCAAGATCATATAATGCACACTAGTATGACTATGTGAATCTGAATATGATCTATATTAGATAGATATGTGGGAATCCCACCTAGGCATCAAAGACATATAGGTCAAGATGACTAGTGCAATGAGATTACCTAAGTTTAATATAGAAAGATTATACTCACATCAAGACACAAGGAAAGTCAAGATGGCTAGAAGTATGCACTTGTGAAAATAGTCAAGGATAATACCTTGTAGACCCTAATGTCAAGTGGAACAAGCATAAATGCTAATGATAGTTAGGAACAACAAAATATACCCACAAGTAGAAAAAGAAATAAAACATGTCCTCATGCCCCCATTCTTCTAGCTCGGCATCATCAAAAACTATTAGGGAGAGAACACTCATCAAAGAAATCATCATAGACAACACACAAAGAAATAAAGTCAAACAAGTCTTAGCGAGGTGAGTGTTTAAGTGCGTGTGTGTAGGTCATAGAGTCAAACTTTGAGTATCACATCTGCGAGTGAGAAATACCATATCATGCTAGACTATAGGTAAGATATCTGATAAGTGTTGAGAAACACTTGACGCTAGGGTAGTGTTGAAAAATACAATTTGGGGTTGGTGTTGAAAAACACCGTTTGCAAGATGTCCTAAAGACTAACGCATCCGAGAGACCAAAGCTAACACAGTGATGCCCCCTAGACAAAGACAAAGACCAATTCCAAACCAAGGCAACAAGGTCAAGGCATGATGGAGAAAGGCTAAGTGTTGAGGACGCATGCTAAAAGACAAGGGTGTAAAGGCCTCAAGTAGTGCCTATTTCCAGGTTTTCACCAAGGCACTTTTTCTATTTTTTTGAATTTTTTTGCATTTTTTTATTTTTTTGTATTTTTTTTAGGACTTTATATGCTTTTTAGGATTTTTTCAGCATCATATATGAATTTTTTTTAGGATCAATAAGTATGTTCAAAGGATGCCCCCAGATAGAATAGGCATCATGGATAGAACTTCTTGAGGTGCAAAACATTGATAGGATCAGGGAGCTATTCCCCCTCTAGATTAGATAGTAAATAAGCACATGTACCAAAAGTTGCAGTAATGATGTATGGTCCAAGCCAATTAGGTTTGAATTTTCCCTTTTGTTCTCTATGTTGTTGGTTCTTAGGGTTTTCTCATAGGACAAGATCCCCCACTTGAAATTCTCTAGGGCGAACCTTCTTGTTGAATGCTTTGGACATATGCTTTTGGTAAACTCTCATGTGATCAAAAGATGCTTTATGCTTTTCATCTAGAAGTTCTAGTTCTTGAAGTCTCATGGCATGGTAGTCTTCATCTATCACTAAACCTTTAAGGAAAACTCTAAGAGAAGGAATATCCACCTCTAAAGGTAACACTACTTCAGCACCATAAGTGAGGGCAAAAGGAGTAGCCCCTGTTGGAGTATGAATACTCATTCTGTAGGCCCACAAGGCTGGATTTATCTATAGATGCCAATCTCTACCATTCTTGTGAACTATTCTATGGAGAATTTTGAGAATGGTCTTATTCGAAGCCTCTTCTTGTCCATTTCCTTGCGGGAAGTAAATGGAGGACCAATGTTGTTTTATCTTGAATTTCTTGTAGAGATGTTTAAGGTCCTTGTTTTTAAACTGACCTCCATTGTTAGTGATTATTTTAGAAGGCACTCCATACCGACAGATGATATGGTTCAAAATAAACAAAGAAGCTATCTTGCTTGAGGCAATAGAAAGTGGGACAACTTCTACCCATTTGGTAAAGTAATTGGTAGCAGTGATAATGAATTTGTGTCCACTTGATGAGTTGGGATGAATCTTCCCAACAAGGTCAAAGGCCCAGTGTTGAAATGGCCAATGAGAAATAGAAGGAATAAGCTCCCTACCTGGAGCATGTATCAGGTTATTGTGTTTATGACACTTTTCACAAGATTTAGCAAAAGCTACTACATCTGTCTGCATGGTAGGCCAATAGTACCCTGCCCTAAGAAACCTTCGGGCCATGGCAAGACCATTAGAATGTCCTCCACAAATGCCCTCGTAAATGTCAACTAATGCTTGGTTGGATTCATCCTTTTCTAAACACCTAAGAAGTGTCCCATCTAAACCCCTCCTATACAAATCACCAAAGATAAGGGTGTGGTGAGAGGCATTTCGAGTTAGGTTCCTTTGTTCAGAATGATTGAAGGTTTCAGGAATAGTACTATCATGGAGGTATGAATAAATGGCACCATAGTGGGATGAATCATGGCCAATAAGGGTACCAACAACTTGGCTTTCTTGGGAGTCATAGATAGGGTAGTGTAGCTCTTCCACCAGGAATTCAAATCTGGACTGATGTTGTTCTAGCTAAAGAAGTGAAGCCAATATAGCCATAGCATTAGCTGCTTTATTCTCTGCTCTAGGGATTTGTTGAAATGTAACAAAGGTGAAATATCATCACAATGAATCAACCATTTTCTTGTAGGGTACCAATTTTTCATCTTTGGTTTGGTATTCTTCATTAACTTGGTTGACTATTAATTGCAAATCCCCATAAATATGTAGCTCTGTGATTCTCCACTCTATAGCCATTTTTAATCCATTTGTCAAGGCCTCATACTAAGCAATGTTATTTGTGCATGGGAACAATAGTTTGTAGGACTTAGGGATTGTGTACCCATGAGGAGAAACAAATAACACTCCTACACCTAAACCATTTTGCATGAAAGAGTCATCAAAGAACATCTTCCATATTCTTGTAGTCATGTACATTATGTACTCATTTGGAAATTCAACTTGAATTGGTTCTTTGTCTCGAATTGGAAAATCAGCCAATTGATCTACAATGGCTTGTCCTTTTATAGCCTTACGCTCAACATACTCTATGTCAAATTATGATAAGTTCATCATCCACTTGGCAAGTCTACCTATGAGAGCAGCCTTACCAAGAAAATATTTGAGAGGATCAATTTTTGCAATGAGGTGTATTGTATGCGCAAGCATGTAATGTCACAACTTTTGGGAAGCAAACACCACCGCTAGGCAAGATTTTTCAATACTAGTGTAGTTGACCTCATATGACACAAGAGTACGGCTGATGTAATATATAGCTCTTTCTTTTCTAGTATCATCAAGTTGAGCCAATAATGCCCCTAGGGAAGATTTTTTTGCTGACACATACAATATGAGTGGTTTTCCTAGGATAGGAGGCATTAAGATTGGAGGATTGGCCAAGTATTGCTTGATTTGGTCCATGCTTTGCTAACAATCTTCATTCCAGACACATTTAACCCCTTTGTGTGAAGTCTTATTAAAGGGTTGAGCTCTATCAGCCAGTTGTGTAATAAACCTCCTTATAGATTGAAGGCGTCCTTGAAGACTCCTCATTTGACTGATGTTTTTGGGAGGTGGCATATCCATTATTGCTTGAACTTTCTTTGGGTCCACCTCTATTCCTTTAACTGAAATGATAAATCCTAGGAGTTTTCCAAAGGTGACTCCAAATGCACACTTTTTGGGATTTAATCTCAATTGAAACTATTCCATACGATCTAGAATTACTTCCAAATTGCCTAGGTGTGTATCCCTTTTTTTAGATTTTGCCAAGGTGTCATCCACATAATCTTCCATATTCTTATGCATCATGTCATGGAAAATAGTTGTCATAGCTCTTTGATAAGTAGCTCCTGCATTTTTTAATCCAAATGGCATGACATTCCAGCAACAGGTTCCCCATGCACAAGTGAATACAGTCTTTTCCTGGTCTTCAGGAGCTATTTTGATTTGATTATACCCAAAAAAACCATCCATCAAAGAATAGATCTCATAGCCCATAGTCATGTCCACTACCATGTCTATGTTTGGGAGTGGAAAATCATCCTTTGGGCATGCTTTATTAAGATCCCTAAAATTATTTTGAAACTGGTACAATATTGGATATCCATTCAACATAATCAATGGCTCTTATAAATCCTGCACTGGGGAGTTTTTCTAATTCAATTTTGAGAAGAAGAGCTATGTGAGGATGCATTTTTCTCAACTTTTTTTTACTTGTTTGATACCTAGAGCTATGGAAAAGTGATAGAGATTGAGCTAAATACACAATTTGTGGGGTCTCTGGTGTATTCAAATTAATTGGCTGTGTAGGCTCAAAAAGCACTGAAGATCTATCCTAAAAGTAACTTGGGAGATGATCAAGTACCTCATCCTTAGGTGCCTCAGAGAGGTTTTCACCTTTAGATACGTCCTTTATTTTTACTTTTTTAGGTTCTGACATCGCCACACAGTGGTTTTCACCATCAGAACTCTTATTCTTTTTTTCCTTTCTTTTCATTTTGTGACTAAGGTACTTGATATCTGGTTCTTTCATGCTTGTAGTTGGTTCGCTTGTGGAAGAGACTACAGGTTTGAGAGCATTTAGGTAACAAGCTATCTCGTAGTCATTTTGAAAATTTAGGAGCCGAGGCTCTTGATAGCGCTAAGACCAATCAATTAAGTGAGGATTGGCAAGGGGTAGGTCAATGACTAGTTCAATATTGTGTATGCGAATGGTATCATCTCTAGTGATTGCAGAGTTAGGATCTGTCTAGTATCCCTCTAAGGTACCCAAATTAGGACTTATCCTACCAAGCGAAGCATCATCCACTAAAGCGACTCATGGATTCCAATCCTCTAATCCTACACTCAACTTGTTAGCTACCTCAGGTTGGGAACCATATGTATGGACAACGTCAATGTCCATGTCAACTATAGAACAATCAGAAAGAGTCTCCCACTCATACTCATGTGAGTTTATATCTGAATCCCAGCTGGGATGTTTACACCAAGCATATTTTTTAGGTCTTGAGGTAGAGGCTTTGATGTCACCAAGGGTAACACCTTTTTGAATGCCATTTGTGTATTGATGTTCTTGAATAGGATCCTCAACATGGTCTTCAATAGTGGATTTTTCTTGTTCTAGGTTTGAAACTATTGGATTGATAACTAGAGCATCTAAATCTCCCCAAAGGAGGTTGGTGGAAGGGACCCAATCTTCACACCTATCTTGTTGATTTTGCAAATTGGGTATGTAGCTAGATTCATCATCACTATCCATTGCAACAAGGATAGGAGTGGTTTTCTTATTTTGACTTTCAAAACCTAGGCCAACTGTTGTCTTAGATCTGCGGCCAAAGAGAGCATGATTGAGTGGTTCAACCTTAGCATCTAATCTATGACTGAGAGAAGCATGACTTGGGTAGCCCATATTTTTTACCAAAGTGTATCCTCTCCCATAAGCTTTAGGAGATGGGGAGAAATTTTCATTATGCTTGTATTTTTCCTCCTTGTAAATCCAATCTCTAACAACTACCTCTTCTTTTTCCTCCTGTATGGGCACTGAGGACACTACAAATGTACCAAACAGAGCCATTGCTGAAGATGAGGGATGCATCTCTTGTGAAGGTTTACCATAGGACCTAGGTGAGACTAGCAGTTTTGTAAAGGAGTCAATTTGATAACCCCCCATACCAAGGTCTATGGCTTTAAACATATTCTGGCATTGTGTTAAAGTGGCATCAAAATCCTCCACTTCTTTGTTGATAGGAACATGAGTCCCTGCTGAAATTGCATTAACAGATAATGTGCTATCCCCGGGTATACAAGATTCTACTCCATTATAGGGGAACTTAACACATTGGTGGTAGGTGGATGAAACTTCTTGGATGTCATGGATCCACGGTCTACCAAGTAGGATATTATAGGCTAAAGGACCAACATCAACAATTTGGAACAAAATGTCCTTTTCAACAGGGCCAATCCTGACAAGAAGGACAACCAAGCCTTTGGAGCTTCTCTCTGCCTCATCATAGGCTTTAATGGTGATTTTCTTATGAGTATCAATAACTTTCTTGAAGTAACCTAGTATCTTCAACAAACTCAAGGAACACATATTGCACCCAGCACCCCCATTAATCAACACACACCTGACACGGGTCTTGTGGATCATGACTTCGATATGAAGGGCAAGATTATGCAGATGGCTCAAGGCTTTGTCATATTCTTTTGAGAATGTTAGGTAATGAGGTCTGGCAAGGTGGTTAACCATGTTTTGGAATTGGTCAACATCTATGTTGTTAGGAACATTGGCTGTACGCAAAGAATCCTCAAGGACACGGTTATGTCTTGGAGACAATTCTAGGAGTTCAAAAATTGAGATTTGAGTTGGTGTTCTTTGTAACTGGTCAACAATATTGTAGCTCTTTTTCAGAATTGACTGCTGACTTGGTGGTGACATTCTTGGATGTCACTTGCTTGGGTTTGCTGGACTGGTTGGAACTAGGACCTCCAATAACCACATGACCTTGACTTTGGCTTCTGGTGATAGTGTTAAGAGCTTGAGATGACCTTTGAGAGTGAGGACCCTTAAGTACCACCATAGGTTCTTCATCAAATATAGGAGGAGAGCCAACATCATGACTATAAGAATCTTTATTTCACATCATGTTGACATTTTCCTCAACAATCTCAAGCATATTAACCACATTTTCTACACCTGTGTAGGTATAGTTGATTTCAGCCTTGCCATTCTTGGGTTTAGAGGTTTCCCCCTTTTCATATTTGGACAAAGGCTCCTTGAATGCCTTGTGGTCCACATTGGTATTCAACCCATCAAACTGAAGTTTTCCACATTCAATAAGATCCTGAATGAGGTGTTTAAGCTTCCAGCAGTGTTCGATGTCATGTCCAATGCTATTGTGGAATTTGTAGAAAGCTTTTTCATTCCACCAATGTGGCTTAACATCAGGTATGTGGAAATTTGTTGGATCTTGTGGTTGTGCAATATTATTGGCAATAAGGGTCTTGAAAACATCCTCATATGAGTCACCCAGTTTAGAAAACTGCCACAACTTTTTCTTAGGCTTTTCTTGATACTTTGGTTTATTCTCTTGTTGGTTGGAGGATGTGTTGAGCTTCATAGCTTGGAATGCACTAGAAAAATGGAGGACTCCTTGATCCTTGGGTTGGGAAGAGTCCACAACTCCGTCATTGACCACTTGCTTATTCTTGTTCCAATGCGAGTGTTTGCCTTTGTCCTTATTGGCATTGTTAGGATTTTGACCATTGTTGTTATTGCTATGTTTGGTCAAAATGCCTTGTTCCTTTAAGACATCCTCAATTCGACATGTGGTCTCAACCATAGTATCGAAGGAATCAAAGACCATTTTTCAAACCTCATAACACATTTTAGGCACCAAATTACTAACAATGATGTCAATCCTTTCATGGTCAGGAATAGTCCTAGAATAGTGGGAGCACAATTGTCTCCACCTTTGCAAGAAGGTGAGAAAGGATTCCCCTTTGTTTTGTTTCAAATTGCATAAGTCCAACATAGTGAGTAATCTTGATAAGTTGTATGAGAAATTTTGAATGAATCTCTGGACAAGTTCTTTGAAAGTTTTGATAGGAGGGGTTATGTTGGTAAACCACTCCATGGCTTGGCCTTTGAGGCTCCTTGGAAATAATCTCATAAGTTAAGAGTCATCTTGGTGGAACTCAAAACTCATGATATAAAACTAACGCACACGATCATGTGGGTCACCATTGCCATCATACTTGTCATATTGGGGAATTTCAACTTTTCTAGGAAAATCCATCATAGTCACACTTTTATTGAAAGGATTGGGACAAATAGAATCAAGTGAAAAGGAAATTTTAGGTGCCAAAACCTTTTCCATCATTCGTTTGAGTTTCTTGATTTCCTCTTCTTGAGAGGGTCCTTATTTCTTGATCCTCCTATCCACATCAAAGTTGTAAGGGACGCTAGCACCCTTATTAATCAAACTCTCTAGGAACCTATCTTTATTTTGATCAAGGTGCTTCTCCACATATTGTTGGAATAGTGGTTCTTGTTGCATTCTCATAAAATCTTGATCATCAAAACTTGCACTACTTCCTCCATGTTTATAGCCATGATGAGCTCATTGGGAGGGTTGTCTTGAGTTCCTCAGAGGTGTTCATCTCCTATGTTGTGAAAGCCTCCTTCCTCTAGGACTAGGAGATCTTGAATGGGTCCTTGACCACCTTCCAATTCATGGGGTTCTTGAGGGATTAGAGGGTGGAGAGTTGTGTCCACTGTTGGTACCCCTTTTTGTTAAATTGGTCATTGAGTTGTTGGGCTAAAAGCCTATCTTGTTCCTCTTGGAATGCTTTTCTTCTCAATTCCAACAAGGCTTGTTGCTCTTCCTCTAGGTGTCTAAACCTTTCTTCTTTAGCGGCTTGTTCATCCAAAAAGGCTTTCTTTTCATGCTCAATTCTTTTAAGCCTTTCATTAGCATATCTTGAGGTTGTTTAGAGCGGCGAGTTGGACCTTGAGTGTTTGAACAAGTCATTAGTGAATGTGTCATTCACATGAGCATCACCAAATTCATTGTTTTGGTCTTCATGTTGTGACCGTGCATCTTGGTGAGCTTGCCCATAATTTCTTTCAACTCTTTGATGAGCATCTAAATATCTTGAATTAATAGAGGGTGATTCAAGTTGGTTGTCATCGTCAAACAACATGTTACCCCTATGTCTTTGGAAAATGTCATCAAGAGTTTGATCCATTGCTTCTCTTTGTTTCCTAGTCAAAGTGTAGCTCATGTCCATATTTGATTGAGAAGATGGTAAAGAAGTACTCAACTCACTAGGATTTCTCGTTGGGTCAAACCAAGCCTCAGACTCACTCCTAGGTGATTGATCAAAGATGGGTTTCTTCCCCTTTTTATTTTGATGAGTTTGGATTAAGGGTAGTTGTTCAAAGATAACTTGAGGTCATTTTCCTTGACTAACTTGGTACCTTGTCATAACCGACATGAAAGAAAAATACCCTTGGTGATAAGATGACCTTATGAAATGTCAATACCAAACTAGGATAGTGAAAGTGTTCAATTGTCCAAAAAGAGATGGTAAGATAGAAAGCTGAAAAAGGTGCAAACCAACACTGCCACAGAGGTGTATAATAAAAGGATGAGTATCCTAACACATATGGACTAGGAGGATGGATTTGCCAAATATATAATTGAAATTGAATTTTGATGGAAGTGAATTGGACAAAAGAGTACTAAAACTCTCCAAGCATGTTACCAAAGAATTTAAAGGTGTACTTTTTCAACAAGGATAATTCCTAACTTATCGATGTCAAGCAAGAATAATTTGTAAAATTAGAGAACACTAATTCAAGGGGTCTAAAATTAGGAACCCAAGGTACAAACAGGTTTCTAGCAGTAGAGTAGGTCACCTACTAAAATCTGGTCGACTAAGGAAAGACTGAAAATTGCATAAACTAGACAGGCAACAAAAAGACTCTGTGCGATAGTTTCTAGGCTAACAGTACGATAATTTATGAGTAGGTGATATTTTGTAGTAAGCGGTGTGATAGTTTCCAGGCAGCCTGTGTGATACTTTCTAGGCAAGCAGTGTACTAGTCTTCCAATGGTGAACTATCGCACAATAATTCTTAGTATAGTGTGTGATACAATTTCAGGATTGTATGACTCTTGACCAGTGTGTGCTAAAAATCTCAGTTTTAAGGGGAGTTTGCTCAAAATTTTAGTTTGAAGGTTGGATTTTTTGATTTCAAGCATAGTGATAGTAGTAAATAGACAGGTTTGCAAATAGTAGGTGATCAAACATGTCATAAAACACTTGCACAAGGGAAAAAGCAACCTTGGCAAGACAAGCAATTGTGATATCAAAATAATAAAATCCTATGAATGCTACTGTGATGTTTGATATTTGATAATGTTTACATGGGTAGATCACAGCGAGAACACTTCAAGCACTTACTAGCCTAAAAAGACAATGGCTCAATACTTAACAACTTGGCCCACACTTGATGCTACATTGCCTCACACAAAGTGGTTGCCCACAATAGATATTGGCTTTGTCGTGGAAGTGTCAATGACACAACCAAAGGAACACAGATGGTGAGTAATCTTGGGGTGATTTAGGTTAGTCCACTAGGATCAATCCTTGCACCAAGAAGCTAAGAGAAAAAATAGGGTGGCTTCTATCTATGGTTCTTAATAAGGGCTTCCATTCGTAATACCCCTCTTGCTCCCCAAAGGGACTCCTTACCTTGCGGCAAGTAACGGACCTTGCGACCACAAGAGTACCTTAAGCATTCTTTCTCAACACTTTCCTCATGGTCATAATCCCACAAGTACTCACATCAAGCGAAGACAAGTACTACATCTACCAAGGTTTTGTGTCCTTGATAGCCTTGAGTTTATAGTGGGTCTATATAGCCGGTGAAAAGCTTGTCCCCAATTGGTTCATTCCTCTTGATTGCTCAAGAGCAGGCCCGCTAAAGGATTCTAAAAGCTAAACAAAGAGTTGATCAACCTTTGAGTGTCAGGATTTCTGTTTCACCTCAAGGGTGAAGAGCATAATCTCCTAGCTCAAAAATATCTCCCAAACACACCAAGCAAAGGTTCAATTACCCTCTTGCTTTCAAAATCTAAAGATGGGTGAAGATTTTCTGGTTCACCACAAGGGTGAAGAGCATACTTCTCCTACCACCCAAAGATTCCTACAACAAGATATTAAGTGCCTATGAAATGAAACAACTAGTATATGTCGCACTCAAAAGAAAGCAATTAAACAAGCACTTGATTGGTTTTTATGCTTTGGGCAGCCCTACAAAAACCATTAGTATCCCTTGTGCATTTGAAGCTTTGACATGCATTCTTTTAAGAAAATAATCAAGCAATAGGAGCACCTACAAGCACCACTTTTTAGCCCTACAAGGGTTAGCACATAAAAAATCAAATGAAATCTACAAATAGACCCCTATCCTACAATAGTAAATCAGAAATCCAAATCAAACCAAGTAAATCTTGAAAAGGAATGACAAAAATTGCTCACTCCCAGGCCTGAGCGATATTTTTATTAGAGAAACAGTCATGCAATATTCTGTTCTATACTGGTGCGATAATATATCTCCATGTGATAATCTCTGATCCTTGCATATGACTGAGAACAGAACAAGAGTGCAATATAATCTGCCAAAGCGTGCGATATTATAACTGGTAAAATATCACACTGGTATGTAAGAAACTATCATACAACATTGGAAAACTATCGCACGATAATTTTGTCAGAAAAAACCAGAGAGCAAATTTTGACGAAACAACGAGCAAATATTAACGAAAAAAATGACGGAAATGCAAAAAATGAAGGACAAAACAAGAATTTTCTGCCCCACGGTGGGTGCCAAAAATGTACACACTAAATAGTGCACTTCTCTAAGTCATTACTTCCAAGGGAATCCATAGATCGAAAACCTTGAGAAAGTGACCTAGAGCTCCCTAGGCATGGAGTCACAAAGATGTTGATGGTGCTCTCAGCTAGAGCTATTGAAGCATGCAACCTTGCTAGTAAACCACAAAATGGGAGATTTAAAGAGACAAGGGAAAGAATGCCAATGTCCTCAAGAATTAACAATGGAAATGCAATGCAATGCAACTATGCTAAGAATGAAGATGCAAGCTAAGCGATGGAAGGAAAGTATTACAAACCCTTGCTAATTAAGTTATGTGAGCTAATCTAAAGCATAAAGGAAACTAAGCTAGATTCCATGAAAGCTATGATGTAAGAAATGAAACTAGAATGTAAGAAATGATCTCCAAAAGCTCCAAAGTCTCCAAGAAATTCTGCAGCATAAGATTAGCATAAAAGGTTGGGGTCTAAGAATGAGAAAAGAGCTCTCATTTTAAAGTAATTGAAAAGGAATGGACAATGGAGATTAAGAGGCAAAAGATTTAATCAAGGATGGAGCCTGAAAGAGGAGCAATCCATGTGCACAAATATCTTCCAATGAGAAAATAAGAGTTGACTTTTGTGTCCATATGAGACAAAAAGTGTTTTTCTTCTTTTTATTAAATAAGAATAATGCTTTATTTGTGCAACTTAGGATAAGAGGAAAAGTGGGGGCTTTTTATTTATTAAAAGGGGACAAAATTCCTTTTAAATAAATAAAGACTTTAGGATAAAATGGTTAGCCCAAGGAAAATAATCAAAAATGATAAAATAGGATTTGATCAAGGAAATTGATATATTTGATAAAATGTTGATTTTTGAAAATATTGATTCAGAGATTTGATAAATTGCTGAATGGGGGCCCAAAGTCTAGGTGACCATTTTAGGGTGCATACAGGATGTCAACAGCTTGGTTAACACACAATTTCTTCATCAGTTGATACATGTGCTCGGTTAACCTTGAATAGTGATTACTGATGGGTAACCAACTCTCAATCTAACTTTTATCGATTATGTAACTTTGCTAGCTCTTAACATATAACCCATAATGCATCTCTTTTCATGCAAATTTGGTATGTGCTCATCATATATAAGGAACTGTATGTAAAATGTGATCATTTTGAAATGTCAGTCCCATACATATGTATATCACCTTAAGTGGAGGTATCGATGTCACCCAATCCAGTGGATGAGGTTTCACCGACAACATTACTTGACTCAACATTACCATTAGATGCCTTCTTCCACATAGTGTTCCTTATCTTCATGATATTTGCAATAGTGTGTCCACTCTCAAATACATGATTTTCCTCTGGTGCTCGGCCTCTACAATCTTTGCTTAAATGAATGACTTTATGACAATGCATACATGCCATTCCAGTGTTTGTCCAGCTTCTTGATTGTCTAGCCCATCTTTTCCTATTACAATTCGCTGCAATGTGCCCATATCTAGCACATGTAACACACTTAGCCCATGTGTTATAATCCCAAACATAAGATTTACCTTGTCTCTTCAGTTGATAAGGCTTGCACTGTGTTTTCTGCTTTGGAGTCCATACTTGTTTCATCTTAGCCTTACACTCTTGTGCAGTGTGTCCATGTTTATTACAAATATAGCATATTTTCTCCATAGTAGTATTGTTAGCAATATCATTCTATTTAGCTCTACACTCATAAGCTTGGTGACCATACTTACCACAATAATAACAATATCCATTGAACTTAGGAGTGACATGAGGTTTACCTTGTGCTTTGCTTCTACATACATTAGATGTATGTCTTGGTTTTCCATAGTGATAACATGTCAATGCTTTAGGTCTTTGACTTTGATTGTTGTTGACTTTTTTAGCTTAATGTGATGATTCTCTTTCTCTGGTATAGCCTATCCCAGCTCTACTCCCAAATCTTCTTTGATTAATCAAAAAGTCATCAATCTTCTTAGAACTTTCCTCAACCAATTTCTTCATTTCATTGTGTTGCTGCTGAGTTTTTACTTTATTTCTTAGTTTCTCATTCTTCTCTCTGAGTCTTGCAACTTCTTCAAGATTTCTTGATAATTCTCCATTTACTCAGTTGACCTCTTGATTCACAGTCATCATCTGATTAGATACTTGAAAATGGCAGTCGGCGAGTCTTTGTATTTCACTTTCTTTTTCTTGAAGTTGTTTAGTCATTTGTCTTTGGTCATCAATACCCAGATTCCTTTCTCGCTCATCTTGTCTAGCATTGTCCATTGTCTCTACCATTCTCACCATCTGAGATTCTTGACTGATTTGTAGTGCTTTCACTTGTTTGGTTAAATGTTGATTCTTTTCAGACAAATTAGTGATTATACTTTCAGATCTATCATAAATGCTTCCAAAACTAGATCAACATGATCAAATATATCATCAATTGCTTCTTCATGGTAACCAATCTCATTTTGTAGAATAGCTAGGTTCTTCCTTTCAACCAATAATTTCTTCAGTCCTTCCTTGGCTTGCTTGTGCTGTTCAATAAACATCTGCATCTGAATCTTCTGATTCTCAATAGTCTTTTCTAACTTATACCTCTCCATGACTTAGATCTTTACCCTTCAGTGGTTAAAATGTCCAATAAGAGAACTGAGCTCTGATACCAATTGTTGGAATAAGGAGAGATAGGTACTGAGAGGGGAGGGGTGAATCAGTTCCCACAAAAACTTTAACTCATTAACCTTTCAAATCTACAATAGTAAACAGTGATAATCTTCCAAAATAGCTTCTATCTAATACATGTATCATTCATCCATTCAACTTCTGAAAGTAAATAACATGAAATCAACAATATGAAAATCACATAACACAAGTATTTTGGTAATGTAGAAACCCTTGTTATAAGGTAAAAACTGTGGTGGGGATGACACCCATAAATTCTTCACTACTACAGATAGACAAGGTTTTCCTATTAGGGCTACAAGTTTTGATCACTTATGGTGATCTTACCCTGTTAGGAGTAACATATTAGATCAGCTAGATCTACCTAGTTATAGGATTTTAACAACACTAATGAAGTGTGCACTTGGTTAAGAGATTTACATAAGATTGTCAAGTCTACTCTATTAAGAGATTTTTAGCCAAAAACTCTATTACAATTGTTAGAAAGCAATAGGCAATTATCTGCTAATTGAAAACTTAATTGTCTGATACAGATCAATAAGTACTAAATATATTTCACCTTTACTATGATGATTCTTTGCTCTAAACTGCTCGGTTAGCCTACTCTAATTTTGCTTAATCCGATAACCTTTGTATACTGTTCTACTCTGTCAACTGATAGTCTTGAAGTTAGGCAAGTTCTTCAAGTTCTCTTTAATTCATACATCAGTTCACATCACAAATGATGCAAACATACATTTATATAGCATACTACTTTATGCCGCTTTAACAAAATTTGGTTACAAATCTTAGACAAAACCCTAAGATCTACGGTATAGAAAAATGACCTAGATTGAACTATTACATAAGATATAGATTTCATTAAATGAATATATTGACAATAAATATTCCTTGATCTTGGTAAAACATTTTCTAATCTATTGTAACCATTTGCATAGAAGAATGTGCCATTTCTGATTACTATACCATTTTCTATGATCATCAGTAAACATTGTATAAGCTGCTCGGTGTATACTAGTGTTCGGTGTTTACTGTTACTCGGTGTTGGTGTTTTCTGGTGCTCGGTAAACTGTCTGATGCTCGGTGTATATGCTTAATTGACTGGTCTATTTTGCTTCTAGTTTCTGACTAGCTCAATTTAAGTAATTGACCGATATAATTTGATAACCTTTGATACTAATGACAACCTTTAATGCTCAATAGAGATAACAGTTCAATGCAAGACAATTTGGTAAAGGATAAATATAGTGGTAGATTAGTAAGAAACTTTGGTATTGATAAGACATTGGGTTTTCTTAAGTAGAAATACTTTCAGCCTTAGTTGGATAAAGATGTTTAGGAATTTTTGGGGAGTTGTATAATTTGTCAAGTTGCAATAGGAGTAAGTCAGAATACTGGATTATACACACCATTACCTATTCCTAATAGACCTTGGGAAGACATCAACATGGATTTTGTTCTTGGATTACCTAAGAATCAAAGAAGTAATGATTCTATATTTATTGTGGTAGATAGATTTTTAAAAATGTCACATTTTATTCCCTATAAGAAGACATCAGATGCAGTTCATGTAGCAAACCTTTTCTTTAAGGAAATTATGAGATTGCATGGGTTACCTAAGAGTATTATCTCTGAACGGGATAGAAAATTTGTTGGATACTTTTGGAGAATACTTTGGAAGAAGTTGGGTACATATTTGAAGTTTAGTTCTACCTTCCATCCACTGAAAGATGGACAAACAAAGGTTGTGAATAGAAGTTTGGGAAATTTGTTGAGATGCTTAGTTGGAGATAAACCTATAAATTGGGACTTGGTATTGACACATGTAGAGTTTGCATATAATAATTCAGTGAATAGGAGCACATGTTAAACACCTTTTCAAATTGTTACATGAATGCATCCTAAGGGTATATAAAATTTGATGGCACTTGGTTTAGAAGAGAAAATAAGTGCTGAAGGAAAAGAATATGCAGATTTCATGAAGACTTTGCATGATGAAGTGAAACATAATTTGAAGAATAATTAGAAATATAAGGATACAATAGACAAGTCTACAAGACAAAAAAAATTTGAATTTGGTGATGAAGTAATGGTTCATTTGAGGAAAGGAAGGTTTCGAGTATCGAAACATACAACAAATTGAGAATGAAAAAGTTTGGACCTTGCAAGATATTGAAGATGTTTGATAGTGGAAATGCATTTGAAGTTGAGCTATCAGTTGATATGGATATATCTCCTATCTTTAGTTCATTTCAAATTTATGTGAGTACCATGAGTCTGATGAAGAGGTAGACATGCAGAAAGAATATCCTAAGAAGAAGACAAAATAAATTGAGTAGATTCTAAATAGAAGAATTCATAGAAGTACAAGAGGTAAAGACTATATAGAATATTTGGTGAAGTGGAAGGAAAGATCAGTTGAAGATTCTACATGGATTTCTCAATCCAAGTTGGATAATTAAGATTCATCTTGGGTTGCAAAACACCCCTAATTTAGGAGAATCATTTTATTAAGCCTAGGTGTCTAATGCAAGAGCATCTTGGGTTCTTGGAAATCTTGCATCAATAGAAATGGTTATTTCATCTTGAGAGAGTGAAGAAGTGATCTTTCATCTTTGAGATATTTTGGTTGAGGTCTTAACAAGTTGTTCAAGAATCTCTATAGTTCTTATCTTCTAGATCACACCTTATTTGGTTTAGTACTATTTGAGTTATTCAAGTTTTCCTTCCTCAGCGGCTCATACTCTTTTCCTTTGGTTATGTACTCATGGTGATCCTATTCATGGTCATGTGGTCATGTGTTTGTTCAGCTGTAGTTATCATTTTTTAATGTGGACCTATCTGGGATCCTTTCCCTTTGATCATGTCATGTTTGGATTGAAGGCCTTCATGTTTGGATTCTTTTGGTTGCTTTGGGCAGTGTGTTCCTTTCCTGTCTGGGTCAACCTTGGAGTTTGTGCATGCAATCATTTCTCATTGATTATTAATGTGTGTGATCATGGTGTGTGATTTTTTGGTCATGTGTAGACCTAAATCTATGTTTTTACCTTCTCTCTTTTCTTCTTATGGTCTTGTGATCTATGTTGGGGCTGACTCTTATTTCTTTATACACGCTTCATTTTGAAATATAATTCTTGGTTGACCTTAGTTTCGCCATTGGGTATATATGTTGAATTTGATGTAATTCTATAGGTAGAACTCTTAGAGTAGTAGTTTGGTTGATCATGAAGCACTGAGCTTGTATATTTGAATTTATTTTGTATATGGCCTAAACTAGGAAGGCCTTACATACCAACATGTATGATGTATCTAATTGAGTAAATGATTGATCCTGTATTATTTCTCTTTGATTTTTTGTGTATTACTTTCATGTGTGTTTAGCTACGAGGTTGGACATCCCATCTTGGGGTTCTCCACCTTGGTACTGTGTCACTTTTGATAGGGATTTAATATGTCTTTGATTCCAAATTAATCTAATTATAGAAACCAACACGAATTCAAAATGAATGTGCATTCAAAATGAACATAATGAAAGTGCAATACAAGTGGCTCTTATAGATTTCTGAGGACATTAAATGAAGTGACATAGAATATTTTTATAAATTTTATTTTGAGGCTTTGGACTTGATTCTTCATGAACCATTTATCCTTTGATCAAACTCATCCTCTACTCTTTTCTAATGGATATTCTACTCCCGTTGACTCAGCACAGAGATTTGCTTCTTTCTCTACAATTTGGTCTATTCACTTATAAGATTTGTATGATTATGTCCTTCTTCATTAATGGTCCACTTTTGAATGACTAAACTTGATACCTCTTGATGTTCAAATATGCACCTTCTTTCTCTTATGGAAATCAATCTTTCCTCATATATAGATTAAAAAGGAGAAAAAAAACCATTTAACTTCTCAACACCCTTGCACTATTGGTGGTGGTTGTTTAACTTAATTGGTTGTTTTAAGTTTTCAACAGACTAGTTTTCTTCCTATCTATGTAAATTTATAGAAAGTATGAACAACTTCTGAAGAGCATGTGTGACTACAAACAAATAATCCATGCAACCAAAATAAACTAGAGATTACTAAAATCCAACAAAACCAAACAAGAGCAATCCAAAATTGGAAACCAAAATTTGGAAAGAGGGTGATTCTCTTACATCAAAATCCTCAAGTAGGAAGAAATCATGAGCTCCTACTCATGAAGGTAACAATATCATTCTTCACTTTATTTTTCATATTTTTCCAATTTTCTCATCTTTGCATCGGTTTTTGTGCTTCCTTTATATGTTCTCTATGCTTGTATTTTCTCTTCCTAAGTTTCTCTATTTGCATTCATTTACTTGTATTTCTTTCCAATGACATCAAAATCTTTATGTAAGTTTGTAACTACACGCTTCCTAGTTGAATTTGCACCATCCATCTCTACTACAACCCCCTTCACCAAAATTGTACTCTTTCCTTTAAGATGTTCTTTCAAATAGAATAGTGCTTCTATTTGTATATTCTCCTTCAAATAACTTCTAATTCTCTTCTATCTTCATTATTATTTTCATCTTCGGAAATGAAATCATGAATAGAATTTCCACCATCAATGAGCTAAATGAATATTTTTGATCACTATCTTCCATCCCATATTTGAAGGGACCAAGTTCTAAAATTTCTAACCTTGGAGAATTAAATGTTCCATCATTTTCTCTCACTTGGTACTCTTCTTCATCCTCCTCATTCAGCATGGCTGCAACTTTCCTTGTTGTTGCACGAAATAAGTGTTCAATCCTCTCAATCTCTTCCCCAAGTGATTCTTCCTCTTCAAATGGCTCCTTATCAAACACAAGACCTTTATGCATTACTAAAAACTCAACCTAAATCTTATGCTTATGTGCTACAATTTTTATACATATCTCCTTATCTTCATTATTTCCATCCATGCCTTCTAATAGACATGTCCCTACTACATACACACTATCTACTTCCTCTTTTCTATTACCTGCAATCACAACTTGATTAGATAAATAAATATTTTCCAATGCATCCACTCTTCTTGTAATTATGACCAACGTATTATAAATTTTCTTTCCTCCACTCTATCCCAATAGTCATCCCAAGATGGAGTTCTTATAGTTCTTCTTACAAAAATACCCATCATTCTTTCTACTATGAGCCTTTGCATTGAAAATCACATTCGGTCTTCTATTCCTTCATCTCATATTCACTTTTCACAGTCCTATCTCTAAATTGTTTGGGCTTCACTCCTATCGAAAACAATCCTTTTGAGCTCTACTCAATCAAGTGCTTCACTTTTTACTCACCCACTGGTCCTGGTGCAAATTGCCTCCCTTCGATGAATCTTCCAACACACTCAGGAATATAGTCTCTGATACCACTTGATGGAGACAAATCCCATAATCACAAACAAATTTTACTAACTCTTCACCTAAGGTGATAGAAAATAAAAAAATGTAGAAAGAACATTGTAAAATATATCCATGAATTCAATGCTTTCATAACAGTCTAATAGTAGGTTTATTGACTACAATATGACAAAATTTCTTTAAGGGAAGAGAAATAAAGAATAATGATAGGAAGGTTAGTTTGAAAATAGAGATGTTATTAACAAACATTCATCTTTCAAGAGAGGGATTGACAGACACAATGAAGAAAATTATATTTTAAAAGAAAATATTTATTGGTCCACCCTTTTGGTGGGCTTTACTATGTCTTTGATTCCAAAGGAATCATATAACATACACCAACATGAAATCATAATGAAAGTCCATTACAAGTGGCTCTTATAGATTACCTAGGATAATGAACAAAGTGACAATCTCTTTTTAATAATTAAATTCCAAGGTATTACAAAAAAACTTGATCCTTCATAGACCATTTACCCCTTTTATCAAACTTGTCCTTTACTCTTTTCTAATGGCCAATCTACACCCGATGACTCAAAAAAGAGATTTGATTCCTACTCTACAATCAGTCTATTCACTTATCAAATTTGTATGATTCTTCCCTTCTTCATTGATGGTCCATTTCTAAATGGCTAACCCTGAGACCTCTCTATGTTCAACTACACACCCACTCTCCCTAACGGAAATCAATCTTTCCTTGAATATATAATTGAAAAGGAAAAACAAATCAATTTAGCTTCCCAACACCCTTGCACTACTAGTGGTGGTTGTTTAAATTCCTTGGTGAGTGGTCCCACAATATTGTGTCCCACTTTTTGGCCAACTTTGACATAGAGATCAACATTCTGAGAAAAAACTTCACTTTCGAACACACGTCGTCGTAAAACTATTAAGAATTTGAAGATGATGTAAAATAGAGTCTTTTATAATTTTCTTTCTAGTTTCTAAATATATATTTTAAAAAAAAAATTAAATTCATTTAAATTCATTTAAATTCATTTTTCCTTCTCCTTCAAAAAGTGGTTTGTGTGAAAAAACTATGTTTTTAAGGAGTTACTGTCACTTGGATCAGCATAACTTTTTTTTTAAAATATGATAATTATGTAATTCTTTCGAGATTATATTTGTAACTTCAATATCTAAAGGATGCAATTAGTTTCATTCATTTTGGGTCAATATTTCATAGTTTATTAAGTTCTAAAGTGACAGTAACTATAATTTAGACATAAGGTCACTTGGATCACTCTAACTTGATCTGTGTTTATCAAAATTCATTTTTTCTTTTTTTTTAATAGAAAGGTAACACAAATACTCTTTTCCTACATATTTTTCATAATTTTTTTTTTATAATTTACTATTTTTCCCGAAGTCTTGAAGAGACAGGTTGTTGAATGATGAAACAACCTATGTTTAGTTAAAGTAATAAATTTAAAAGTGATAATGAACTCAATATGTATTAAAATTATATTAATTAGAAAGCTTGTTCTGAATAGCATCATACTACATAGATAGGTTTTTCAAATGGACTCATTTGATCTGCCAAAACATAAAGTTAAAGTGATTTTTTGTCAGTATTTTAATAGGTGTGAAGGAGACTCCATTGTAGGTATGAATGAAGAGTACATATGTTATATCAATTATTTTTTAATCTAAAAGGTTTTGAGCTAACCATTTGTAATTAATTCCTTCAAATGGAACCTCTCAAGACTTAAATCATCATATTTTATTAAAAATGTGTTATTTCAACAAAAATCAGCATGTCTAAAAAAGGGTGACCTACTATTGTTGGGTCACCCTAGTCATTTCAGCTAAATTCAATGGACTAGTTATCTTTTTATCTTTGTATTGTTAGGAAGTCTTAATAGCTTTTAAAGATCATTTGTCACTATTTAAACAAATACTCTACAACCAAAATAAACTAGAGATTATTGAAAACCAACATAACCAAACAAGAGCAACCCAAAATTGGAAACCAAATTTTGGAAAGAGGGTGATGCTCCTGCATTAGTAAGCTTCTATTTGTGTATTTGCACATTTTCTATAATAGTTTAGATTAGACTCTATAATATATATGCACACTTCTCTCAAGATTAACATATAAAAGTGATTCAACTAAGTTTTGCTTCCTTATATAAATGACAACACCATATACTTTTATTTATATCATTGAACTCAACCGAGTATGACACCATCTACATCTTTTTCATAGATTATGAATGAATAAAAAAAGATGTAAATTTTTCATAGGAATTAACTAAATTGTCTAGGTTAAAAACTACAATGTGTATTTCATCTTGGAAATTTTTATATAAGATCATTTTCTAATGCAATAAATCATATATAATAATTTCTCTACAATAATTCTAATCATAAAATTAGGCAATCACTTTAATTGAAGTTGTACTAGGATTATTTTAGGCATCGTGTGCTTCTCAAGTTAGATCACCTGCCTGGTTGCTGCCCCAAAATCCTTAAGACTCCAAGAAACTTAATCCCAAAGAACACAACATTTCTTAGTAAAATATATTTGACATTTGGTATTCTTTGACACTGAAGGTTCTATGCATATCTCCTTATCTTTGTATGTTTCTATTAGACACCAAATCTAATCTTATGACATACACATTGTTGCTTTATATAGACTGATTATTAGCATGTTTTACATACATTTAATAATTATTAAAAATAATATAATATATTATTTGAATTATATTTAATAAATTTGAACTATTAATAAATAAGTATTTAAATAGTAGATGTTGTCATGATTATAATGGTAACAATCAATAAAGACTATTTAAAAAAATACAAATTGATTGACAAAAGAGCATGTTAATCTTCAAGTAGTTAGATAAACAAGAGAATGGTTAACCAATATATGATTGTGACTAGCATTATTATAATCAATAATAATATTCAATAAATTATTAAATAAAATTAAAATTTATTAAATACAATTTAAATCATATATTATATTTATATAATATATTTAATATTATATAATAATGATAATTACTATATAGCCAATTATAAATTATTAAATAAAATTAACATTTATGAAATATAATTTAAATATATATTATTTTTATATAATATATTTAATATTATATAATAATGATAATTACTATATAATAATAATTGATTATATTTGTAGTGTATTTAATAATTGTCTGTGAAAAATGTATCCTTGCCGCTTGGGTTACTTGAATTTAACTTGCCTTCGCTTGCAAGTATTGCTCTTCATTGCGTGTGTGTGTATATATATATATATATCTTACATATCACTCGGCGATTCAGCACAACCATATGACCTAAAGGAATCATGAAGAAATGCGCAATCAGATTTGCTGAAATTTCAATAAGTTTGCTGATTCTGCTTCACTTTTGTGCAGCAGATGTGGGCACGGCGACCTTTTATGGTCCTCCATATGTCCGTAAGTATATTCGTTGCCATAATAAACCAAGGAAGATGAACAAGTGCATATTACCGTAAATCTTGTTACACAGTACTGATATCAATTGTTTAATAACCCTAATTCTCTGTTAGGTTGATTCTTTTATTTGGATTTTGCAGCGACTTCGTGCTATGGATACAATCAGAAGCAATTTCCAGCAGGCAATTTGTTTGGAGCGGCTAACGATGCAGTTTGGGATAACCAGGCAGCCTGCGGAAGAAAGTACAGAATTCGATGTTTGAGCGGAACAAGTAATGAAAGAGTTAATCCATGCAGAAAAAGATCGCTCGTTGTGAAGATTCTGGATTATTGTTCTTCCTCTGGATGCCCTAATGGCGATGCAACTTTCCATTTATCTGCAGATGCGTTTTCTCACATCGCTCATTCCTCTGCTAATAAGATTAACGTCGAATACGAGCAGTAACATTCCATCCAACCTACCTATCATTTACAATTCTGACTAATGCAAATTGTATTTCAAAATTAATAATGTTTGGATTCTGAAAATTTTAAATCTTTTAACGCATGACTAAATCTTTTTTATGTTCTTTTGTTTTGGTTTTGTATGCAGAGTATGATGCGGTAGAATTCCTCACGGAGCTCCAGTTGCGTGCACCAAAAGAAAGACTATCAACATTAGTAGTTTTTATTTTCTCGATCTATAATATGTAATTGATGTTCAAAAGAGAAAATTAATAAAGTATTGATTTTGTACAGAAGTAGATGTCTGTCTTATTTTTCTTTGCTATTTTTACCAGATAAAGTTGGTTATTATTTTGTGGCAAGCTCTATGCAGCGCTGAAATTGTCCTATTTATTGTTATTATTAATTAATTAAAAGTTAGATTTAATAATTAAAAAATATAATATAATGATTTTAAATTTTTTTAATTAATTGATAATTATATTAAATGGTAAACTTTGGGTGCTGCATAGACAATGGCTTATATTTTGTAGCATGATCTTTAAATAGGAGTTGTGGGTGCTGTTGGTAATATAAATTAATGAGACTATACAATTTATTAAATATTTGTGTGGCAATATAAGATTTGCTATGATAAAGCATTTTCATTCTCATAATCAAATTAGAAATGGTCGAGGCAAAGAGTGATAAGAATAGGAAGGGTAGAAAAAGTGTAAAACCATATTATATATAATTAGAAAGAAAACATACAAAAGTGGGGAGGAAATCGGTAAGGTGGTAGAGAACTTTGCAAGATGCATTGGAAAATAAATTTGTAATTTTTAACTTGCACGTCTAATTGCTTTGAATATGGATTTTTGCAAAGGATATGGATGAAATATCATTCATGATTTTAGAGAAACCACCATTACTATTCCCACACACACCCACACACACACACACATGTGTGTGTGTGTGTATGCACACATATGTACGTATGTATGTATGTACGTATGTATGTACGTATGTATGTATGTACGTATGTATGTATGTATGTATGTATGTATGTATACACACAAGCACACAGACAACATACATACATGTGTGTGTGTGTGTTTGTATTTGTGTGTAGGAAGGAGGTATAGGTTAGTTATTATAATTATATTGAGTATCGCTTGTTCTTGGTGAAGACTATTAGAAGTGTCCTCTACAACGATGTAGGAGAATCTGATAGAAGAAGCTAAAAAGTTTAAATTGTAGATTGCTAGGGGCATTTAGTTCTTCCAAGATGCACATAAATTGAACTAATAGCAGATTCGAAAAGTTAAAGAAAGACTAAGCTAGAAAATGAGAAGAGGTGCAAGAAAATGAAGATTCTAATGGTAAAGTGGAAGAGAAAATGGGCAAAATTAAAAGGAAAGGAAAGTGGAGAGGCAAATGAAAGAGGAATGGAATCAATCCTTTGCACAAATGATTTGGACTAGTGACAAAAAAAGGATACATAGCCACATAAGAAACACAAAGTTTTATTTAATCTTGTAGATTTTAAGTATTGAGTGAGGCATGCATATAAAAATAATAGAGGAGTGTTAAAACATAGAAGAGATAATGGTGCCAAATATTTGGAAAGAGGGATGCTTCACTTGGAAGAAAACATTAAAAAATCATAGAGGATAAGGGGTGTGCAAGTAGTTAAATGGATGTAGGAAATAGAGAAAGATAGAGTATATAGGTTTAGAATATGGAAAGGTTCAATGCATAGGAAATTAGAGAGGGAAGTGCAAGACGTAGTGTATGCACGGGAAAGTCAAAGAAAGTAAAGTATCATATTAAATAAACATAGTACAAGGCTGCAACTATAAAAATTGAAGTTCTTGGAGTGAGGAGTAGGGAATGAGAATGTAGATGCTCACACAAAAAAAAGGATGATGTGGAGAATATATAAATAAACGATAATTTAATCATTAATTTATTGGCACAAAAATGAAGTTTTAAAGTTTACAAAAGTGGAGAGAGTGATGAGGTTGGAGGAATAAGTAAGGGAATTGAATAGGAAATAAAGAGAGTTGAACAACAACAAGAATATATATATATATATATATATATATATATATATATATATATATATTGAAAATTGTAGAAGAAATTCAATGAGGATAGAATGTGAAGAATATGTTGTGAGCATAAAATGTTTGAGTAAAAGGAGAAGGTAGTGCAACAAGAAAATGTAGAAATAAGAAATAAGTGGGTGTGTCTAGAATTAAAGGGGTTCAAAAAGTGGCAATGTGAAAATACATGTATTTTTAAGATATCTAAAAAATGCAAAATCCACTTTGTTATTTTACTTGGGTTTAGGAAAACTACATGCATCCATGGAAACAACCAAAGTGAAATTGGTATCAATTCTAATGGATGTCTAATTAGAATTGATATTTATTTCAAGTGGATATTATTTCCTAACTAATATCCATTATGTGAGAGATTGAAAATATGAAAAATATAAATATTTAATATAAATTTTTATTATTATAATTTTATTATACATTTATTATTATAATATTATAATATATTTATATTATTATATATTACATGATTTATTATAGAATATATAATGTATAACATAATTTAATACAAAATTTAAAGTCAGCAATAAGGATTTACCTTATTTTCTCCCTAAAACAACAATTCCAAATTAAATTTTGAAACAAAATACATTTACAAATATAATAATATAATAAAATTACTAATTGTATACAAACAACAAAAAAAATCACTCTACTTTGCAATGTGAAAATCCAATGGAGTAACTAGTGACCATGAAGAGGACAACATCCCCCAAGACAAGTACAAGAATGTAATGTATGTAAATACAAGTCCCTTCAAACCATCAATCTATCAAAGGAGGTAGTGGGAGATATTGGGTTGTTGGAGAAGCTAGAAATCAGATGTAGACTTATTGGTCCAATATTTGACAAAAACAAATAGGGCTTGGATCTCAAAGAATGTAGAATATAAGAGATAGTCAAATTACTCCATAAATGGTTCTTTATGGTTATTTTTATATCTATTGAAGAAAGGGAGAATGTTTTTTATGGAAGATTGTGAAAAATGGATGATCATCCTCTTTACATACAAAAGTAGTTTCAAACTTTTAATCCATTGAAACTGGAACCGTATGACAACCATGTTTTGATAAGACTACTGAATATTCCTCTTGAATATTGGTTGAAAGATTGTCTAAAAGAATCACAACTCTTTAGGAAGCCTATTTAATTAATTTAAAGGAATAATAGTAAAAAATATTATTTGCAAGTGTTGGAAAATTTTAGGTGTTTGGAGGAGGTAAGGTGTGTTTGGGTGATGATTTTAATTTAGATATTATTGGTCATGGTAAATCTATATTCAAGTTTCTCGATGGTAGAGTAAGAAGGATTAATGATGTGTTGCATCTATTTGGACTGATATGAAATATGTTATCAATGAGAAAACTAGTAGATTAGAATATTCACAAGGGATTCACTTGGTAAACCTAAACCATAGTTCGTGCATTTGTGGCATACTAAAGAATTCCCCTATTTTCAAAACATATTTCTCCAAACTCCATTTTTGTCACCCCTTGCAATACCCACCTAGTACCCCTTGCAACCCCTTTTTTATGTAAACCCCTACCCCCTCTCCCCAAGAAATCCCCTCCCCTCTATTTATGCAATATATTTCCCCCTTTTTATGTGTATTTTAAACCCCCCAATATGAACACACGTTGTATTGTATTTCCCCTTTAGTGAAGATCTTGCACGAGTATGAAGGTAATATTTTTAGATGTAGGATGCAAAATTGTGAGAAGTGATATGATAATTGCTAGAGGTACCATATTAGACACATTGTATAAGCTAGATGCATATGCTAATGATCCTAATAGGACTTTAGTGAAAATAAAATTAATGTATATTAATTTAAGAGTTAAGGGTTTCACCTTCAACTAATAGTCATGGAATTTGAGTACATAAGGGTGATTCTTATTATAAATCAAAGTTACCTATGGGTAGAAGCAAAAAGTTGGGTGCCAATTCAGCGGAAGTCCGTGGCTTGAAAATTTGCGCCGCTTGAAACGGGCACCCGTTTTTTAAAAACGGGCACCCGTTTTAGGCTCGGACATCCGATCCAAAATTTGAAAAATGGGTACCCGTTTTCCAGAAACGGGCACCCGTTTGTTGAAAAACGGGTACCCGTTTCTAAAAAAAATTTTAAATTTTTTTTTCATTTAAAATGTTTTTTTAAACACATATTTTGAAATTTATGAAACGGGTGCCCGTTTTTTAAATTTAAATAACGGGTGCCCATTTCTTAAAATATGCACACGGGAGTTTTCACTCTGCCGCAATTTTTGGTTTGGGATAGGTTTGGTGAGACCAAGCCTATGCCTTAGCCTCCAAAATTTTGGCTAAGGCATTGGAATAAAAATTTTAAGGCTTACCGTAATTTTTTGAAGCCCTTCTGGATCGATTTTTTTGACAAAACAAAAACCCATTAAAGATCTCACTATCACGATTCTAAAAATATTAATTTCATAATAATATGGTTATTTTTACTATTTTTACATTATTTATTAGTTGATAGTGGTACATAAACGTAAAATAGTGAGACTCACTAAAACTTTAATAACTTTTTAATTTTTAAGTATTTTTAAAAATAAATTATATGTCATCAATCTAGATTCAATTCTTTTGAATTTAAAAAAAAGAATTTTTGAAAAAAAGAAAAATTATATTAAATTATGGTGGCCGTACACGAGAGGTTTGAAAAATAAGTTTTATTGTTAATTAAAAATTAATAAAAAATAATTTACAAAACAAAAAAATAAGAAAAAATATTCTCATCAATATTCTATGTCTTAGGTATCTTCCCTAAAAAGGATTTAAAAAAATTCATTTATTTGTGTCAAAATATGGTGGCCGTACATAGATGTGGTATGGTCCTGAAACAGGCATTTTGAAAAAGTGGTTTTCAAATATGCCTATCAAAATATAATTTATACCATGTGGGTATTAAAATAAATTATATATTTGAAAAGTAGACTCCAAGTACTACAATTTCTATTAGTGAATTTTTCCGAGATTCAATCTCTAAGTGCCTCAAATTTTGAGATCAATTCAGATAAATTTTGAAAAATAGGAAAAACACTTCCACTTTTTGCAAAAAATTGGCACCCAACTTCTTGCAGCCACCCCTATAGATAAGATTATGTTGTAGCACTAGATACTTGGCTACATTTGAGAAAACTTGGTCTAAGAACCCTGAACAATAATATTTTTTAAAGGTTTAAATGATATAATATTGACTTTAATTTATGTGAGTATTACATTTATAAACAAAAGAATTGCATTTAGTTTAAGTTGAGTTCTCATTTATCTTATGTTGTGCTAGATCTTATTCATCTAATGTGTTTGGTCTTGTAGATGTTCTCTTTAATTTAAAAGCCAAATATTATGCTCCATTACTGATGATTTTAACAGGGCACAGATATATATTTTAAAGAGTAAATCTAAAGTTTTTTTAGCTTCTTTAGAGAATTTAAGAAAATAAAATAAAAACTTTGAGGAATAATAATGGTAGTGAATTTTTCTCTAATACTTTGATATATTATATAAAAATTATGGCATTCATAGACAAAAGACAACTCTATATTCTCCATAAAATACTAGATTTGTAGAATGAATGAATGGGAGGCTAACCAAAAAGGCTAGGAATATACTGAGTGGTCATAAGCCTTCATTAAGATATCTTAGACTTGTTTATTATGATGCATATGCACATGTGCTAAAGGAGAAGAAATAGAATTTGGAGAACAAGGTTATGAAATGTATCTTAATTAGAAGCAATTATGGTGTGAAAGGATAGAAGCTCTGAGAACCTATTGCATATAAGTTGATACATAGTATAGGTGTTAATTTTAGAGAAGTTACCCCTCCCTCCGTTACATTGAAGCTAGAACAAACTAAAAATGAAGATGTAATTCAACTTCCTTATGTGCTTGAGTAAGTTGAATTGAGGTCCCTAGATAGAGAAGAAGCTGAGGGGAGGTCATCTAGCTTTGAATCTTCATAAGAGAAGGAAGAACCTCCAATTCATATTATTAGAAGGTATACAAGGCATAAATAACCATCTGAAAGGTATTCACCTAATTACTTGAGATATATTTTTTCTTCAAACATTAATGTGGATGAGCATATATATGTAGAAGAAGCATTAGGTATGAATGATGTAGAATATTTAAAAATTGTTCAAGATGAAGAAATGATAGCTTTGAAAAATAATGTTACATGAGATCATGTACAATTTCCTAAAGGACAAAAACTTGTTGGTTTCAAATGAGTGCTCAATAAAATGATTGGTGCAGATGGCGGTATTGAAAATAATTAATAAAAGTTAGTTAAAATAGGATATTCCTAGGTTGATGGTGTTGAATACAATGAAATATTTTCTCCTCTTGAAAAAATGACATCCATTAGAATTTTTTCTTTTTATTGTTGCTAATTATGACTTAGACGTTGAGAAAATAGATGTGTAAACTACTTTCCATCATGGTGATTTGGAGGCAGATATTTATATCGCACATCTATAACACTATGTGGGAATTAAAGTAAAAGTAATTTGGTTTGAATATTGAAGAAATCTTTTTATGGCCTGAAACAAAGTCCTAGTATGTGGTACTAAAAATTTGATACATATGTGTTGCTTTTGGTATTTGAGCATTTTGAAGTAGAGATCATTGTGTTTATTATAAATCTAATGGCAGTCATTTCCTATAAATTTTATTATATGTTGATGATATGTTTATTATAACTAGACTATTGGCTTGATGCTAAATTTGAAATGAAAGATATTGGTGTAGCTAAGAACATCCTCAAGATCAAGAAATTAGAATATATAAAGTAAACAAAAAGCTACGGCTAGGATAGAATAAGTATGTGAACTCTATTTTGCAAAGGTTTAACATGTAGAATTGTAAATCATTATGTGTTCCTTTTAGAATTGAAACAAAGATATCTATTTTAGATTACCCTACATACCATTCAAAGATGGAAGACATGAGGAATGTAACCTTTTTTAATCGGCAATAATAAGATTCTATTAATAATCCAAGTCTTCTTATATATATACTAGAGAAGTTCCATATCTACTACTATCTTCTACCATATCCACCATTGCTACGAATCCAAACATATGCCTACCATCTAGATACAAAAGGGCTATTAATAGCCACTACGGATAATTGAAAAATGTCCAATTGTCAAAATTTGACCAGAGAAATACCATATTAGCTGCTACTATCTACCCTATCTACAAAAGCATTTATTGTCCAAACAACTACCTATAATCTGAATACACATGGGCTATTAAAATCCATTACAGATAAAAAAATGTCCAATTGACAAAATTTGGACAGATCCATGAAATAAGAAGGAAGCTATAATAGTCGCATTATATCAACTATATTCATAGTGATTCTGGCCATTCTCGGTACCTACTAATCAAAGAAACCCACCATCATTAGTGTCTTGAAACCTGGCTCACTTTCTTTTCTTGATAATTTTCACCATAGAATAGCCCTCTAGAATGAAAATCCCTTCTTTGACCCACCAAAATCTACCTCGAAATGAAGCAAGGCTCGAATCCACTGCCTATCTAGAAGTCTTCTTTCCCTTGGTAATCTCTTTCACATCCTTTCCTCCTCCTTCATCTCTTTTTCCATCGTATATTTTTTCAACTGAATCCAATACACCCTTGCCTCATGAATACTTGTTTCTTTCCTCACATACATACCCCAAACTAAAAAGGGTTACGTGCACTCCAGTAAATTAACAAGAAAACTCCACCCCTCTTTGGCCACTACAAAATCAACGCTAAGTTCAACAAATGAGAATATTGACACCAAACTGCCCATCAATTGGGGCTTCACTATCACTTTCATGATCCACATTGTCTCCGCATGAGTCCCCAATTGTAGTTCCTATTCCGTCACTACTGAAGAGATATCCGCGCTAACTCTATAATGATAATCGACTTCCAAGAACTCGGTTCCAAACAATTTCTCTATTATCTGCAGAAACCTAGCATCCTTGTAGTGGAAAATCCCTTTCAATATCCTTAATGATACATTACCAAAGAAAGGCCTATGGGACCGAAGTGTTTTAAGATAGAAGTTCACCTCCACTCTTCCCTAGCGCAGCTCCAAATTATCCTATACATAAACTAAATCTTCCTCCTCAGAAAATTCTTGTTCCTAATTATTTAGAAATCTCAACTTGCATACATATTCTTCTATCCTCGGTATAAATAAATAAATGCTCTTGTTACTCACACACTTCAACTGTCATCGTACCCCTTTCATCCTACCCACCACCTCTTTAAATATGTCATCACTAAATGACATACCTTTGGAATGCAAGAGTGAATACCTCATGCCTAGCTCAGTTGTCACATCATTCAATTTAAATTTGAATACTTCATTAGTCATTGTAAATTTGACACTTTAATTTCTTTCCTTCTCAGATCCAATCTATCAATCCAATCCTATTTCCTTTCCTACTAATCCAACCATTTTCCTTCTACATCTCAAAAATCCTCCAAAATTTTAGCTCTTTCTCCTTCTACCAAATGACTTCCCAACTTGGACAAAACATCCACCTCTGAATTCTCTTCTTATCTAAAAGGAGTAATGCTATAATCCTCAGAAACCCCAAGAAATTCTCTGATTATCTTAATGTATTTGTTGCGGTGTACCATATATGAGAACTACCATTCATTATTGTCGTGACTATGATCAAAGATCTACTTTAAAGGTGTAGCTTCCTCACTGCAAATTTCTTTGCCATTTGAACTGCAAACAGTGCATCCTACACTTTTGCTTCATTTTTCTTCCCTTCTTGAGGTCTCTTGGCCCCAATCTCCAAGGTATTGCTATCACTATCTTGAATTATGCAGCCAACACCACTTAGTCGTGGGTTTCCTTTTGAAGCCCAATCAAAAATTTCTTTAACCCAACCTCTATCAGGATGAGCCAATTTAATAGCCTTAGACACCTTAGAAAGATCATCCATCTGCAAACCCTGAATGGGCTTGAATTTAAAGAGAGGCCACATTATTAACAAATCCCTATCAATTTTAGTGAAAGAAATCTTATCTTGATTAATTTGGCTTGCAACATTACTGACTAATTCTGAGATTTCTCTCTACATTCTAATTATGAATCTCTCACATGGCTCTAACTTATCTTGAAATATTTGCCTCTTTCTTTCCTTCCAAATTTCCCCAAAAATTGGAGACAGGCAAATGTTCCATACCCCACAGAAAATAGATTTAGTTTTTTGAATGTACCATGCTAATGCCCATTCTCACAATGTTCTTGGGAGGGGAGATTGATAACACAATCTATTCATTAAAAATTTCCAAACACCTATGCAAAATCACTATTAAAAAAAGATGATCCAAATTTTCATTAGATTTTTTGCATAAATTTTTTTTGAAGGGTCTCATGAATCATGTATAAATCATTGTCTCTCTTGTTAAAACTCTCCCTCTAAAGGCTAACCAGGCAAAAGCCTCCACCTTTGGAAGAATATTTATGTTCCAGCAAATGTGTCTTTTCCAATCTCAACCCTATCTTCTCTTTCAATCATAACATTTTCTAGCTTAACTGAATACTCCCCATTATTTTTGGTCCTACCTAGCTGAACACAATCCAAACTCCTCCATTTCTAGCCCAACCCCACTCCCTTTCTTCACTTCTCTATATAACATCTGACCGAGGTTCCCCATTGCCTTTTCACAACTCTTCTAATCTCTCCTAGCTCTACCTTATCTCCCAACACCTCTTTTACATCTTATGAAATATGAGGAAAGTACCTTACTAGAGTGTAGTTGGAAGTTTTATGTATTCAATGGTTTATACTAGACCATAGATTTGTCAAGCAGTGGGTTCCTAGATATCTATCTATTATAGCTAGAGTTCAATGATATGTAGTTAAAAGAGTGTTGAAATATTTTAAGGTTATCTTAGGGAATTCTTTGAGATATCATGACAATTTGATAATAGATGAGATTTCTGTTAATATTCATGGTTGTGTGTATTTAAAATAGGTAGGTGATATTTCTAAAAGAAGATCCACCAACTTTTATGTGTTTAATCTATTTGTTGGTACAATTAATTGGATAAGTAAGAGACATAATGTGGTTTCTTTGTATTATATTGAAGCTGAATATATGGTAGAAAATCACACTTGTAACTAAACATTTTTTCTTAATAGAGTGTGTTCATATATTATAATAAAGCAAAGAAGTAATAATAGTTTATTGTGACTGTCATAGCACAATGTACCTAACCAAAGAACTTGAATTTTCATGCTAGAACCAAACACGTTGATGTTTAGTAGATGATTTTCTTAAATATTTGGTCAAGGATGGTAGGGAGAAATTGGTTAAGGTAGAGACTTAAATTAATATTTAAGATTCATTAACTAAGGTGATGAGCACATATATGTTCAAATTATGTTTGAATTATATGGCCTTATGGCTGCTAGCAGTTAACCAATGGTGTAGATACTTGATGCAGGGGAATTCTAGGGTACTCGGTGAATCTACATGGAGGTGTATTGTTTTGGTTCTGTGTTACTCAGTTACAGGTTTAACCGATGGTCTCAGTTATTGAAGGAAGCTCGGTCGCTGAAGGAACTCAATGAAACCTCTTGCGCTCAGTAGAACTTGGACTCGGTGATGCCTCTGGTGCTCGATTGATGTGCTTGCTTGGTGATGCCTATGTTTCTTGGTGATGCTTGGCGTGGTCAATTGTTTCACTGGTACTTGGTTATTTCTCTAGTGCTCGGTAGTTCTGGTTTACCGACTAGAGTTCTTGGAGATTTGGTTGGCCGACTTGGTGCATTTATTGTTGGTAGCTTTTGTTGTATTCTCCTATGTAGATCTTGAGGCCAACATGGAGAATTAAATGTTTGTAAAACTATTTATGAGCCAACTGTCGCTGCATTTAATATTTGTTTGTAATAGGAACCAACTTGGCTTAGGAGTTAATTATTTCTTCTAGCTGACTTGTGGCTAAAGATTAGTATTTAAGGAGTGTTTGGGTAGTTGTTTAGGGGTAAGTTAGAAGGCAGATAGAAGATTAGATCTGGATCCTGTGAGATTTTGAAGATTAGATTGTTATCTGATTATAGTTTGTAATAGCATAGCTAGTGGTTTGCATGCTTGGAGACAAGGAGATTGTTTGGAGGCTTGCGAGCTCAAGTTCAAATTTGCCTTAGTGTTTTCCATCAATTGCTGATTGTTTCTGAGCTAGACTAGTTGGAAGATTAAAGAAATACTTTGATTTTATTTGGCCCTAACTCGAAAGGCCTTACAACTGAGCGTGTTGATGAAAATTTAGTTGAAAATATTGTCTTGTTGTGTTATTCCCCATTGTAGTGTTTGGCTTCTTGTTTGGACTATCGTTAATTGGATCCTCCTTACCTATCCTACGTCAGGTGGTATCAGGGCTTGAAGATCTTGAGTGTGTAAACCGATCTTTGAGTTGAGATTGTTTGCACCAAGACCTTGTTGGTGATTTATTACTTTGGGTTTCAAAAATCTTGAAGGATGCCTCTGAGAATATTGGACCCTAGAGTGATTGCGGATCTCTGTGATAGTGTGGAATCAAAGATTACAGAGAAATTTAAAGTTGATTTTAGATCTGAGATGGAATTGATGAAGAATGACATGATCGCTGAGGTCATGAGAGCTATTGCTGGTATGCCGAGGAATCTTGGTACTGATGATGGTTATGAGGAAGATGCTAAAGACTTTGAATTTGATGGACATGACCAAAGAGATATATCTGGTAAGGACAGAACTAGTTGGTTATGTAGATCTAGAGCTCGATTAAGTACTACTTACCGAATGGAAGTTTCTACTTTCTTTGGTACTTTGAGACCCAAGGACTTGATTTATTGGATTGGTGAATTAGAAGAATTCTTTGAGCTTGAAGAAATTGAAGATCCTCTCAGAGTAAGATTGGCATAGACTAAGTTGAAAGGACATGCTGCTCTTTGGTGGAAATAATTACAAAGAGATAGAGAATGATGAAGGGTGCTCCCCTTAATACCACAAACACATAACAGACATAGAGAAACAACAACAATAATATGCAAGAACAGAAAATTGGCTTCTTATTATCTCCACAAATGTGGAATTACAAATTTTTAGAATTACAACATGCAAAGCCACATGGGCATTCCCTTACAATATTCTATAGGACAAAGCCTCGAATCAATACCCAGATCTACTACCCAGAACTATTCTGAACTACTTAAGACAATAATGCAGCGTCCCTTATATAGGCAATTCCCCACCGCCTGGGAAGGTTCCAGAATTTTAGCCAATAAGGCCGACCAAACTTAGAATTATTTTATTTTACATTTCATTACATCATAGTCGGCTCAAGATAACCTTTGAAACCCGAACATAAATTTTGAAGAAAATTATTTCCCGCCATTTCAGGTGGCCCAACTTCCGAAGACCATAAGTCATCACCAGTTGACCCGATCGGCTATTATAACCTCATTTCAGAAATGCCACGAAGCACTCTACAGGCTTGATCTGCGCAAGCACCTGTCACCCAAATTCTCGACCTCATCTAGGGCCTCTAAAGCCTTCAAAACTGAGTTCAAAGTTTCTGTACCCTGCTGCCAATACCGAAAATCTTCAATATCTTACAATATACACTTGATCTGGAAATGAAACTTTACTGGCAGACTTATATGACCAAAATGAACCTCCAAGAAAGAAATCAGATCATTCTGAGCACATACAAAAATTACCAAAAATAGTAACTTTCCATAAATAGCAGCTCTGCACAAAATAGCCCTTATTGAATACAAAAATAGAAATATTTTTGGGTGATGCAAGATTGCTCTTACACCCAGGATGCTCCTGCATCAGACACCCGGGGTAATTTGAGAAGTGACCCTGTCACGACTCAGGTGTGCAGAGGAAAACCAAGATGGCTAACCTCCTCCTTTGTCAGCCATGATGAATCTTCAACAGGTCGTCCTTTCCACTTGACCAGATATTCTTCATATGTCCTGTTCCTTGTGCTTCTGCCAACACGACTGTCCAGTATATCTTCGATCTCCTTAGTGTCTGAACTAGTTGCTGGAATACTCCACTGTGCTGCTGTGATCTCATCTTCAACACCTCCTTCATGATACTCTGTCAGATCTGAAATGTTAAACACTGGTGAAATATTTAGCTCAGTAGGCAATTCTACCTCATATGCATTTCCTGAATCATGTTTCTTCAGTATCCTACATGGTCCAAACTTCTTCATTTTCAGCTTTTTATATGTACCAACTGGAAACCCTTCTTCCGCAAATGAACCATGACTTTATCACCAACCTGAAATTCCTTATACCTCCTTTTCTCATCTGCCTTAGCCTTATACTTTGCGTTCATCTTGGTAATATGCTTCCTCACCTCCCCATGGATGTTCTTCAAGTGTTCTGCAAAATCCTCAGCTTCAGCACTACTTATTTCTCCTTTATCTATTTTCCTCAATTCAGATGCATTTCTTGGACTACTTCCATATACAATCTGGAATGGTGATTTACCAGTGCTCCTGTTGACAGAATTATTGTATGCAAATTCCGCCTGTGGTAAAATCAAATCCCATCCTGTTGGCTTATCTCCAACCAAACATCTCAGCAAATTTCCCAAACTCCTATTCACCACCTCTGTCCGTCCATCAGTCTGTGGATGATGTGATGAACTGAACTTCAAATCTATCTTCAACTTCTTCCACAACGTACGCCAGAAATATCCAACAAACTTAGTTTCCTGATCTGAAACTATGGTCTTTGGCAAACCATGAAGTCTCACTACTTCTCTGAAAAACAATTCTGCTACATGAACAGCATCATTAGTCTTCTTGCAGGGAATAAAATGTGCCATCTTTGAAAATCTGTCAACTACCACAAAAATTGAATCGTGTCCCCGCTGTGTCCTCGGTAAACCAAGAACAAAGTCCATGCTGATATCCTCCCAAGGCTTCTCTGGTACAGGTAATGATTGATACAATCCTGTATTCTACTTCACTCCTTTCACCATCTGACATACTCGGCAACTCTGTACAAACTTCTTCACATCTTGCTGCAACCGTGGCCAATAATAATTCTCACTAACCAAACCAAGGGTTTTATCACGACCAAAATGTCCAGCCAATCCTCCACTATGCTTCTCCTTGATGAGATTCTCCCTCATAGAACTTCGTGGAATGCACAACTGACTCCCTCTGAATAGCATATCATCCTGGATGATGAAATCCAACCATTTCGTCCTGTCTAGAGTAACAGGTTCTGTACAAGCTTTCCAAGCTTCACCAAAATCAGGATCTTCTGGAGACAAATTCTTGAGTTCCTTGAACCCAACCACTTCAATCTGCATTTATGTCAGCAATAGTTGCCTTCTGCTAAGAGCATCTGCAACCCTATTAGACTTTCCACTCTTGTGTTTCAAAACAAATGTATAACTCTGCAGAAACACAACCTATTTCAAATGCCTCTGATTCAACTTTCCTTGACTATTCAAATATTACAAAGCTTGATGATCAGTATACAAAACAAACTCCTTAGGAAGCAGATAATGTCTCCACTTCTTTAATGCCTGAACTATAGCATAAAATTCTTGATCATAAACAGAATATTTCCTCTTGGCATCATTTAACTTCTCACTGAAATAAGCAAGAAGGTTTACCTTCTTGGCTCATAACAGCTCCTATTGCAGTACCACTAGCATCACAATCTACTTGAAACACCTTATTAAAATCTTGAAGTGCTAAAACAGGTTGTTCTGTAACTTTTTGTTTCAACAATTGAAAACTTTTTTCTGCCCCATTAGTCCACTTAAACTCTTTTCTATCCCCTCTCATTGTTTCAGTCAAGGGACCACAAATACTGCTAAAATTTTTGATAAACTTTCTGTAAAAGCTAGCTAGACCATGAAAAGATCTTACCTCAGTAGCACTCCTTGTAGTAGGCCATTCAAGGATAGCCTGTACCTTTTCTGGGTCCATTTTTAGAACTTCTACTGAAATTACAAATCCCAAATACACTAACTCTTTCTTCACAAAATTGCACTTCTTCAAATTAATCAACAATTTCTCATCTCTCAACTTCTCAAACACCATACGAATATGCATCATATGTTCCTCCAATGTCTTGGTAAAAATCAAAATATCATCTAGGTAAACAATGACAAACTTACCCAGAAATTCTTTCAGAACCTCGTTCATGAGCCGCATGAAAGTGCTCGGTGCATTGGTTAGCCCAAAAGGCATGACTAACCACTCATATAGTCCTTCCTTTGTCTTGAAGGCAGTCTTCCATTCATCTCCTTCTCTGATCTGAATCTGATGATATCCACTCTTCAGATCTATCTTTGAGAAATACATAGCTCCACTCAAACAGACCATAATATCATCCATTCGTGGCAATGAAAACCTGTACTTGATTGTGATCTTGTTTATTGCCCTAGAATCTGTACACATCCTCCATTCTCCATTCTTCTTTGGTGCTAATACCGCTGGTACTACACAAGGACTCAGACTCTCACGGATCAATCCTTTCTGTAACAGTTCATGTACTTGTCTGTTCAACTCCTCACTTTTTGTAGGTGTCATTCTGTGTGCTACCTTATTCGGAAAACTCGCTCCTGGGATCAAATCCATCTGATGACTGATCTTCCTGACTGGTGGTAATCCATCAGGCACGTTATCGGATACAATATTCTGAAACTCATTCAACAAATCTGCAACTTCTACAGGAACATCTTCTACTTCCTCTTTACCAGCTTTTGGAATTAAAGCAAAACATACATGCTCATGCCTCATACCATCTAGAAAATTTTTTCCATCAACAAAAGTTATCCTTGCATTACCACATACCTTTTCTTCGGTCTCCTTCAATGGTTTTAGCTTATGTCGCACTCCATCCTTTGTCAGGGAATAGGTATTCGCACGACCATCATGTACAGCACATCTGTCAAACTGCCATGGTCTACCCAACAACATATGACATGCATCCATAGATATGATATCACACAATACCTCATCTTGATATCCGCCAACCTTGAACTTTACTAGGCATTGTTCATTGACCATGACCTTGTGGTCATCCTGTACCCAGGCAATCTGATATGGATGTGGGTGTTTCTGTCTCTTGAGCTTCAACTTTGTCACCATCTCTTCTGACACCAAATTGTTAGTGCTTCCACTATCAATGAGCACATCACAACATTTACCTTCACACTTGCACTTGGTGCGAAACAGGCTCCTCCTTTGCTCAGGTTCATTCTCACCACTCAACAGGACTCTTCTATTAATCAATGTTTCTCCTCTTTCAGCATCTTCAAAATTTGATGATCTGACATCTTCATCTACATGTGCAACTCTCGCCTGGCCTTGATTTCTCCTGTCTGTTCTGCCTTGGTGCTGAGGCCATTCAAATGCCCTATGACCTTCTTCTCCACAGTGAAAAGATGTTCCACGGAAGCCTCCTCTTCCAGATCCTTGTCCTCTTCCTCTTCCTCTCTGATCTCTATTATTCTGATCCTGGAAGCGATTGGAATTATTTCCGCGCTGATTCTGACTGCTACTGGCCTCATCCTTCTTTTTCGGATCTTCATTTCGGCCACCATATGACTGTCCACCAGATCATCCACCGTGACCTCTTCCGTTTTGTCTGCTCTCGAACTTTTTGTTCAGCTTTTGCTCTACTTTTAGGGCAAATTGGTATGCCTCCTCAATACTGTTCATTCGAACCAGATTCAACTCCTCCTGAATGCTTGGCCTTAACCCATTAAGGTATCGGGCAACTTTCTCCTTATCAGCTTCTGCATGGCCTGTTCTGATAAGGAGTCGATAGAACTCATCTGTATACTCTTGAACAGATCTTCCTGCCTGCTTCAAACTTTGCATTTTCTTTAGTAGATCAAGCTCATAATCAATAGGAATGAACTGTCGCTTCAATTTATCCACCATCCGATCCCATCTTGTGATTTTATCTTTCCCTCTTCTATTTCACTCCAATTGAATTTCTTGCCACCAGATCTTCGCATGACCTTTCAGTCTGGCCTTCGCAAATTTGACCCTATCAGGATCCTCAACATCTTCATACTCAAAATACTCCTCACATTCATTGATCCAGTCGATCAATTCCTCTGGGTTAAGATATCTAGAAAATGTAGGAACCTCAATCTTAGGTCTTTTCCCAATCTTGGAAATCGTCCGAAAAAGTCTTTCTTCCTCCTGGTTCACAATTTCAACTTCTCCTTTTTGATATTCTTCTTCGACTTCATCCTCGCTTTCTTCTCTGACATTAAGATTCATTTCTCTATGAATCTCTTCTTGTAATGCTCGCACTTGTCTCTGCAGCTCTCTAACCTCAGGTGTTACAACACCAGCTCTTCCGCCACATTCCCTTCGTGGAGGCATTTTCGCGATGCGCGGTGAAACCATAGCCACGGTCCTGGTGCAAACTGCCTCACAGTCGGCGATCTGTTTACACACTCAAGAAAATTTTCTCTGATACCACTTGATGAATGGTGCTCCCCTTAATACCACAAACACATAATAGACATAGAGAAACAACAACAATAATATGCAAGAACAGAAAATTGGCTTCTTATTATCTCCACAAATGTGGAATTACAAATTTTTAGAATTACAACATGCAAAGCCACATGGGCATTCCCTTACAATATTCTGTAGCTCAAAGCCTCGAATCAATACCCAGATCTACTACCCAGAACTATTCTGAACTACTTAAGACAATAATGCAGCCTTCCTTATATAGGCAATTCCCCACCGCCTGGGAAGGTTCCAGAATTTTAGCCAATAAGGCCGACCAAACTTAGAATTATTTTATTTTAAATTTCATTACATCATAGTCGGCTCAAGATAACCTTTGAAACCTGAACAAAAATTTTGAAGAAAATTATTTCTCGCCATTTCAGGTGGCCCAACTTCCGAAGACCATAAGTCATCACCAGTTGACCCGATCGGCTATTATAACCCCATTTCGGAAACACCACAAAGTGCTCTACAGGCTTGACCCGTGCAAGCACCCGTCACCGAAATTTTTGACGTCATCCAGGGCCTCTAAAGCCTTCAAAACTGAGTTCAAAGTTTCTGTACCTTGCTGCCAATACCGAAAATCTTCAATATCTTCCAATATACACTTGATCTGAAAATGAAACTTTACTGGCAGACTTATATGACCAAAATGAACCTCCAAGAAAGAAATCAGATCATTCTGAGCACATACAAAAATTACCAAAAATAGTAACTTTCCATAAATAGCAGCTCTGCACAAAATAGCCCTTATTGAATATAAAAATAGAAATATTTTTGGGTGATGCAAGATTGCTCTTACACCCAGGATGCTCCTGCATCAGACACCCGGGGTAATTTGAGAAGTGACCCTATCACGACTCAGGTGTGCAGAGGAAAACCAAGATGGCTAACATTCTCCTTTGTCAGCTATGATGAATCTTCAACAGGTCGTCCTTTCCACTTGGCCAGATATTCTTCATATGTCGTGTTCCTTTTGCTTCTGCCAACATGACTATCCAGTATATCTTCGATCTCATTAGTGTCTGAACTAGTTGCTAGAATACTCCACTGTGCTGCTGTGATCTCATCTTCAACACCTCCTTCATGATACTCTGTCAGATCTAAAATGTTAAACACTGGTGAAATATTTAGCTCAGTAGGCAATTCTACCTCATATGCATTTCATGAATCATGTCTCTTCAGTATCCTACATGGTCCAAACTTCTTCATTTTCAGCTTGTTATATGTACCAACTGGAAACCGCTCCTTCCACAAATGAACCATGACTTCATCACCAACCTGAAATTCCTTATATCTCCTTTTCTCATCTGCCTTAGCCTTATACTATGCGTTCATCTTGGTAATATGCTTCCTCACCTCCCCATGGATGTTCTTCAAGTATTCTACAAAATTCTCAGCTTCAGCACTACTTATTTCTTCTTTATCTATTTTCCTCAATTCAGATGCATTTCTTGGACTACTTCCATATATAATCTGGAATGGTGATTTACCAGTGCTCCTGTTGACAGAATTATTGTATGCAAATTTCACCTGTGGTAAAATCAAATCCCATCCTGTTGGCTTATCTCCAACCAAACATCTCAGCAAATTTCCCAAACTCCTATTCACCACCTCTGTCTGTCCATCAGTCTATGGATGATGTGATGAACTGAACTTCAAATCTATCTTCAACTTCTTCCACAACATACGCTAGAAATATCCAACAAACTTAGTGTCCCGATCTGAAACTATGGTCTTTGGCAAACCATGAAGTCTCACTACTTCTCTGAAAAACAATTCTACTACATGAAAAGCATCATTAGTCTTCTTACAGGGAATAAAATGTGCCATCTTTGAAAATCAGTCAACTACCACAAAAATTGAATCGTGTCCCCGCTGTGTCCTCGGTAAACCAAGAACAAAGTCCATGCTGATATCCTCCCAAGGCTTCTATGGTACAGGTAATGACTGATACAATCCTGTATTCTGCTTCACTCCTTTCGCCATCTGACATACTCGGCAACTCTGTACAAACTTCTTCACATCTTGCTGCAACCGTGGCCAATAATAATTCTCACTAACCAAACCAAGGGTTTTATCACGACCAAAATGTCCAGCCAATCCTCCACTATGCTTCTCCTTGATGAGATTCTCCCTCATAGAACTTCGTGGAATGCACAACTGACTCCCTCTGAATAGCATATCATCCTGGATGATGAAATCCAACCATTTCATCCTGTCTAGAGTAACAGGTTCTGTACAAGCTTTCCAAGCTTCACCAAAATCAGGATCATCTGGATACAAATTCTTGAGTTCCTTGAACCCAACCACTTCAATCTGCATTTCTGTCAGCAATAGTTGCCTTTTGCTAAGAGCATCTGCAACCCTATTAGATTTTTCACTCCAGTGTTTCAAAACAAATGTATAACTCTGCAAAAACTCAACACATTTCAAATGCATCTAATTCAACTTTCCTTGACTATTCAAATATTGCAAAGCTTGATGATCAGTATACAAAACAAACTCCTTAGGAAGCAGATAATGTCTCCACTTCTTTAATGCCTGAACTATAGCATAAAATTCCTAATCATAAACAGAATATTTCCTCTTGGCATCATTTAACTTCTCACTGAAATAAGCAACGGGTTTACCTTCTTGGCTCATAACAGCTCCTATTGCAGTATCACTAGCATCAAAATCTACTTGAAACACCTTATTAAAATCTCGAAGTGCTAAAACAGGTTGTTCTCTAACTTTTTGTTTCAACAATTGAAAACTTTTTTCTGCCCCATTAGTCCACTTAAACTCTTTTCTATCCCCTCTCATTGTTTCAGTCAAGGGACCACAAATACTGCTAAATTTTTTGATAAACTTTCTGTAAAAGCTAGCTAGACCATGAAAAGATCTTACCTCAGTAGCACTCCTTGGAGTAGGCCATTCAAGGATAGCCTGTACCTTTTTTGGGTCCATTTTTAGACCTTCTGCTGAAATTACAAATCCCAAATACACTAACTCTTTCTTCACAAAACTGCACTTCTTCAAATTAATCAACAATTTCTCATCTCTCAACTTCTCAAACACCATACGAATATGCATCATATGTTCCTCCAATGTCTTGCTCAAAATCAAAATATCATCTAGGTAAACAATGACAAACTTACCCAGAAATTCTTTCAGAACCTCGTTCATGAGCCGCATGAAAGTGCTCGGTGCATTGGTTAGCCCAAAAGGCATGACTAACCACTCATATAGTCCTTCCTTTGTCTTGAAGGTAGTCTTCCATTCATCTTCTTCTCTGATCCGAATCTGATGATATCCACTCTTTAGATCTATCTTTGAGAAATACACAGCTCCACTCAAACAGTCCATAATATCATCCATTCGTGGCAATGGAAACCTGTACTTGATTGTGATCTTGTTTATTGCCCTAGAATCTGTACACATCCTCCATTCTCCATTCTTCTTTGGTGCTAATAGCGCTGGTACTGCACAAGGACTCAGACTCTCACAGATCAATCCTTTCTGTAACAGTTCATGTACTTGTCTGTTCAGCTCCTCACTTTCTGCAGGTGTCATTCTGTGTGCTACCTTATTCGGAAAACTCACTCCTGGGATCAAGTCCATCTAATGACTAATCTTCCTGACTGGTGGTAATTCATCAGGCACGTTATTCGATACAATATTCTGAAACTCATTCAACAAATCTGCAACTTCTACAGGAACATCTTCTACTTCCTCTTTACCAGCTTTTGGAATTAAAACAAAACATACATGCTCATGCCTCATACCATCTAGAAAATTTTTTCCATCAACAAAAGTTATCCTTGCATTACCACATACCTTTTCTTCGGTCTCCTTCAATGGTTTTAGCTTATGTCGCACTCCATCCTTTTTCATGGAATAGGTATTCGCACGACCATCATGTACAGCACATCTGTCAAACTGCCATGGTCTACCCAACAACATATGACATGCATCCATAGATATGATATCACACAATACCTCATCTTGATATCCGCCAACCTTGAACTTTACTAGGCATTGTTCATTGACCATGACCTTGTGGTCATCCTGTATCCAGGCAATCCGATATGGATGTGGGTGTTTCTGTCTCTTGAGCTTCAACTTTGTCACCATCTCTTCTGACACCAAATTTTCAGTTCTTCCACTATCAATGATCACATCACAACATTTACCTTCACACTTGCACCTGGTGCGAAACAGGCTCCTCCTTTGCTCAGGTTCATTCTCACCACTCAACAGGACTCTTCTGTTAATCAATGTTTCTCCTCTTTAAGCATCTTCAGAATTTGATGATCTGGCATCTTCATCTACATGTGCAACTCTGGCCTGGCCTTGATTTCTCCTGTCTGTTCTGCCTTGGCGCTGAGGACATTCAAATGCCCTATGACCTTCTTCTCCACAGTGAAAACATGTTCCACGGAAGCCTCCTCTTCCAGATCCTTGTCCTCTTCCTCTTCCTCTCTGATCTCTATTATTCTGATCCTGGAAGCGATTAGAATTATTTCCGCGCTGATTCTGACTTCTACTGGCCTCATCCTTCTTTTTCGGATCTTCATTTCGGCCACCATATGACCGTCCACCAGATCATCCACCGCGACCTCTTTCATTTTGTCTGCTCTCGAACTTCTTGTTTAGCTTTTCCTCTACTTTTAGGGAAAATTGGTATGCCTCCTCAATACTGTTCATTCGAACCAGATTCAACTCCTCCTGAATGCTTGGCCTTAACCCATTAAGGTATCGGGCAACTTTCTCCTTATCAGCTTCTGCATGGCCTGTTATGATAAGGAGTCAATAGAACTCATCTGTATACTCCTGAACAGATCTTCCTGCCTACTTCAAACTTTGCATTTTCTTTAGTAGATCAAGCTCATAATCAACAGGAATGAACTGTCGCTTCAATTTATCCACCATCCGATCCCATCTTGTGATTTTATCTTTCCCTCTTCTATTTTGCTCCAATTGAATTTCTTGCCACCAGATCTTCGCATGACCTTTCAGTCTGGCCTTCACAAATTTGACCCTATCAGGATCCTCAACATCTTCATACTCGAAATATTTCTCACATTCATTGATCCAGTCGATCAATTCCTCTGGGTTAAGATTTCTAGAAAATGTAGGAACCTCAATCTTAGGTCTTTTCCCAATCTTGGAAATTGGCCGAAAAAGTCTTTCTTCTTCCTGGTTCACAATTTCAACTTCTCCTTCTTGATATTCTTCTTCGACTTCATCATCGCTTTCGTCTCTGACATTAAGATTCATTCATCTACGAATCTCTTCTTGTAATGCTCGCACTTGTCTCTGCATCTCTCTAACCTCAGGTGTCACAACACCAGCTCTTTCGCCATGTTCCCTTCGTGGAGACATTTTCACGATGCGCGGTGAAACCCTAGCCACGGTCCTGGTGCAAACTGCTTCATATTCGGTGATCTATTTACACAATCAAGAAAACCTGCTCTGATACCACTTGATGAAGGGTGCTCTCCTTAATACCACAAACACATAACAAACATAGAAAAACAACAACAATAATATGCAAGAACAGAAAATTGGCTTCTTATTATCTCCACAAATGTGGAATTAAAATTTTTTAGAATTACAACATGCAAAGCCACATGGGCATTCCCTTATAATATTCTGTAGGACAAAGCCTCGAATCAATACCCAGATCTACTACCCAGAACTATTCTGAACTACTTAAGACAATAATGCAGCCTTCCTTATATAGGCAATTCCCCACCGCCTGGGAAGGTTCCAGAATTTTAGCCAATAAAGCCGACCAAACTTAGAATTATTTTATTTTACATTTCATTACATCATAGTCGGCTCAAGATAACCTTTGAAACCCGAACATAAATTTTGAAGAAAATTATTTCCCGCCATTTCAGGTGGCCCAACTTCCGAAGACCATAAGTCATCACCAGTTGACCCGATCGGCTATTATAACCTCATTTCCGAAATGCCACGAAGCACTCTACAGGCTTGATCTGCGCAAGCACCTGTCACCCAAATTCTCGACCTCATCTAGGGCCTCTAAAGCCTTCAAAACTGAGTTCAAAGTTTCTGTACCCTGCTGCCAATACCGAAAATCTTCAATATCTTACAATATACACTTGATCTGGAAATGAAACTTTACTGGCAGACTTATATGACCAAAATGAACCTCCAAGAAAGAAATCAGATCATTCTGAGCACATACAAAAATTACCAAAAATAGTAACTTTCCATAAATAGCAGCTCTGCACAAAATAGCCCTTATTGAATACAAAAATAGAAATATTTTTGGGTGATGCAAGATTGCTCTTACACCCAGGATGCTCCTGCATCAGACACCCGGGGTAATTTGAGAAGTGACCCTGTCACGACTCAGGTGTGCAGAGGAAAACCAAGATGGCTAACCTCCTCCTTTGTCAGCCATGATGAATCTTCAACAGGTCGTCCTTTCCACTTGACCAGATATTCTTCATATGTCCTGTTCCTTGTGCTTCTGCCAACACGACTGTCCAGTATATCTTCGATCTCCTTAGTGTCTGAACTAGTTGCTGGAATACTCCACTGTGCTGCTGTGATCTCATCTTCAACACCTCCTTCATGATACTCTGTCAGATCTGAAATGTTAAACACTGGTGAAATATTTAGCTCAGTAGGCAATTCTACCTCATATGCATTTCCTGAATCATGTTTCTTCAGTATCCTACATGGTACAAACTTCTTCATTTTCATCTTGTTATATGTACCAAATGGAAACTGCTCCTTCCGCAAATGAACCATGACTTCATCACCAACTTGAAATTCCTTATACCTCCTTTTCTCATCTGCCTTAGCCTTATACTGTGCGTTCATCTTGGTAATATGCTTCCTCACCTCCCCATGGATGTTCTTCAAGTGTTCTGCAAAATCCTCAGCTTCAGCACTACTTATTTCTCCTTTATCTATTTTCCTCAATTCAGATGCATTTCTTGGACTACTTCCATATATAATCTGGAATGGTGATTTACCAGTGCTCCTGTTGACAGAATTATTGTATGCAAATTCCGCCTGTGGTAAAATCAAATCCCATCCTGTTGGCTTATCTCCAACCAAACATCTCAGCAAATTTCCCAAACTCCTATTCACCACCTCTGTCTGTCCATCAGTCTGTGGATGATGTGATGAACTGAACTTCAAATCTATCTTCAACTTCTTCCACAACATACGCCAGAAATATCCAACAAACTTAGTGTCCCGATCTGAAACTATGGTCTTTGGCAAACCATGAAGTCTCACTACTTCTCTGAAAAACAATTCTGCTACATGAACAGCATCATTAGTCTTCTTGCAGTGAATAAAATGTGCCATCTTTGAAAATCTGTCAACTACCACAAAAATTGAATCATGTCCCCGCTGTGTCCTCGGTAAACCAAGAACAAAGTCCATGCTGATATCCTCCCAAGGCTTCTCTAGTATAGGTAATGACTGATACAATCCTGTATTCTGCTTCACTCCTTTCACCATCTGACATACTCGGCAACTCTATACAAATTTCTTCACATCTTGCTACAACTGTGGCCAATAATAATTCTCACTAACCAAACCAAGGGTTTTATCACGACCAAAATGTCCAGCCAATCCTCCACTATGCTTCTCCTTGATGAGATTCTCCCTCATAGAACTTCGTGAAATGCACAACTGACTCCCTCTGAATAGCATATCATCCTAGATGATGAAATCCAACCATTTCATCCTGTCTAGAGTAACAGGGTCTGTACAAGCTTTCCATGCTTCACCAAAATCAGGATCCTCTGGATACAAATTCTTGAGTTCCTTGAACCCAACCACTTCAATCTGAATTTCTGTTAGTAATAGTTGCCTTCTGCTAAGAGGATCTGCAACCCTATTAGACTTTCCACTTCTGTGTTTCAAAACAAATGTATAACTCTGCAAAAACTCAACCCATTTCAAATGCCTCTGATTCAACTTTCCTTGACTATTCAAATATTGCAAAGCTTGATGATCAGTATATAAAACAAACTCTTTAGGAAGCAGATAATGTCTCCACTTCTTTAATGCCTGAACTATAGCATAAAATTCTTGATCATAAACAGTATATTTCCTCTTGGCATCATTTAACTTCTCACTGAAATAAGTAACAGGTTTACCTTCTTGGCTCATAACAGCTCCTATTGCAGTACCACTAGCATCACAATCTACTTGAAACACCTTATTAAAATCTGGAAGTGCTAAAATAGGTTGTTCTGTAACTTTTTATTTCAACAATTGAAAACTTTTTTCTGCCCCATTAGTCCACTTAAACTCTTTTCTATCCCCTCTCATTGTTTCAGTCAACGGACCACAAATACTGCTAAATTTTTTGATAAACTTTCTGTAAAAGCTAGCTAGACCATGAAAAGATCTTACCTCAGTAGCACTCCTTGGAGTAGGCCATTCAATGATATCCTGTACCTTTTTTGGGTCCATTTTTAGACCTTCTGCTGAAACTACAAATCTCAAATACACTAACTCTTTCTTCACAAAACTGCACTTCTTCAAATTAATCAACAATTTCTCATCTCTCAACTTCTCAAACACCATACGAATATGCATCATATGTTCCTCCAATGTCTTGCTAAAAATCAAAATATCATCTAGGTAAACAATGACAAACTTACTCAGAAATTCTTTCAGAACCTCGTTCATGAGCCGCATGAAAGTGCTCAGTGCATTGGTTAGCCCAAAAGGCATGACTAACCACTCATATAGTCCTTCCTTTGTCTTGAAGGAAGTCTTCCATTCATCTCCTTCTCTGATCCGAATCTGATGATATCCACTCTTCAGATCTATCTTTGAGAAATACACAGCTCCACTCAAACAGTCCATAATATCATCCATTCGTGGCAATGGAAACCTGTACTTGATTGTGATCTTGTTTATTGCCCTAGAATCTGTACACATCCTCCATTCTCCATTCTTCTTTGGTGCTAATACCGCTGGTACTGCACAAGGACTCAGACTCTCACGGATCAATCTTTTCTGTAACAGTTCATGTACTTGTCTGTTCAAATCCTCACTTTCTGCAAGTGTCATTCTGTGTGCTACCTTATTCGGCAAACTCGCTCCTGGGATCAAGTCCATCTGATGACTGATCTTCCTGACTGGTGGTAATCCATCAGGCATGTTATCGGATACAATATTCTAAAACTCATTCAACAAATCTGCAACTTCTACAGGAACATCTTCTACTTCCTCTTTACTAGCTTTTGGAATTAAAGCAAAACATACATGCTCATGCCTCATACCATCTAGAAAATTTCTTCCATCAACAAAAGTTATCTTTGCATTACCACATACCTTTTCTTCGGTCTCCTTCAATAGTTTTAGCTTATGTCGCACTCCATCCTTTGTCAGTGAATAGGTATTCGCACGACCATCATGTACAGCACATCTGTCAAACTGCCATGGTCTACCCAACAACATATGACATGCATCCATAGATATGATATCACACAATACCTCATCTTGATATCCGCTAACCTTGAACTTTACTAGGCATTGTTCATTGACCATGACCTTGTGGTCATCCTGTACCCAGGCAATCCGATATGGATGTGGGTGTTTCTATCTCTTGAGCTTCAACTTTGTCACCATCTCTTCTGACACCAAATTGTCAGTGCTTCCACTATCAATGATCACATCACAACATTTACCTTCACACTTTCACCTGATGCGAAACAGGCTCCTCCTTTGCTCAGGTTCATTCTCACCACTCAACAGGACTCTTCTGTTAATCAACATTTCTCCTCTTTCAGCATCTTCAGAATTTGATAATCTGGCATCTTCATCTACATGTGCAACTCTGGCCTGGCCTTCATTTCTCCTGTCTGTTCTACCTTAGCGCTGAGGACATTCAAATGCCCTATGACCTTCTTCTCCACAGTGAAAACATGTTCCACGGAAGCCTTCTCTTCCTGATCCTTGTCCTCTTCCTCTTCCTCTCTGATCTCTATTATTCTGATCCTGGAAGCGATTGAAATTATTTCTGCGCTGATTCTGACTGCTACTGGCCTCATCCTTCTTTTTCGGATCTTCATTTTGGTCACCATATGACCGTCCACCAGATCGTCCACCGCGACCTCTTCCGTTTTGTCTGCTCTCGAACTTCTTGTTCAGCTTTTCCTCTACTTTTAGGGCAAATTAGTATGCCTCCTCAATACTGTTCATTCGAACCAGATTCAACTCCTCCTGAATGCTTGGCCTTAACCCATTAAAGTATCGGGCAACTTTCTCCTTATCAGCTTCTGCATGGCCTGTTCTGATAAGGAGTCGATAGAACTCCTCTGTATACTCCTGAACAGATCTTCCTGCCTGCTTCAAACTTTGTATTTTCTTTAGTAGATCAAGCTCATAATCAACAAGAATGAACTGTCGCTTCAATTTATCCACCATACGATCCCATCTTGTGATTTTATCTTTCCCTCTTCTATTTCGCTCCAATTGAATTTCTTGCCACCAGATCTTCGCATGACCTTTCAGTCTGGCCTTCGCAAATTTGACCCTATCAGGATCCTCAACATCTTCATACTCAAAATATTCCTCACATTCATTGATCCAGTCGATCAATTCCTCTGGGTTAAGATTTTCAGAAAATGTAAGAACCTCAATCTTAGATCTTTTCTCAATTTTGGAAATCGGCCGAAAAAGTCTTTCTTCCTCCTGGTTCAGAATTTCAACTTCTCCTTCTTGATATTCTTCTTCGACTTCATCCTCGCTTTCATCTCTGACATTAAGATTCATTCCTCTATGAATCTCTTCTTGTAATGCTCGCACTTGTCTTTGCAGCTCTCTAACCTCAAGTGTTACAACACCAGCTCTTCCGCCACGTTCCCTTCGTGGAGGTATTTTCGTGATGCGCGCTGAAACCCTAGCCACGGTCCTGGTGCAAACTGCCTCACAGTCGGTGATCTATTTACACACTCAAGAAAACTTTCTCTGATACCACTTGATGAAGGGTGCTCCCCTTAATACCACAAACACATAACAGACATAGAGAAACAACAACAATAATATGCAAGAACAGAAAATTGGCTTCTTATTATATCCACAAATGTGGAATTACAAATTTTTAGAATTACAACATGCAAAGCCACATGGGCATTCCCTTACAATATTCTGTAGGACAAAGCCTCGAATCAATACCCAGATCTACTACCCAGAACTATTCTGAACTACTTAAGACAATAATGCAGCCTTCCTTATATAGGCAATTCCCCACCGCCTAGGAAGGTTCCAGAATTTTAGCCAATAAGGCCGACCAAACTTAGAATTATTTTATTTTACATTTCATTACATCATAGTCGGCTCAAGATAACCTTTGAAACCCGAACATAAATTTTGAAGAAAATTATTTCCCGCCATTTCAGGTGGCCCAACTTCCGAAGACCATAAGTCATCACCAGTTGACCCGATCGGCTATTATAACCCCATTTCGGAAATGCCACGAAGCACTCTATAGGCTTGACCCACGCAAGCACCCGTCACCCAAATTATTGACCTCATTGGGGCCTCTAAAGCCTTCAAAACTGAGTTCAAAGTTTCTGTACTCTGCTGCCAATACTGAAAATCTTCAATATCTACCAATATACACTTGATCTGGAAATGAAACTTTACTAGCAGACTTATATGACCAAAATGAACCTCCAAGAAAGAAATCAGATCATTCTGAGCACATACAAAAATTACCAAAAATAGTAACTTTCCATAAATAGCAGCTCTGCACAAAATAGCCCTTATTGAATACAAAAATAGAAATATTTTTGGGTGATGCAAGATTGCTCTTACACCCAGGATGCTCCTGCATCAGACACCCGGGGTAATTTGAGAAGTGACCTTGTCACGACTCAGGTGTGCAGAGGAAAACCAAGATGCCTAACCTCCTCCTTTGTCAGCAATGATGAATCTTCAACAGGTCGTCCTTTCCACTTGACCAGATATTCTTCATATGTCCTGTTCCTTGTGCTTCTGCCAACACGACTGTCCAGTATATCTTCGATCTCCTTAGTGTCTGAACTAGTTGCTGGAATACTCCACTGTGCTGCTGTGATCTCATTTTCAACACCTCATTCATGATACTCTGTCAGATCTGAAATGTTAAACACTGGTGAAATATTTAGCTCAGTAGGCAATTCTACCTCATATGCATTTCCTGAATCATGTTTCTTCAGTATCCTACATGGTACAAACTTCTTCATTTTCAGCTTGTTATATGTACCAACTGGAAACTGCTCCTTCCGCAAATGAACCATGACTTCATCACCAACTTGAAATTCCTTATACCTCCTTTTCTCATCTGCCTTAGCCTTATACTGTACGTTCATCTTGGTAATATGCTTCCTCACCTCCCCATGGATGTTCTTCAAGTGTTCTGCAAAATCCTCAGCTTCAGCACTACTTATTTCTCCTTTATCTATTTTCCTTAATTCAGATGCATTTCTTGGACTACTTCCATATATAATCTGGAATAGTGATTTACCAGTGCTCCTATTGACAGAATTATTGTATGCAAATTTTGACTGTGGTAAAATCAAATCTCATCCTGTTGGCTTATCTCCAACCAAACATCTCAGCAAATTTCCCAAACTCCTATTCACCACCTCTGTCTGTCCATCAGTCTGTGGATGATGTGATGAACTGAACTTCAAATCTATCTTCAACTTCTTCCACAACGTACGCCAGAAATATCCAACAAACTTAGTGTCCCGATCTGAAACTATGGTCTTTGGCAAACCATGAAGTCTCACTACTTCTCTGAAAAACAATTCTGCTACATGAACAGCATCATTAGTCTTCTTGCAGGGAATAAAATGTGTCATCTTTGAAAATCTGTCAACTACCACAAATATTGAATCGTGTCCCCGCTGTGTCCTCGGTAAACCAAGAATAAAGTCCATTCTGATATCCTCCCAAGGTTTTTCTGGTACAGGTAATGAATGATACAATCCTGTATTCTACTTCACTCCTTTCGCCATCTGACATACTCGGCAACTCTATACAAACTTCTTCACATCTTGCTGCAACTGTGGCCAATAATAATTCTCACTAACCAAACTAAGGGTTTTATCACGACCAAAATGTCCAGCCAATCCTCCACTATGCTTCTCCTTGATGAGATTCTCCCTCATAGAACTTCGTGGAATGCACAACTGACTCCATCTGAATAGCATATCATCCTAGATGATGAAATCCAACCATTTCGTCCTGTCTAGAGTAACAGGTTCTGTACAAGCTTTCCAAGTTTCACCAAAATCAGGATCCTCTGGATACAAATTCTTGAGTTCGTTGAACCCAACCACTTCAATCTGCATTTCAGTCAGCAATAGTTGCCTTCTGCTAAGAGCATCTGCAAACCTATTAGACTTTCCACTCCTGTGTTTCAAAACAAATGTATAACTCTGCAAAAACTCAACCCATTTCAAATGCCTCTGATTCAACTTTCCTTGACTATTCAAATATTGCAAAGCTTGATGATCAGTATATAAAACAAACTCTTTAGGAAGCAGATAATGTCTCCACTTCTTTAATGCCTGAACTATAGCATAAAATTCTTGATCATAAACAGTATATTTCCTCTTGGCATCATTTAACTTCTCACTGAAATAATCAACAGGTTTACCTTCTTGGCTCATAACAGCTCCTATTGCAGTACCACTAGCATCACAATCTACTTGAAACACCTTATTAAAATCTGGATGTGCTAAAACAGGTTGTTCTGTAACTTTTTGTTTTAACAATTGAAAACTTTTTTCTGCCCTATTAGTCCACTTAAACTCTTTTCTATCCCCTCTCATTGTTTCAGTCAAGGGACCACAAATACTGCTAAAATTTTTGATAAACTTTCTGTAAAAGTTAGCTAGACCATGAAAAAATCTTACCTCAGTAGCACTCCTTGGAGTAGGCCATTCAAGGATAGCTTGTACCTTTTCTGGGTCCATTTTTAGACCTTCTGCTGAAACTACAAATCTCAAATACACTAACTCTTTCTTCACAAAACTGCACTTCTTCAAATTAATTAACAATTTCTCATCTCTCAACTTCTCAAACACCATACGAATATGCATCATATGTTCCTCCAATGTCTTGCTAAAAATCAAAATATCATCTAGGTAAACAATGACAAACTTACCCAGAAATTCTTTCAGAACCTCGTTCATGAGCCGCATGAAAGTGCTCGGTGCATTGGTTAGCCCAAAAGGCATGACTAACCACTCATATAGTCCTTCCTTTGTCTTGAAGGCAGTCTTCCATTCATCTCCTTCTCTGATCCGAATCTGATGATATCCACTCTTCAGATCTATCTTTGAGAAATACACAGCTCCACTCAAACAGTCTATAATATCATCCATTCGTGGCAATGGAAACCTGTACTTGATTGTGATCTTGTTTATTGCCCTAGAATCTGTACACATCCTCCATTCTCCATTCTTCTTTGGTGCTAATACCGCTGGTACTGCACAAGGACTCACTCTCATGGATCAATCCTTTCTGTAACAGTTCATGTACTTGTCTGTTCAACTCCTCACTTTCTGCAGGTGTCATTCTGTGTGCTGCCTTATTCGGTAAACTCGCTCCTGGGATCAAGTCCATCTGATGACTGATCTTTCTGACTGGTGGTAATCCATCAGGCACATTATCGGATACAATATTCTGAAACTCATTCAACAAATCTGCAACTTCTACAGGAACATCTTCTACTTCCTCTTTACCAGCTTTTGGAATTAAAGCAAAACATACATGCTCATGCCTCATACCATCTAGAAAATTTCTTCCGTCAACAAAAGTTATCCTTGCATTACCACATACCTTTTCTTTGGTCTCCTTTAATGGTTTTAGCTTATGTCGCACTCCATCCTTTGTCAAGGAATAGGTATTCGCAGGACCATCATGTACAACACATCTGTCAAACTGCCATGGTCTACCCAACAACATATGACATGCATCCATAGATATGATATCACACAATACCTCATCTTGGTATCCGCCAACCTTGAACTTTACTAGGCATTGTTCATTGACCATGACCTTGTGGTCATCCTGTACCCAGGCAATCCGATATGGATGTGGGTGTTTCTGTCTCTTGAGCTTCAACTTTGTCACCATCTCTTTTGACACCAAATTGTCAGTGCTTCCACTATCAATGATCACATCACAACATTTACCTTCACACTTGCACCTGGTGCGAAACAGGCTCCTCCTTTGCTCAGGTTCATTCTCACCACTCAACAGGACTCTTCTGTTAATCAACGTTTCTCCTTTTTCAGCATCTTCAAAATTTGATGATCTGGCATCTTCATCTACATGTGCAACTCTGGCCTGGCCTTCATTTCTCCTGTCTGTTCTGCCTTGGCACTGAGGACATTCAAATGCCCTATGACCTTCTTCTCCACAGTGAAAACATGTTCCACGGAAGCCTCCTCTTCCAGATCCTTGTCCTCTTCCTCTTCCTCTCTGATCTCTATTATTCTGATCCTGGAAGCGATTGGAATTATTTTCGCGCTGATTCTGACTGCTACTGGCTTCATCCTTCTTTTTCGGATCTTCATTTCGGCCACCATATGACCGTCCACCAGATCGTCCACCGCGACCTCTTCCATTTTGTCTGCTCTCGAACTTCTTGTTCAGCTTTTCCTCTACTTTTAGGGCAAATTGGTATGCCTCCTCAATACTGTTCATTCGAACCAAATTCAACTCCTCCTGAATGCTTGTCCTTAACCCATTAAGGTATCGGGCAACTCTCTCCTTATCAGCTTCTGCATGGCCTGTTCTGATAAGGAGTCGATAGAACTCCTCTGTATACTCCTGAACAGATCTTCCTGCCTGCTTCAAACTTTGCATTTTCTTTAGTAGATCAAGCTCATAATCAACAGGAATGAACTGTCACTTCAATTTATCCACCATCCGATCCCATCTTGTGATTTTATCTTTCCCTCTTCTATTTCGCTCCAATTAAATTTATTGCCACCAGATCTTCGCATGACCTTTCAGTCTAGCCTTTGTTAATTTGACCCTATCAGGATCCTCAACATCTTCATACTCAAAATATTCCTCACATTCATTGATCCAATCGATCAATTCCTCTGGGTTAAGATTTCCAGAAAATGTAGGAACCTCAATCTTAGGTCTTTTCCCAATTTTGGAAATCGCCCGAAAAAGTCTTTCTTCCTCCTGGTTCACAATTTCAACTTCTCCTTCTTGATATTCTTCTTCGACTTCATCCTCGCTTTCATCTCTGACATTAAGATTCATTCCTCTACGAATCTCTTCTTGTAATGCTCACACTTGTCTCTGCAGCTCTCTAACCTCAGGTGTTACAACACCAGCTCTTCCGCCATGTTCCCTTCGTGGAGGCATTTTCGTGATGCGCGCTGAAACCCTAGCCACGGTCCTGGTGCAAACTGCCTCACAGTCGGTGATCTATTTACACACTCAAGAAAACCTGCTCTGATACCACTTGATGAAGGGTGCTCCCCTTAATACCACAAACACATAACAGACATAGACAAACAATAACAATAATATGCAAGAACAGAAAATTGGCTTCTTATTATCTCCACAAATGTGGAATTACAAATTTTTAGAATTACAACATGCAAAGCCACATGGGCATTCCCTTACAATATTCTGTAGGACAAAGCCTCGAATCAATACCCAGATCTACTACCCAGAACTATTCTGAACTACTTAAGACAATAATGCAGCCTTCCTTATATAGGCAATTTCCCACCGCTTGGGAAGGTTCCAGAATTTTAGCTAATAAGGCCGACCAAACTTAGAATTATTTTATTTTACATTTCATTACATCATAGTCGGCTCAAGATAACCTTTGAAACCCGAACAAAAATTTTGAAGAAAATTATTTCCTGCCATTTCAGGTGGCCCAACTTCCGAAGACCATAAGTCATCACTAGTTGACCCGATCGGCTATTATAACCCCATTTCAGAAATGCCACGAAGCGCTCTATAGGCTTGACCCGCGCAAGCACCCGTCACCCAAATTCTTGACCTCATCCGGGGCTTTTAAAGCCTTCAAAACTGAGTTCAAAGTTTCTGTACCCTGCTGCCAATACCGAAAATCTTCAATATCTTCCAATATACACTTGATCTAGGAATGAAACTTTACTGGCAGACTTATATGACCAAAATGAACCTCCAAGAAAGAAATTAGATCATTCTGAGCACATACAAAAATTACCAAAAATAGTAACTTTCCATAAATAGCAGCTCTTCACAAAATAGCCCTTATTGAATACAAAAATAGAAATATTTTTGGGTGATGCAAGATTGCTCTTACACCCAGGATGCTCCTGCATCAGAGAAGATGAAGGTGAAATGAAGATCAATCGATGGAGGTTGATGGTGAATAAATTGAAAGCTAAGTTCATACCTGTTGACTTTGAGCTTGACTTGTTTAAGAAGTTACAAAATCTAAAGAAAAAATATTTAACTATGGAGGATTATACTAAGATCTATAAGTCATTATCATAGTGGTAGTACTAATAACCTTTTTGTTGAGGACATGGTTCAGAAACTTAGTTTAAAGAGAATGATCCTTATCCTTATAGGATTGGCTGGTTACAAGATGTTCATGCTCTGAAAGTAAGGGAGTAGTGCTTTGTTGATTTTCAGATTGGCTAGTATAAAGATCTAGTGTTGTGTGATATTGTAGAGATGAATAGTTGTCATATATTTCTCAGTAGAACTTGGCAATATGATTGTAGAGCTATGTATGATTGTGTCAAGAATGTGTTTACTGTTGAGAAGAATGATAGGAAGCTTTCCTTGATGCCTTTGCTGGATACAACACTCGGTATGAGAAATCTAAGCTTTGGTAGCCGAGATGAGTTGAGAAATTCTGAAAGGATTGGTTAGTATGGAGAACAAGCATGTGTGTTATCAAGGAAAGATTTGAAAAGATAGAGAAAATTGAAGTGGAAGAGTATGCAAGGTGAAGAGTTGAAGGACTTGTATGTGAATAACCAGTTCGAGGTTTATGTGCTGAATCTTGGAAGATGTTCTTCTAGCCTATGAGAACATCTTTTTGAACCTAGGGTGTCTGATGCAGGGGCATTCTAGGGTACTCAGTGAATCTGCATGGAGGTGTTTTTTTTTGGTTCTATGTTACTCTGTTGCAGCTTTAACTAATGGTCTTAGCACTACTACATTTGGGGCCAAATTTTGACAGAAGTTTCCGATGGGTAACTTTTTTTTATGAATTTGGTGTTTTTTTTTTGTAATAGGCCCCGATGATGTCAGTATTCTGATGGGTGTTTAATTGACCATTGAAATTCTGACAGATTCAGAGTATAGATTAAAAAAAAAAAGTGAAACGGCCTCATCATTTTTATTTTGATTGGATAGAGGGAGCGGGAGAAAAGGAGCGAAAGCTGAGCACCGGAGAATGCATGTGATTTCTTCATCTTTCGAGCCTCTGGCATCACATTTGAATGCATTTCATTTTATTTGATCAAGAATGCTCTCTAAAATGACCACATTCTACTGGTGTTGTACCGTAGCCAGTGCTTTATCTCTATTATTTGATGTTATTGGTGCTTGTGCTCAAGGATATCGATTCACTGTATTCAAATGTTCAGATTCACGTTTGTTGATATTACTGGCATATATGTTTAATGACACCATTGTAAATTGTTGTCACTGAAATGACCGCATTCTACTCATGTCATGCCCTAGCCCGTGCTTTAACTCCATTATTTGATGTTATTGGTGCTTGTGCTGAAGGATATCCATTTTTTTGAAATGTTGACTGTGGTTATCAAATGGACAGCCCATGAGCTTCTAGCTAGGTGCCATTTGTATTGATAGCTTACGGCATCAAATGTATTGTATCATTGATAGTTGATACTTTGTTAAAAGGAAATAGGACAAAGAATGATTTTTATTTAGTTTCTCTATTTTGATCCCTAAGTGGCTTACAACCCTAGAGTAGTATATGAAAATTTACGAATGCAGTTGCAGGATACATAGCAGCCGATAATTCAAAATAAATCCATGCATCCAATTTGAATAGCAATTAATACAAAGAACTAGGGTCCTCCAATGGCCCAATCATCAGACCTTGACTGTCCCCTCAACCAGTGAACCTTCAAAACTGGGTTATCATGTAATCAGTGAGTGATCCTTCATTCTCCTGGTGAGCTTCTAGGTAGGCGCCATTTATATATTTGATAGCTTAGGGCATCAAATGTATATTGTATTATTGATAGTTGAGACTTTGTTAAAAAGAAATAGGACAAAGAACGATTTTGATTTAGTCTCTGTATTTTGATCCCTAAGTGGCTTACAACCCTAGAGAAGTATATGGAGATTTATGGATGTAGTTGCAGGATACATAGCAACCGATAATTGACAAGAAATCCATGCATCCAATTTGAATAGCAATTACTACAAAGAAATAGGGTCCTCCAATGGCGCAATCATCTGGACCTTGACTGTCCCCTCAACCAGTGACCCTTCAAAACTGGGTTATCATGCAATCAGTGAGTGATCCTTCATTCTCCTGGTCTGTCCTGCATCCAAATATATTAGAAATACACAATACAATGATAAAAAGTCTTTCACAATCCCCCTTCCCTCAAGGAACACTATCAACCATCCCTTCCACATAGAATTTCATGTTTTATGAGTGGAATGTGCAGGAACAGTTAACATTAAACAAGGAGAAAACTCCTCAACACATCTTGGAAACCATTGAATTCAATAATAAAAGAAACCTAACACCAACACTATTCCTTCCATAGTTGCTGGATACATAGCAGTCGATAATTCACAAGAAATCCATGCATCAAATTTTTATAAGGATATCCTACTAATCAATAGGAATTTTCTTGAGATGACCAATGATTACGCATTTTGATGGCAGTGTGCTAGTTCAAAAGGATAATATAAATCTAAAACATTTTTTTCTGATTTTCTCAAACTATAAATGTGGTTAAAGGGAAAATATTATATGGAAAACCCACAAACCAAGCTAGCAAATGATTATACATTAAATTATTCCTATATTCATTCAAGTATTGCTATGCTTCAGCTACCTGACCTTTGAGCTTCATTTAGAGGAATGTGTAGCTTTAAGATAGAGTTACTTCTTGGGCCTTACAATAGGGTGGAATATGATCAAGATTTGTTTAGGTTGTATCTTTGTTAGTCCCATTGTTAGGTTCTTATAGTTCATGGTTTGAATCTATTATGGTTGTGTAAGGGATTTGTAGATGCTTTTTCTAACATAATTATTGGACATCATGATTGGAACAACTGGTTGTTCGCTATTGTACACATGAATCATATCTGTCAATGGTTCTTTGTGTTCAAGAATTCATTGATCAATCTTTGAGATTTATTGTCCCAGCTTTAAAAGAGTGATAAAAGATATAGTGAGTGCTATCTTTTCCAAGTGTTTTGTGGGTGCTATTATCTTCTAGTAGTAATTGTTGGAACCAAATTATGTTCTTTGCCTCTAGTAAATATTGCGGACACAACCATCTTCTTGGTGAAGGGTTTCTTCCATCCCCATGAGGCACTATTGCATGGTTTCCATTCCCTTGTAGTATACTGAACCTAATTTAATACAAGTGTGCACTATTTTGGGTTCCATAATTTATGGCCCCTACACTGTGGTCATTAGCCTAATTAAGATAGGCCTACCTTTGCATATAATAAGAGGCCAACATGAAATAAACATCTAGAGGTTAGGGGGTTGTTCCCTATCCATAATTTATTATTTAAGTGCTAAGTGATGATGGGTATATTGTGTAATTCATACCTAGTGTGTCTCTTTCTTTCTCTCCACATTTCACATTAGGAGTATATGTTATAAAATACTAATGAAATAAACTATAGGTCAAATCTAATCAAAATTGCAATATAAAGATTAAAATAGATCTTGAAGAAATATGGGAACCATTTTTTATAGATATTGTACAAATGAAGAGAATACTCCAAAGAGGAAATGCTTCAATGTGGAACAATTGAAGGACAATATTTTACTTTTATATGCACATTTGCAATGTTTTTGATATATTTCTAAGATAACAAAACCATAGAAAGAATAGTATATAGAAGAAAGTAAAGAATAATGATCATACTTTGAGATATTATGGAAAATTAAAGGAAAGAATGCTTGGTGGGGTTATCATGAAATTAGTGAGTGATCCTTCATTCCCCTCTTCCAGTGACCCTTCAAAATTGGGTTTTTATTTAGTTTCTCTATTTTGATCCCTAAGTGGCTTACAACCCTAGAGAAGTATATGCAGATTTACGGATGCAGTTGCAGGCTACATAGCAGCCAATAATTCACAATAAATCCATGCATCTAATTTGAATAGAAATTAATACAAAGAACTAGGGTCCTCCGATGGCCCAATCATCCAGACCTTGACTGTCCCCTCAACCAGTGACCCTTCAAAACTGGGTTATCATGCAATCAGTGAGTGATCCTTCATTCTCTTGGTGAGCTTCTAGGTAGGTGCCATTTGTATATTTGATAGCTTAGGGCATCAAATGTATATTTTATCATTGATAGTTGAGACTTTGTTAAAAGGAAATAGGACAAAGAATGATTTTGATTTAGTTTCTCTATTTTGATCTCTAAGTGGCTTACAACCGTAGAGAAGTATATGCAGATTTACGGATGCAATTGTAGGATACATAGTAGCTGATAATTCATAAGAAATCCATGCATCCAATTTGAATAGCAATTAATACAAAGAAATAGGGTTCTCCAATGGCCCAATCATCAGGACCTTGACTGTCCCCTCAACTAGTGACCCTTCAAAACTGGGTTATCATGCAATCAGTGAGTGATCCTTCATTCTCCCAGTCTTCCCTGCATCCAAACATATTGGAAATACACAATACAATGATAACAAGTCTTTCAAAATCCCCCTTCCCTCAAGGAACACTACCAACCATCCCTTCCACATAGCATTTCACTGTTGTATGTGTGGATTGTGCAGGAACAGTTAACATTAAACAAGGAGCAAAGTCCTCAGCACATCTTGGAAACCATTGAATTCAATAAATAAATGAAACCTAACACCAACACTATTCCTTTTGTTCACTTCTACCAAGAATAAAGTATTTAATCCATTCAACATTACATATAATCATTAGATAGTTACATTTCCTGACTGTGTAGAGGAACAATCATGACCAAAACAATCAAAACTACTTTCACCCTTGCACAAGCTATTCCTCACTCTTAATGAGTTATTAACATGCCATTGTTTCAGTTTTGCTTGCGAGTTATGATAATTTTTGTAAACATGTCATTGGGTTCAGTTTAGTGTATTCATTTTTGTTAGATAAATCTTCATTGTCTTTTGATTGTCTTCTTTATATAGTAGCATGTATTAATTGGTTGACAAATAAAGGAGCATTTAGACAATTGGAAGACAATCAGAAGATTTGGCTAATTAAGAGTGAGGCCTTCTTTAGAATCTCATATAAATTTGGCTGATTAAGATGAGACGAAAAACACAATTCGTTAGTTAAATTTTTCAATTTCATCTATTTTTTCTCCTATTTATTAGGTGCATGATTTGAAGGTTGAATATAGAGTCTTATAATGTTGTGTTACCTTAAATCTTGAGTTTTTGATACTCCTATGATGATCTTTCTCAACAAGTATTTTATTCTATTGTTATTTTTTGAATAACATATTGGGCAAATACAAAATTGTGTACTTCTACGGGACAGTTAACACAAAATTGAAGCATCAAACAAGACTTGATCAAGTTGCAGGTGGAATGTGCACTCAAATAGTAAGTAATGTAGAATAACAAAATAAGTAATATGTCATGTCTACATTTTATTATTTTCTGAGATTACATCCATGTTCTATATTCACAGAATGGTTCAAAATTGAAATTTACAATTTGATAAAAGTACTGATGGGTGTTGTTCCTTGCACCCTCAATCAACAACTTGCCTCCATTTTATTTTGATTTACAAACTACTATATTATTTGAATATCTTTCTTTCTTGCCACAATAGGAAAGAGTTTGAGGTGGAAGACTACAATAATAGAAGTGTTTCAATTTGGTATACTATACTACAAACATCATTTCCATAACTAAGTTTTCAATTTCTATATATAAGTAGGTTATAGATAATCTAAGTGAAGAAGCATCATGTTAGAAAATCCAAGTGAAGAAGGTAATGGGGATGCAATCAATAGATTGTGGTTGAACTTGAAAAGAAAAGGTGATGGAAAATGTTATTGTCCCTGCAATAATTGTAAGGGCTTAAACATTAGAAGATTGCTAATCAAAACAACTATAGACATTGTAGGGATAATGGTCACATTGAAGGAGGCTTTGATTATCATGAATTGGTAAGTTTTTCATTATATATTATTTAAAAATTAATATATATATGAAATACACCTGATGATGAGATCATTATCATGGTGTTTATTTGTGTTCATTTTAATATAGGTCGACCTCCTTGGGGGAGTATGTGATATGGACCATGGAGGTGCAAATATTGAGAATATGGCTTTGGAAGTGGAGGATCATGGAGGTGCAAATATTGAAGCTGAAGATTATGATCCCATGGAAGATGACAATGATGCGCCAGATGATGGTACTAATACATTGATCCATGACACATTTGGTATTGGCGCAACTGATGATGATGATCAGGATGATGTTGATGTCATCCATGATATACCTCTACTTGAGAAGGCAGCCACGCCCCTTTACGAAGGCTCCCAAACAACTCTTCTCTTTATTGTATTTTTGTTGTTGAACTAGAAGGTTATGAATGGTTTATCCAACACAGCAATGTCACATATGCTACGGTATGTCATATATGTCATTATAGTAATTAAATGGTGAAACATGTACCATAAATATTGTTAATATTAACAACATATATTTTTTTCTACAGATTGATAGGTGAGTTCTTGTTACCCACCATCGAATATTCTCCCTCGCTCATACTGAAAATTATGTGCAACTATGAAAGATATTGGAATAGAGTATCAAGCAATAGATGCTTGTCCCAATGATCATATTATTTATCATAACGAACATGAATTTGCAACAGAATGCCCTAAATGTCATACGAGTAGATATCAAACAGATCAAATATAAAAAAAAGGTGCCTCACAAGGTTCTTCGTTACATCCCCATTATACCACATTTGCAAAGATTATTTAGGTGTAATAGCTTGGCACAATTTATGGATTACCATGCACACAATAGGGAGTCAAGATGCCATTATTTGAATGCCTGTGGATGGTTCTATATTTAAGGACATAGAGGAAAAGTGGCCACACTTTATCGAAGAACCTCAAAATCTCAAGCTTTCAGTGGCAGTGGATGGTGTCAATCCATTTGGAGAGCTAAGATCTATTTGCATTATTTGGCCTATTTTTGTCATCAACAATAACATTCCTCCATGGATGTCAATAAAGAGGGAGCACATACCTATATCTTTGTATCTTTGTAAAATACTTGTATCTTTGTAAAATACCTAGAACATCAAAAAGATGGCTAAGTGGCTTTCACCATGATTTTTATCTATTGAATATGGGAAAAAAAAAACACCAAAAAAAATCAAATAGAAAACATGATTGGTCATTTTAGAGAGCATTCATGATCAAATAAAATGCAATGCCTTCTCTCGCACTCGATCAACTTTCACCCGCTTATTTTCTCCTACTCCTTTTCTCTACAAATGAAATAAAAATGATTTGGCCATTTCAAAATAGTGAATCAATATCCTTTGAGCACAAGCACCAATAACATCAACTATTTTGATATGTGGGTACCCTAATGTTGGCAAGAGTTCTTTTATTAATAAGATTACTCTGCAAGCTTGAAGAAGTGATATATTTTGGAAAATGAAGAGTAGAAAGATGATGATATTCCTGAGATCATGGATGGACACAATGTTGTAGACAGAATGGGAAGACGTCTTTCTAGACTGGACCTGGATCCTTCAACAATTGGGGTAGGATCTAGACCCAGGCTAAAAAGATGTCTTCCTTTCTATTGTGGAATTATCCCTTCTTTGGCCTGCACTCATTCCTCTTCTCAAAAAAGGTTATCTAGAAACTTTGGATACCGTTTCTCATCCATGCATGAAATGTGCTAGTGATCATATAAAATTACTTTAGGCCTCTAGTATTGATGAGATGTACAAGTGTAAAATGTTTTTGCGAGATTGGGATCAATTTGTGCAGTGTACATAAATGCAAGGTGGTGATTATTCTCGACGATCGACAAGTAGCTAGGATAGTAGCTAGGACTAAAGATAAAACAGCTCAAGAGACCATCATAGGTTCTCTCTTTCTTCAGTCTATATTACTGACAGATGTTTTTACCTTTCATTAGCTCATCAAATCTGGGGATTTGAAAGAATTTAATAGAATATTTTCATGACAATGTATATTATTTATGTTGATGTTGCACAAATTTATCTACTTCACGCACTTGTAGACTATGAGGCCATGCTTCTTTATCGTCGTCCTCATAGTCTACAAGTGCGCGAAGTAGATAAATTTGTGCAAGGTCAACATAATTAATATAGTTTGTCATGAAAATATTCTATTAAATTCTTTCAAATCCCCAGATTTGATGAGCTAATGAAAGGTAAAACATTCTATCAATAATATAGACCAAAGAAAGAGAGAACCTATGATGGTCTCTTGAGCTATTTTATCTTTAATGTGCATATCCGTCATTTTTTTGACACTTAATCATTAATTCTGATAGAAGTTCTATGCATTCGATAGATAAAATGTCGGAGAAAACTAATTTATGACAATAGTTCT